>JAKWJD010001758.1:53313737-53681237 GCA_027705065.1 Solanum peruvianum | reverse complement strand
GTCATGATTTTTCAAATAAGACACAAAAAATATTTGTTCGTACTACTCTTTGTTGATTATAAATAGAGGGTCTTCCTCTCATTTTCAAACCACAATTTTTCCCAATCTTCTACTCTTCTTCTTCTTGCATTTAATTTTTTTTGTATAATTTATTATCGTTAAGTGAGTTTGAAGTTTAGTGGAATATGAGGTACCACTATTTCTGATGACATGTGTATTTCACCTTTAGATCTTTTTTTAAGAGACATTTTTCTTCTTTTCTTCTTAAACCTTTGTTCTTCATTCATATTTTAGCCCTAACTAGTTGGTGAGAACTTTGATTTGGAGAAATTAAGGGGGTTAAATTGGGGGCTCTCTTTTGTCTCTCTGTAGGGATATGTCGTCGACGGCGACATAGTCTGACAATTCTTTTACCGCCACCATCTCCACCTATGCCTTTATAATCTCCGCCATTTCTTTCAAATAAAAAAAGCCCGAAAAAGAGAATATTTATACCACCACCAAGACCACTATGAGTTTAATTTGATTAGAATTATTTTTTGGTGATTAGAGATGGTGGATTTGATTTATTTTTTTTTCAAAATTCTTATATGGGAGTTGTTAAGAAATTTACAATAATGAATTTGGTGGAGAAGTGGTAATGGCTCATCAATTTTGGGATGATAAGGGTGGAGAGATTTGGCATATGCTACCGTGCGTGCGATTGGAAATCTGGCTATAGATTGAGGGGGCTTTCTACCATTTTTTCTTCCTTTAGATCTTTCTTATGTAGCGCGCTTATGATTTTAAGTTTTTCTTTCCATTTTGGAGTTAAGGTATGGTTGTCCAAAATAAATTTGGTATGCAAGTTTTATGTAATTTTGTACTATTTTGTATTGTTATGGAATTTTTTAAATTTATTTTTGTGTTATTATTCTTTTAATTTCTACTTAATATGATAAAACTTATATTAATACCTGATGAGTTTAATAATAATTGAATAGTTTAGCAATATGTTTCTTTTTAAATACAAGTTATTTACATAAAGATTGCTAAAAGATTATTACATTGAAAAAAAGATTTTGATTGTGTTACTGTACAGTCAATTAACATAGTGTTGTGAATTGTCATGCCCGGAGGCTACTCCCTTGATGTAACACGGGACCTAGGATCACGAGTGACCCCAAGCTAATCCTGAAGCTTGCATATTATAAGCATACTAAGAATCTCTAAGAAAAACATGAACTAATGCGGAAGCTAAGTTAAGTGATAACTGAATGTGGAGAATACCCAAAATTGATATGAATGTATATAACTTGCTAAGGGTTCAGAGATACTGCACATTTACTCAAAGCTAAAGCTTAACAAAATACTATGTCTAATAAGACTCTATTGACTAGAGTTAATGGGACATGCCCCAGCTAACCCTAGCAAAACTGAACACTGTAAAAGACTGAATATGAAAAGAATATGTCTATTGTCCTCAAAGTATGATGACTCATCATTGAAAATACTGGATATAAATCTATGTGTGATCTGGGATGCTGAATACTTGAACCTACATCATGAAAGGATGTAGCGTAAAATATGTGTTAGTACTTGGAATGTACTGCATGCAGGATACAAATATTATATGTACAAATATATAGGTTGGACAAAGCATAGTCGAGCAATGACATAATCAAAACATAATGTAAATACTGAATTTTTAACTTTCAAATGAGTTGAATGCAATGAATAAGTATTGGTTATGAACATGACATGCTGAGACTGAATACTGAAGTATAAACTGAAAACCTAGTCAAATGCACTAGAGTCTGACTGTGGGAGCTACTATAAATCGACATAAAACCACGTGAGCAAACCCCAAAGTCCGATCTGTACACCTTATAAAGAGGATCAAATGTATCTTTCTATGAGTATAATGGTCTGACTGGCGTGATTACTAAATCTGATGTCATACAGAGGGGACTTATAATCCATAGAGACACGTAGTTATGGGACTATGAGGGCAGTCTGAACCCTAGTCCAACTTGGTGCTAATTCTACTGACAGTGTAACATTCAAAATCTAAGGAATGTTTATTTGTTTAACTGGCCTAGCAAGTGTAATTCATGAACTAAGAAAATTTTTTCATAACAAAAGTTTTTAGTTTCATGCAAGGAACCAAGCAACTTTTCTAGAAAACATGATAATTCGATTAAGAATACTATAACAACTAATTCACAACAATTCCCAAGGTTAGAAAACCCTAGGTCTAAACAATATACAAAGAATCAATAATTTAACTGAATTGTAGGGACCTACTGGATGCAAGGAACCCACTAGTGAAATCCCACATACCTGGTGACGAATTCTAAAGAGAAATCCTTTGATTTCGGGTGTGGAACTCTAAGAAAACCTTTTTCTTGTTCTTGAGAGGTTGGTAGACTTTGCTCTTCTTTTTGCTGTAAGTTTTGTCTAATTTTGGTCAATAATCGATTAGGGTAAGTTCCGACTAAATTACTAGGTTGAGACTGAGTAAAACGACACAGTTTAGGATTTAAAAGACACAGTTTAAATGTCCAACACGTAAGGAAAAAAAATACTAAATTGACCCTAACTGAAAATGTAACGGAGGCCAACCATGACACCAATAACTGCCCGTCGTTGGGACCACGACCCATTAAGTGGGTTGATAATAGTAACAAATCGTTTGTTTACAAATTCATGAAATTAGGACATAATATCTACTCCTTTAACAAGTATATGTATATAATCAGAAAAACATTATGTATATGTGGATGAATATATAATTTTTAATTTACAATTTTATACTTGCTACAAATTGTATATATTAATATGGGACAAACGCGCATCCCGCGTTCCCAAAACTAGTAAGATACAAGGTTACAGTCAAACTGAATAAAAAACAAAACAAATAAAAAGTAAATTATTAACTTTCGGCCTGAAATATTATAATAATGTACTGGGCAAAGGGTCAAATATACCCTTATACAAAAGGAAATAGTTTATCTATATTCCTAGTTTTACTTTTGGTCCAAATATACCCCTCATGTTATACTTTGAGTCCAAATATATCCCTCTCATTATACTTTGATGTAAATATACCCTTAATTTTGACAGAAAAACATGTGACAAACTCAAAACAAAATTATTTACTCTCAATTTGCTAAGAAACTCACTTGTGCAACTCATTCCCTCCGTTTTGAGCTGTTATTTTTATTTTCCTATTCATTTTCTATTGGAAAATTGCATAAATACCCCCGACCGAAGTCACAGAGACATATCTAAACTTAACTAGAGCCATATTACCCACCTAAACTAATTTAAAATGAAATGAATACACCGCGAACGCAGACATGTCCTAGAGAGAATGCACACTCTCTTGAAGGCAAGTGATGAGTGCACAAATTGGACATATGTTATTTTTAAATTGGTCACTTTGTAATTAGTTAGTACACATATTTATTGATAATAAAACTTATATAGTTAATTATTTTGTTTCTTTCTTTGTAAAATATTTATTTTAATTTCTTCACTTAAACTTTATTTTTTATTATCTTTCCACTTTTAATTATTTTTAATAAATTGTGTGTATTTTATAAAAAAAAAACAATTTAAAAGTGTCCTTTAATTTTAATGTTTTAATATTTTTATGTTTTATTTGATTTTATTCACGTATTTCGATATCCGTTTAAAAATTAACTTATTTTAAATACAAGACATTTGAAATCAAATCAAAACGAAAGTCAAAAAAAAAACTCAATAGAAAAATAAAATATGAAAAATGAATGCAAGTAAAATAAAAAGTTTCAATACAAGGTAAAGAAATTGTTAACTTAATTAAAATACAAGATAAAAAATAAGAATATGTTTCTTTAAAAAATTAAAAATTATTTTTTAAAAGAAATTACATAATATTATTTTAAACAAATAAAGAAATATTTTTTAATTTAATTTAAAAAATAATTTTTCATTAAAAAAATTATTTACACACATGACGTGCGAGTGTGTACAAACACAACCTACTTGGGTGATCGAAGGTGTCACATGAGTACAAAAGGTGCACAAAAATATGAATAAAATTAGTTTAGGGAGTAATAAGATCTTAGTTAAGTTTAGGTGTTTCTGAGATTTCGAACATAGGCTAAGGGATACTTATACATTATCCCTTCTCTATTTTTAAATTTTTGTACTTGAAATAATAAAATAGAAAAAGGCATAAAATACCCTTGAAGTATTGAAAATGGTATACAACTACCCCTCATCTACATATTGACTCCAAAATACCCTCCTCATCCACCTATTGACTCACAAATACCTTTCTCATCCATCTTTAGGTCCAATTTTAGACACTTCAATAATAAAGACCCATTTAAACTAATTTAATAATCTATTTAATTACGTGGCGCTCAACCATTGGTTGACATTTAATTATTTAATATAATTTTAAACTTATCCATTACCCACCCATTTTTAACTAAACCTGCCCCAATACTTATTGAACTCGCCAGACCCAATACAAAAAGAACCCATTCTCTTCATGATAGACATGGGTTGGACCTGCTAGATGATGGTGTTAACTAGTGAGTAGTTCGGTTTGAAAGACAAATGGGTTTCACTTCATGTTATTGAGTAGAGACTTAATTGACTTGCATTGGGATTTGGGAATATACTGCAAATAAGTGGTGTTGGCATTCTTAATTACTTAGGCTAAGAAATGATCATTTCTCTTATTACAAGGAAAAAACTACTAGTGAGTTTCTGTTTTTATTTCCTTTTTTGCCAAGAAATAATTTTATCGAATAAGCTGCACCACCGAGGAGGTAATGAGTGTATGCAGAAAATTCACTGGACTTGACTCTTCTATGCAACCAAGGAATCAATGAAGTCCAATGCAAGAATTATGTTTTCTTTCCCCTTAGAGCATCAGTCATTTCTGCTAAACCTATGCAAAAGATAAACTTCTTGGTGCATAGGTGGTGATAATGTTTCATTCTTTACCATTGCACATTGAACTCCGAGTCACTTGTATTTCTTCTACAAGATCACAATTCCCTTTACATTATATGTTTTATATAGGAAGCTCTGTTAGTTCTTTTAAAGGTTCAATTTGCTTAAGAAATAGAGTGGGTTCTTTATTTATCACACAACATCATTGTTCGGAATTTTCCCCTCGCAAATTAAAAATATTCAAATTTATTTCTATAAGGGAAAATTCACAAGTACCCCCTAGACTATGACCGTAATTTCAGAGACACATCTTAACGAAACTAAGGTCCTATTACCCCCTGATCATAGTTTTATTGTTATTTTGTGAACCTTTTGTCTTACGTGACACACTCCATGACTCCACGCAATTAAGGCGCGTGAGAGACATTTGAATACCACGTAAGCCAAAAAGGTGTATAATATTACAAGAAGAAAAAAAAGTTAAGGGGGTAATAGGATCTTAGTTTAGTTAAGGTGTGTCTCTGTGATTTCGGTCCTAGTCTAGGGGGTAGTAGTACATTTTCCCTTTCTATAAAATTAATTATTGTACCCACATGTTCTTACTATTATAAAAGTACAAGAAAATTAATGAACGTAGGGAGTCATTGATTTTTGGATGCTGAAAATTCTTAGAACATATCTCAATAATGTATTTACTTTGATTAATACTGACAATTTTAGAAGAGGTTAAGCATGATAATTTCTTATTTATAAAAACCTCAATTCGAAAGAAAGAAAAATCATATTAGTTTTTGAATACGATAAATTATTAGCTTCTTTTAAAAAGCAGATGCATAGACAAGAATTCAAAATGGAGGAAATGAGTTTCTAAAAAAATTAAATATTTGAAATTCGAGATGCATTATTTGATTTTGAGTTTGTCACGTATTTTTCGTTAAAATTGATGTAAATTTGTGTCAAAGTATAATCAAAAGGGTATATTTGAACCTAACATATAACGAAGTGTATATTTAAAATATTTCCAATAGTAGAAGGGTAATATTTGACCATTTCCCCTAATATCATTGTAAAAAATATGGTTTATAAAATTTCCTTCTTTTCAAATTGTTTATAATTGGATTTTAAAAGGAAAAATAAAAATTGTTCCTATATCAAGTCAGATATTTGATTCCTTTATTTTTGACTCCAAAGGAGCACAAAATCAAATGTCCTTGTACTGTGAGCACAAATCAAATGTTCCTATATGAAATCAGACATCTCTCTAATCTCTATTTGTTAGTGGATCTGATTGGTAAGCTTTCTCCTTCTATTGTGTTTCTATATATGAGATTATATTAAAAAAAATCCCGTTTTGTTATAATTATTTTATTTCCTGATTTGTGGTTAGGGTTGATATTTGAGATGTCTCTGTTTTCAAATGTGATGAGTAGATTTCCTTGTTGTGCTGTGTTCCAAATTTTATCCACTATCCTTCGACGCTAAATTCACGGGGTTACAAGCTTTAATTTGCCAGGTAGTGTTGTCCAATTTTTCTTTTTTGGTTTTACGTACTTAGATTTGTCTTTGTTCAGAAAAATAGGATTGTAATTTGCCTTTTTCTTCTATATTAGGATCCAAGAGTCCTTTGTCCCGCTACAAGACTTTGATAAAGTCAAGGATGGCTAAATCTCCAAGAACAGTGAGGTTTGCCTCACTATTTTTCTTATTAGCACTTCCATGAGATATCATGGCTTTCTCACTTGCAAATACATGCTGAATTATCGAGTTCCAATGAATGTTGACAAGTTTATCGTTACTCGGTATGTACAAAGAGGTTGCAAGAGGGTAACTACTATTTCTCACGTAAACAAAATTATCTGCAGATTTATTGGTACTTGTTTTATTGCTTTCACCCTAATCTCCACAGCCACAATGTAAGCAATGATCTATTCCACCATATTTCCCAAAATAACCCGTCCCTTTCTTAGACCCGTCAACAGTCAAAACTCTTCCATAATGTTACCGAAAAATCCACTCACAAGAATCTCCACTCATAAATGGTTCCCTCATACCTCCATATCTACTTTCAATAAAGGAACTAACCCACCAAACAGAAGCATGAAGAACAACACACCAAGGAAGCTAACACTAGCAACCTTCTTTGTTTTCACCTCACTCTTCTTTTTCTCCACTTTCTTTCTACTTGTTGATGCGGGCACTATTGCCTGTGGTTTCAACTTTGGAATTGAAACCAATGTCACTATCCTAGTTGCTTCATCATATAAGGTGGTGTATATGACATCCATGGAGGAGGATGGGAATACATCCTGGGGGGTGGCTGCACTTGAGGAGCTACACCAGTACCTCCAAGTTGTGCATTTTCTGTTGTTTCATAGGATATATTTGCATTCAAATGTTGAATTGGTGAATGAAGTATTCTAACTCCTCAACATAATGCTTTTTTCATTGCCTTGACAAGTGAGCACTTTCCCCTTTTTTCTAGCCGTCTTCTTTTTTTCCTCATCATTATTAACATTATCACTCAAGAAAAATATAGTGGATTTTTGGTGTTTGTTTACATTATTCGATTCTTCACTATGTTATTTCCTTTTCAACAAATAGCTACAATTACTTATATAAGCATTGAGTTTTCATTCTACAACTCCACCTTTTGCTGAATTACTTACTAACTTCGGGGAAGAATGTGGCAATCTATTAGAACTCAATAGATTATTCAACCCTTTTGAGAGATTGGAACCACAATTCGCTGATGGCACGTTCAAGTACCCGGAGACATGGGTAAAAACCTAGTGCAACAACACAAACACTTCATCCAAAACTCTTGAGCTGCTCCTACTACGAAGTAGCCCTAGCGATGACATGTACTTAACCATCTCAACTACCGCTTCCTGATTGGGGGCAAAATTCTCATTTCCCCATACGTCAACTTGAAATTTCTATTATAATCGCTATAATCCTAATTAATTCATCGTAGGTTGACTAAATCAATTAGGGTCCATATGAAGCAGGTTTGATCCTGTAGCTTCCCCTTGACAATCTCTCGAGGTTGACTTGATAGTTCCAGAAGCATCATCAAAACTCCCTATCGGTTACCAAAGATATTTGGGTCCATCTGACCCGAGTCCAAACCCAACTCTGACCCAACATAGTCAGTATGTATCTAGGTGTTTGCAATGCATCATTATGGGTAGGGTTTCGGAAAATATCATTGAACGATACATAAAAAATGATGTCTTCAGTTTGAAAATCAATGTTCCAAAATTTCATTAAAAAATCCTCAATATTTTCTTGATATGTTGCAGTCATGTGTCGGGCATAAAAAGTATTTAGCAATTGATCGAAGATTTAGCGAGAGACAAAGTAGGAATAGTGAGGAAATTGTCATTTACTTTTCTTTTATAGCTTTATCTTTCAAGATTGTTCAGATTGATATATTAGATTTTGTAGATATCATATCTTAGAAACAAAAATTAAGATCCTTAAAGTTTCAAAAAATAAATTTGTAAGGTAGTTTCATCAGATGATTATGTGTACTTTACCAGTAAGAGCATGTAGATACAAGAGTCCTCTTTTAAATTATCGAACCTTGATGCAAGATTGCTTTTTTTTCAATGAAGTAAGGGGTGTAAGTATATGATCCAAAACTATTTAGTTCTATTTATTTTCTCTATGCCTCTTATTTCAAACATGGAAGTTCATAATCTAGAGTCCAGTGACTAGTATATCTTATAAAAATGAATCTTTCTAGTTAAATCAAGAACATCAGGTAACTAAGAAAGAAAGTTGAATTTTAGAAAACGTCCTACACGTGACCGTAACATTTTTTTAAGTCCTACACATGAAATCAACATACTTTTAACGTCCTACACATGACCGCAACATCGATAATTTTCAATGAAATTTTAGAAGTTAAATTTATCAATTAATGACATTATTTTATATGCATCATTTGATGATACTTTTCCAAACCCTATCGATGATGATGCATTTCAAACGTCTAAGTACATTCTTAACTGTCTTGGGTCAAAGCTAGGTTTGAAATCAGATCAGATGGACCCAAATAGCTTCGGTCAACCTTGGAGTCAATTGAAGGGGAATTTTGACCATGCATCTTGATCATTTAAGTCAACCTCGAGAGATTGTCTTGGGAAGCTCTAGGATCGAACCCATTCCAGATGGGCTTTTATTGCTTATGTCCACCTGGGAATGAATTGATTGGAAATATTAGTGTTTCTGTTAGAAATGTTAAGTTTACATTGAAGGAAATGAGGAATTTTGCTGGAAAGCAGGCAGTGGAGGTCTGATGGTTATGGACATGTCATCGCCGGGGCTACTTCATAGTTGGAGCAGGTCATGATTTTTGGATGAAGTGCCTCAATTGTTGCACCATGTTTCTACAGATGTTCCCGGGTAGTTGAATGTTCCACCTCCAAATCGTGGGTCCAATCTCACAAAAGGGCTGAATAATCTGTTAGATTTGAACAAATTGGTACATCCTTCTCCAAATTTAGGAAGTAATTTAGTAAATGGTGGAGTTGTATAAAATAAACTCAACGCTAATATAAGTAACTGTAGCTATTTGTTGAATAGGAAGAAAGGTAGTGAACACTCAAACAATGTAAGCGAACACCAAAATTTCACTATATTTACCTTGAGTGACATTGTTAATAATTCACTATATTTAAGAATAGGGAAAATTTTTATCATAAGTGAGGTACAACTACTAGTTGCATGAGGAGTTATTTTATTGCTATTATATTTTTTGGGACCCAAGCTTTATTGTTCTTTTTTGCCTTTTGTTTCTCTTTCACTTTTCTCGTTTTCTCTATATTAATTAGGAATAAGGAAGTGTTCACTTGTCAAGGCAAATAAAAATGCATTATGTGGAGGAATTATAGTATAAAGTTAGCATACTTCATTCAACATTTGAATGCAAAGATATTCTATGAAATGGAGAAAAAAGTAAAGCTAAAGGCACAACTTGGAAAAAATGGTGTACCTCCTCAAGTGGTGCCACCCTCGGAATGTATCCCCATCCTTTTCTTATGAACTTCATTAAACAACATTGTATGATGAAGCCACAACGATCACAAGTGCCATTGGTTCCCATTCCAAAGTTGAAACCACAATAGTAGCGCCCGTGCCAAAAAGTAGCAAGAAAGTGGAGAAAAAGAAGAGTTAGGTGAAAATAGAGAACGTTGCTAGTTGTAGCTTCCTTGGTGTGTTGTTCTTCACGCTTATCTTTGGTGGGTTGGTTCCTTTATTGAAGGTGAGATATGGAGGTATGAGGGAACCAATTCTGAGTGGAGATTCTTGTGAATTGAATTTTTCATAAAGCATCATGGAAGAGTGTTGACTATTGATAGGCCCGTGAATGGGACTAGTAATTCTCGAAAATAAGGTGAAAAAGATCATTCTCACTTTTTTGACAGGGAGTCAGGGTGAAAGCAATCAGAAAAATACCAATAAGGCTGTGGATGAGTTTGTTTACGTGGGTTGTGGTTTGATCCTCTGGCAGACTTTTTGTATGTCCCGAGGAATGATACACTTTTAAGAATATGCAGGGGATATTCTTAAAAGGTTCAAGTCTGTACCAACCCACTAGTTCACAGTGAAATGTTTTCAAAGTTTGAATAAGGTTAGGGCTGATCTAACAGTATATAGAAGTATAATTAGTAGTTTGTTGTATTTGATAGAAACAAGACCTGATATCATGTTCGCGACAAGTCTTCTATTGAGGTTTATGCTAGATCATTTTGGTGTTACTAAACGAACATTGAGATATATCAATGGAACTGTTGATTATGGTATTTGATTTAAAAAGGAAGAGCAAGGGAAATTGATGGGTAATTTAGGCAGTGATTGGGAAGGAAGCTTGATTATATGCTTTTGCAAAGAAGAAATAAGTGGTTGTTCAATCTTCTGTGAAAGCACAACATATTTCTGTTGCTGGTGCAACTTATCAAGTTCTATGGTTAAGAAAGATTCTGAGTGATCTGGATAAAAATCTTATTGAATCTATTGTCATTAAGAATGACAACATCTCAACAATAATTATGGTGCATATAAAAGTGCATTTTCATTCTATTTAGGCAAGCAGAAAAGAATGCGGAAGTTACACTTGTTCATTGCAGCTTAGATAAGTAGATTGCAAACATAATGATCATGGCTCTTCCTAAGGGAAATTTTGAAGTTCTAAGGGCTACATTGGGAGTATCCAAGAACAATACCAAGGAGGAGTGTTTGACCAAAAGAGTGATTCAGTCGATACAGAGGTGCGCTTGGAGTGGGGGGGTGCTGAAAATGAAATATTTTTTTGATAATTCTTTGTAAAGGAAAGGTCTCCTTGTTTTATGGAATATGTATTGTAAGAACATACACTAGTGGTTCAATAGGTATGGTTTCTACTAACTTTTTTAAAAGCTTTTGTAGCTTTATGTGTGTTTGCATTCTGTAATTTTAAAGCCAATGATAACTACGACAAAGACAGAGGGGGAGATTACAAAAAAATCCGATGTAGAATGTTATCGTTGCTATAAATTAGTCACTGTCATTCTGAATGTTGTACTAGGATGCCTATTGAGAAAGAAGAGAAGTCAAATTTTGTTGAGGATAAAGAAGGAGAAACCTTGTTAATGGAGGTTCATGCTAAAGTGAGTCCCGGGAGCAAGTTATTTTGGTATATATGTGAATACCACCAGTTGTAACAATATGACTTCAAGTAAGTCTTCTTTTAATAATTTAAGTGAAAATGTTTAGTCAACAGTTAGTTTTGGTGATGTATAAATAGTGAATGTGATGGAAAAGGGTACAATATCAATTTTAGAACAAAAAATAGGTGAAGTCATATCAAATCTGTTGAGAGTTGTCCCCGTCAGCTGTTACAAAAAGGGGTATGTCATCATGTTAATGAATGATACATGTGAAATTTTTAGTCCCCTAGATGATTTATTAATTTTGTGAAAATGAGTCAAAACACATTGTTTCCTTTGAATATTGAAAATGTTCAATCTTGTTACTTGGCAAAAATGAAAATTCCTTCATGGTTGTGGCATTTTTGATATGGTCACTTGAATTTTGGTGACTTGAAGATCCTTCAAAGGAATAGTATGGTGACGGGGCATTATGAAATTGTTGTTCCCTCTCAAGTTTGTGAAGAATGTGTTGTTGGAAAACAACGTCGTTTAAGTTTCCTAATAGTAATTCATGGAGATCCAAGGAGGTATTAGGCCAGTACACTCGAATGTCTGTGGGCCATTAACACCAATCTCTAATGGGGGAAAAAGATATTTTATTACCTTTATTGATGATTATTTGAGGAAGACTTGGGTGTACATTCTGAAAGAAAAATCGGAGGCTTTAATGTATTTAAAAGCTTCAAAGTATGTATGGATATTGAGACTGGAAGGGCCATTAAGAACCTTCTGATAGATCACGAAGGAGAATAATTATCTAAGGTATTTGATGAATTTTGTGAGACTCGTGACATTTTAAAAGAGCTTAGAACAACATATACACCACAGCAAAATGGTGTGACCGAGAGGAAGAATAGAACCATTCTTAACATGGTTCTTAGCTTGCTGGCTCAGGGAAGAGTTCCATAGGAATTTATGCCAGAACGGTAAAATGGAGCATTCTTATCTTGAACAGAAGTTCAACTTTTTCTCTTCGAGATGTAATACCCGAGAAAGTGTGGAGCGGAAGGAAACCGGCAGTAGACCACTACAAAAATTTTGGATCCATTGCTTATGCACATATTCCAAAAGAAAAAAGAAAGAAGCTTGATGATAGAGATGATAAATGTGTTTTTCTTGGTGTTAGTGAAACATGGTATGCTTGCATTTGATTTAAAAAATAAGGTTGCAGCAGTTGTACGTGTGCCTATTCAACCTGGGAGATATGGTGTGTTGACTCAGGTAAAGGATGAGCTATCCTATGTAACTGCTTACAACGATTGCGGGGATTTTTTTTGTTAGATATGTACAGAGGAATGGACATGAGTATGAATCGTACTGTGTGAGTAAATCTTGGACGCAAGAAGTCTCGACAAACATTGGAGAAATATCCCTTTGTTGACAATGGTACTGTGTTATGCAGCGTATTACCGTGTATATACGGTGGTGATGACATTGTGGTGATCTACAAAACTTAAAGGATATATATTTATTACCTTAATGGGAAGAAAGTGCAGACTATTATGACTCCAGCACAATTAAATCCTAAGAGAAGATTGATACCATACACAAACAGCCTCGCTGTGATACATGAGGTGAAGAAGTAGTTGTTCTGTCAAGTAGAATTCTCATGTTTAATTTCATCCTCTTTTGTTTTTATATGACTTGGATATTAGATTAAGTTGTTTTTCTAATAGACATGTTTTGGATTGCCAATATAGCTTGAACGTTTTTTCCTCCACTCATTTTGAAATATTTATTGCTTGATTGCATTGTTTTACTTGTGAGTCCCTTTCTACTGTTACTGTTTAAATTTGACGATGGAATGTGCGGTATGATCAACACATTCCACTTTCATCAGAACGGAACTCACAAGTAAAAACACACAATCAAGCAAGAAATAACTAAAAATGAGTGATGGAAAAAACGTTCAAACTACCTTGGCAATCCAAAACATGTCTATCACAAAAAGAACTTAATCTGCAATCCAAGTCATATAAAAACAAAAGAAGATGAAATTAAACATGAGAATTCTACTTGACAGCAACAACAACAGAACAACTACTTCTTCAGCTCATGTATCGCAATGAGGCTGTTTGTGTACGGTATGAATCTTCTCTTAGGATTTAATTGTCCTGGAGTCATAATAGTCTCCACCTTCTGCCCATTCAGGTAATAAAGATATATCCTTTCAGTTGTGTAGATCACCACAATGTCATCACCACTGTTTATAAACGGTAATACACTACACAACACAGTATCATTGTCAACAAAGGGATCTTTCTCCAATGTTTGCCGAGACTTCTTGTCTCCAAGATTTACGCACACACTACGATTCAGACTCATGTCCATTCCTCCCTACATATCTAACGTAAAAACATCCCCACAATCATTGTAAACAGTTACATAGGATAGCTCATCCTTTACCTGAGTCAACACACCATATCTCTCAGGTGAAATAGGCTCACATAGATGATGGATCATAAGGTAACAACAATTCTTGTTAATGAAGATTCCCCACTTTGCTTTGTTTGTAGACTGTGATCCTACAACTTTTGAGAATGCTGTCAAAGAGGAGAAATGGAGAAAAGCTCACTACTACAAAAATCACTATTAGCGGCAATTATTTAATGGCAATAATATAAATGCCGCTAAATTATCTTTTACAAACCATTATTAGCGGCAATTGACCATTAGTCGGTATAATTAACCCATTAACGACCATTATTTTTTCCTTAAAGAAATAACTAATAGACCATTTCATTAAGAGAATACCTTTCATTCCAAAATACCCCCAACATTCTGTACAGGGCTATAGCTAAACCCATTTCACTCCCAACCCCCAACCCCCCAAATTCTAAAAAAAGGCAATTCCAAATTACGGCGTCTTCATCTGAAGCGCAATCCAAGATTTACCACATTGGCATGAATCACCATCAATGTCTCTGAAGCTTCATCTTCTTTGTCTTCGACTTCATCGTTTGTATCTCCTTTTTTTTCATCCGTCATCAACTTTCTCAATCCTTTGTCACCTCTTTGAGGTACGCCGCATTTTGTTTTATTTTTTTTGAATGTGATTAGATGATGATTAATGTTTTTTGTATGAGCGATGAAATTACCATATATAAGAACTGCACTCTTGCAATAAAGTTATAGTTTGCTGAGATAGAGTTGTACTCTGTTCATGGCGTGTTGTGATAAGCTCGATCTGTAAATAATTTTGGTTTGTATTTGCCTTTGCTCTATTTCTGTTTGCTTGGTATATGATGCAACAATTTGTACCTTGCTTAATGCAATCATTGTCTATTTTATGATTTTCTTTTTCAAACCATGCTTTTACTAATATGGTTTTTTTGTGTATGACTATAAAATCATGATATATAAGGTTAGTATATGTAGTGTCCAGAGAGTTGTGCTCTGTGCATTGTACTAAGCTCTAATTCGTTAATTTGTGCTCTATGCATTGTACTAATCTCTAATTCATTAATTTGACTCCTTTTAGATTTCGCTTTCTCAAAACTTGAATTTGATTTGATTAGACTAATATAGCTTTGATGAAGACCATAGCTTAGAAAATCTGTATATATTAATTAGATTTTGTTTTCTTTTGAATTTAGCTCGAGAATATGAGTTAAAATTGTCTGTCGCTTAGAACACTATCTAAAGTTTCACAACAAAACTAAGAGCAGCCTCTTGCAGGTGTGTTTCCATTTTTCATTCCTTTAATAGTTTGTTTGCAAGTTTTCAAATATTAGTATGTATATGCCTAATTCGTAAGCATGCCATTGAAAAATCATGAAATTTGTCTAATAAACTTGTACCAGAGAACTAACAGGGCATAAGAAAACTTGTGTTCTCTGCAATTGCTAGGTGCAGTAACATGACATCTTGTTGACATTTCTCCAGGAAGCCTCCTCTTGTCACTTATCCCAGCTTCCAATATTCTACAACCTCTTAGATTCATCATCCAATGATCTGATGTTGCTTGCATAGTAAATGAAATATCCAATCTTTTGTGCAACTGTCTGGATCAATAAATCTATGACCTTTTTCACAACTTGAGATAAGAATTGGAACATTCCTGTTCGTGATGGATTACAGTAAAGTTACTAAATGTATTTTTCTTTTAGAGGTTTGATGAAAAATAGATAAGTAGTTGAGTTTGAAGTACGAAAAATGCAAACTAGACTTGGTAGTAGATTGATAATTGAACAACGTCTTGATGAAGAAGTGCAGTCTTATATTCAGGAATTATTAAAAGCTCAGAGTTGCTTTCGACCCCAAACATCTGAAGATAACAATTCTATTGGCGCCATTGATGAACTGAACAATGAGCCAGGTTCTCTCTTGTTTTATTGATGATAAATCTTGTCAAGTTTGGAGATGTCTCAGGTATTCTGAAAAAGACGTTACTATTACATGGCTTATACTCATTCATCCGGTAATATACATACATATATATATATATATATATATATATATATATATATATATATATATATATATATATATATATATATATATATATATATTTGTTGAATTATTGGTCATTGGTTGATATCAAGCTTAGAAATTGTACTTTATTTTTTTTCTATTGACTGCCATAAAGCGAGTGTTGAATCTTTAAATAAAGTTCGTGGATTATTAAAAGATTTTGGAATCTACTCTTGGGAAAGACAATTGTTGTGCAATTTAATAGTCGTAATCAATCAATTGGAAAAGAGGGTCGAAAGCTTGCTCGCTTTCTAGGCATCACTGCTAGGATCCCAGATTTGACACCATTAAATGCAAATGATTGGCGAGTGTTTGACGAAGAAGAAAAGAAAAAATTGGTGGAGTTTGTGAGGGTATGAAAATATTATTCTTAACAAGTATCATTTCTTTTTATTCATGATATTGTCTTTTTAACTTTTGTCTATCTTTTCAGAAAAAATTCTCAATTCCAATACATGGAGAAGAGTTTGTGAAAAAGTCAATAGGAAAAAAATGGAGGGACTATAAATGTGACTTAAAGGCTATGTATGTGACCAATTATAAGACCAAAGATGCCTTGATGAAAAATAGACCAAGTCACATACCAAGAGATCAATGGTATCTCGTATTGGCTTTCTGAAAAAGCAAAGGTTAGTGATAGTTTTATTTTATTAGTACTGACCTCTTTTTATTGAATTCTGTAACTATGTAGTTCCATATCCAAAATATGTTTAAACTGATAAATAGTTGTACTATATTAATATGTGACTTAGCTACCGATGATCCCCCTTTCCTTGTGGCAATGTTGACACGAATAAGGAAATCAGCAAGATTCAATATGCTTCTTCGTAGTCAAAAGTTATACTAAACAAGAACTGATGTTTTATTCTCTCCTTTTAGAGGTGTAGTCAAACAAATATAATTAGTAGATCTAAGCAAAATATGCCTCACACCAGAGGGTCCAAAAGCATAGCAACCTTCATGAATGAACATGTATTCATGCATACATTAATTACTATAATATTTTACAACTTATTTCAATAATGACTTATTCATTTGGAATGAATTGTACTTGATTAAGCTATAGATGGAATAGAGCCTACACGTGCAAAAGTCTACATATTAACTCTTACAAAACGCAAAGATGATAGACCATTGGATGAGGAGTCTTCAAATGTAGTTGTAAGATTTCTTACCCTTTTAACTTTTAAGATTAAAGTATGAGTAGTTAATAGCACATGACTTGATATCATTTATCTTGTCATAAATTATAGTCTTCATTATTCTCAGAACATGATGAAAGAGAAGTTGGGTAATGGTGAGACATCTGAGGAACAATCACATGACAATGTTGCCTGGGAAGGAGATGTGTATTCTCAAGTGTTGGGAAATGAAAAAAGTGGTTATGTTCGTGGTTTAGGACTTGGTCCAACCCCTTCTGTGTTATGGGGAAGTAAGTCTTTCATACGAAATGTTGTTGTTGATGATTTGTGTGATGAGGCTGATATGCACATAAGCTAGAACAAGAGATAAATGAGTTGAAAGAGTTGAACAAAAACAGGATGAAGAAATGTCTTCGATGAGAAAAAATCAAGAAATGCTACTCTCAGAATTATCATGGATGAGACAAGTTATGTGGAAATATTCTCCTACTGAATTAAGTCGGCCTCAAAACAGTGAAAGAACTACTAGACAGGTTATCAGATTCTAAAGTTTTAAATTTTTGTTCTTGAAATTTAGCTTCAGAAGAAAATTTTTCCATCAGATGTATTGATTTTTATAGGTTTCTGATGTCAATAGTGGCAATGAACAAGCAATATAAGCACGTCTCAAGTCGTTACTGGCCACAAGTTCTTTCTTCTTGTTGGGTAATCACTTTTACCATATGTCTGATTCTTTATTTTTATTTCTTTTGCAATTATATGTTATCCATAAAATCTGTACATTATAAGTGTAGCAAAGAAAGTAAACGCTGGTCGTTCTCAGAAGACTGAACTGTGAAAGTCTCTTTGGGGTACTGTAAGTTCTTTTATTTTTTCACAAACATATACTCCCTCCAATTTACTTGTTCGACATCAACGGACTAAACACGTATGAGCACGGTGCTACGCAGCCTAACAATAGATTTTTTTGGGCTCCCTAGACTTTTGGGTTTGAAGACACCATGGAGAATGATAATTTATTACATTTTAATTTGTGTTTATAACAGCTCATGTCTGATTAGGTTGCTAGTTATCTATTAGTATGCATTTTAATTTGTGTTTATAACATAAACTTGTTGTCAATCTTGCTTCCTTATTCTCTGAAAGTATTCTGTTAGTGTTAGGAATAATAAAGAGAGTGTACAAATAATTGATGATTTCTGTACATTCAAATTTGGGAAATGTGTGGTGAGAAGAAGGTTGTCTCATTCATAAAATTCATAGTTATGTTGTTGATCAATCCTTTAATGCCATGGGGATAATTATGGATAAACTGGTTTATGTTTTGGATAATATGAAGAGCTGGCCAATCTAAGTGGAACTCCATCACATATATATGTATCGATTGCAGGGTGGATTATGCATGTACTCCGAAAAATTAATTCCTATATATTGATGCAGCTAGCTATGGCCTGATTTCTTAGTGTTCAATGTTGTTGGTTATCTCTTTCTGTATAATTCTTACTTGTCGTGATCCAATCAAGTTCATAGCTAATTTCAGTTACTGTTTTTTACAGTAGTTTGGTTGGCATGATAGAGAAAAATGAGAAATTGCATGGATTGTGGAAAAGAATAGTACTCATTGTCTTGATTCGGAATGCCATCAACGTATCATCTGTGACATTGGTCGTGATCCAAGCTGCCATAGTTTGACTGGGGAAAAAGAAATAATGGTTCAATCTCTTTGTTTGTCTATTGTTGAACAAATTCTCTCTATTTTTGAATACTTGACTGCATTCTTATTGTTTTGATGATTCATATTTTTTCTTACTGCTAGAAGACAGACGGTGGATGTATTGATTGTTCTTATATATGATAATGTTTGAGTTCGATAATTTTTGCATTACTATCTTTGAATTAATTCTCCAGTTAAGTATATTAAGGTGAATTCATGGTCAGCTTAAGTTTCAATAGTAATTGCTACTAAAGTAGGTCTTCTTTACCGGCAATTATTATATTTTTAGTGATAATAACAAATGTCACAAAATATGAAAGTTTTACCGGCAATAATGATTGTCACTAAATAAATGCCACTGAAAGTGATTACCAATTGCCACTAAATAAATGCCGCAAGAAGTATTTATTTTTACCGGCAATCATATGGATCTTTACTGGCTTCCTGAATAAAATGTCGCTAAAGGCTTCAGCGACACTAGATGCAATGACATTAATTTAATTACCGCTAAAAGTTTTTGCGGCACTAAAAATTGCCGCTAAAAGTAAAATTAATTGTCACTAAAAGTCTCTTTTGGTGCAGTGGATATGCATGGCAAGATTGATGCTATTGAAGGAAATAACACTTGGGAGTTAACATATATTCCAAAAGGGCACAAAAACAATGGAGTCAAGTGGGTTTATAAGACGAAATTGAAAGGTAATAGTGAAATCAACAAGTATAAGGTGCGATTGGTAGCTAAGAGATATAAACAAGAGCATGGTGTGGAATAAACTAACGGTTTTGCTCCAATTCATGACACAATTAGAATTGTAATTGCCTTGACGGCACAAAATTTGTGGCCTATCTTTGAGTTGGATGTCAAATCAACTATCCTACATGATTACTTGGAGGAAGAGGTATTTATTGAGAAACCTTCTAGTTATATTAAAATTGAAAATGATCATAAAGTATACAAGTTGAAAAAAACTCTTTATTGACCAAAACAAGGTCCGCGAATTTGGTATAGTCACACTGAGGCTTATTTTCTTAAATTTGTTTTCCTGAAATGTCCATATGAGCATTCTCTTTTTGTTAAGATTAAAGAATCTAGGAAAATGCTCATAGTGTGTTCATATGTTGATGTTCTATAAGGGAGATATAAAGTCTTTGATGTTCTATAAGGGAGATATTAAGTCTGTGAGCTGCCTACACAAATGCTTTATGTTGTTCTCAAAGGCTTCAGGACTGGTGGCAAATGTAGATAAAAGTAGTGTTTATTTTGGAGGCGTCAAGCAGGCTGTTCAAGATCAAATACTGCAAGAAATACGGTTTATCAAGGGAGAACTACCTTTTAGATACTTGGGTGTACTAAAAGAATTTAAATAGTTCAATGGAAGCCTATGATAGACAAGAAGTTGAGTAAAGTCAACTGTATGTTGAAAGTATTTGTGGACAGGGAATGTTGAGATTGCACACAAAACACTTATTGCCTGGGAGAAGTTATGTTGGTCAAAAGAAGCAAAGAAAGCACTTATTTCCTTGCCTAAGGAGTACGGGTCATACAGAATAAAGAAGCGTCGTGGATTGTACAAAGGATCTTAAAGGCACACAAACATCTCTAGGTAGCTGGATATAATGAACAAACTTTGTCGCTTATGGACCATTACTCTATTAGGAATGTGTATAAGAAGATGAGACGAAATATCGGGAAAGTGGTCTGGGAAAACTATGGGGCTCCCAAATGGCTATTCATACTATATATTGCATTAATTAAAAGGCTATCAACAAAAGTTATATTGGCTAAATGAGGGATGAAACAACCCGTGTGTCAAGTCGATCATGAAGACATTGATCATCTATTCTTTTATTGTAGGATCTCAACATGCTAGATTAGGAAGTGGACTACAAAACTCGGTGTATATCGGGATAATTTTTAAAATATGATGATTGGGGCTTTGTGTCCAAGCCTGTTGGTTGGTTGTTTTGATTGCTTACTTTTGTAAATAAAATATTTTTTTACCCAAAAAAAAAACATATTGATGATTGTATATTTACTGGGAATGATAGTGCCATTTTTTTCTGCATTTAACAGATCTATGATGGTTGAATTTGAGATGAGATGCAATATTTTTTCAGCCTCTGCTCTACTGTATCTACATTACTTTTCATTTCTATCACATCGCAGATGGATAAAAAATCACAACTTAATTAAGAAAATACCTCAATTTTTATTTCATGAGTTTATTTATTATGTCGACAACATCGAGTGTGCCTCTATATGGATGTGTTCTCTTCTTTTATCCTTTTTTCTCTTCATGCTAGGTGTGTAGTTGTATAATCATTCCAAGCTTTGGTTTACCCTGGTAAGATGTTATATTATTCCAGAGAAAGTCAAATGTTTTCTAGTTATTTGCTAATCTAAGGAATTGGAAACTACAATTGTCATTTTTGAGTAAATATCGAATGCACAAAGATAATACATATAAGTTAAAGGATTGTTTGATTTATTCTTTTAATAATTAAAGAGAGATAATGTACTATTATTGCAGAGACATATGAAACATAAAGAAGAAGACCAACAGGCTTCTGCTATATGAACGCTCCATCTTCAGGGGCATTCACTAGAGGAGCAGATCCTTTAAACGGAAGCATGCAAGAATAGGTTACATATTTGACACTATCAATAAGCACAACAACGAATATCCGAGAGACCGACTTCGGACCTATGACGCCATCACCATCAACCAGAACAGATACTACCATGGAAGAAAGTGACTTGTTCTCTTGCTTTCCATTTGTTCCAGTTTGTTCTTCAGAAATGCTGTGAGTGGGTCTAGAAAGGGAAGCTGGAGGGTCATTGAGGGTCCTTCTATTTCTGTGGAGGCGCGTTCCATTCTGGTTTTCTTCCATAGATATATCGCTAGAAGAAGATGACACATCAAACTCGAACACTTCTGTACACATGCTTGACCTCAACAAAGGTCCTGCCCAAATGAACACAAAAATGAATTAATATACTGGAAAGTAGAAGGCTATTCCAAAAGATAAATTTGCTTGGAGCATATACTCTGACTCAAAGAAATTAAAAGTGTCTAAAAATTCTCAAAGCGAACACTAGAGGAATTTATTTAAACTAAAAAAAAAAGAAAGATAAGAATTTATAGTCAGTCAAGATTTAACAACACTTGCCGGCAAGACCTTCAAGGTACCACTCATGCGTAGTTGACTTTACATTCTCTTTCTCCTTCGATCCAAGAATGTTTTGTTCCATTGCAGGACTTCGATAAAGGCGAGGATGGATTCCTGGGACAGCAGCGGATAAATCACCAGGAACTGCGAGGCCTGCCTCTCTATTTTTCTTATCAGTACTTGCATGAAATGCCATGGCTTTCTCACTTGCTAATACAGATTGAATTATTAAGTTTCCATCAATCTCAATAAATTTATCATTCCTTGGGACATACAGAGAGGCTACCAGAGGATCACTACCATTGCCCACATGAGCAAACTCATCTGCAGCCTTATTGGTATTTTTCTCATTGCTTTCACCCTGACCTCCCTGGCCACAATGGGAGCTATGATCTTTAGCACCGTATTTCCCAGAACAACCATCTCTACCAAGATGTTTCTCATTAAGTCCATTCAAAAAAGAGTCACCACTCATAAATGGTTCACTCATGCCTCTATATCTTCCTTTCAATAAAGGAATCAACCCACCAAAGAGCAGAATGAAAAACAACATACCAATGAAGCTAACACTAGCAACTTTCTTTGTTTTAACCTCACTCTTCTTTTTCTCAAATTTCTTGTTACTTTTTGGCGCGGGTGCTAGTGCCTTTGATTTCAACTTAGGAATGGGAACCAGTGGTACTTGAGATCCTTGTCGGTTCATCATATAATATGGTGGATATGACACCCATGGAGGAGGATAGGGATTAATCTTGGGGGTTGGAGGCACTTGAGAAGGTACTCCAGTACCTCCAAGTTGTGCCTTTAGAGTTACATTTTCTTCCAATGCGTAGTATAATTTTGTATTCAAATGTTGAATTGTTGATTGAAATATTCTTAACTTATTCTCCAACTCCTCAACATAATGTTTTTTTCTTTTCCTTGACAAGTGAACACTTTCCATGTTCCTAATTTTTCTAGCCATCCTCTTTTCGTCTTCATCCTTGTTAACTGGAGCTTCCCCAAGACAATATCCTGAAGTCGAATTGAATTTTCTAGAAGCATCATCAGGAATCCCAATCAGTTGACTCCTAGGTTGACCAAAGCTCTTCGGATTCATTTGACTCGAGTCCAAACCCGACTCCGACCCGAGACAGTCTGACAGAAAATTAGGGTTTTGAAATGCATCATCATTGATTGGATTTGGGAAACTATCATTGAATAATTCATCTAGAATGATGGCATCGGTTGTGAAATTAACATTTGGAAATTCCATAGGGAAATCTTCGACATTTTCTTGGTATGTTGTGGTCATGTGTAAGGCGTAAAAGGTACGGTCAAGAGGTTGAACTGCAAAACCGTCGAACTCCCCGATGAAGTTGGCTTCTTCTGCCGGCGGTGGATCGGCCATATCTAGAGTTTTTCAGCAATTGATAAGAGATTTATAGAGAGATAGGATAGGATTAGAGAGGAAAGTGAGAGTTACTTTTCTTTTATAGTTTTATTTTTCGATATTATTAAGATTGATCCATTAGATTTTGTAGGTAGCATATCTAAAAAATAAAAAATTCAATTCTTGATGTTTCAAAAACAATTTTGTAAGATTTTTTTAGTTGGTAATGTTTTCATTACCAATAAGTGCATGTATGAATACATGAATGCTCTCTTAAATGACTAACCTTGAGAAAAAATGTTAAATTTTCATTGAAATAGTGAATTGTGTAATTAAATATGTGATCACGAACTATTTGATTCTATTTATTTTCTCTATGCCCCTTTATTTCACACTTAGAAGGTCAAAATCTAGATTTCGGTAATTTTTTTTAAAATCGAGATTGCAAGCATTATATATGTGTTCGAAAACATTCAAATCAATGAGATGGCATCCAGAATTCACAAAGATTGAGTTATATGACATCCTCTAGATTCTGAAGGCTTATTTTGTACTTTATTTTAATGAATATATCGATTTTCAAATTTAATAAATGTGTTGGTCTATAGAATTTGAAGAGACGAAAATATCAGGAGAGCATATTCTCTCAATAATTTCAAATCTGAGGATAGTTCACACAATTAGATATTTAATCAGGCTTAAAGTCTGAACAATTCTATGCTAGAACTCAAGCAATTAGTTATTGTCTAGTTACATCGATTAAAGCTCGAGTAAGAATTGTTACTGCTTATCATGTCTCTGTTCACTTGCAATTTATTTTGATATGTCAGTGAATGGATTGTGCTTATGATAATAATTGTTATTTTTGAGGACATGTTTTAAACTTTGTTGCTTATGTTTCTGCAAAGTTATTGTCTCTAGTTATATTAAACATATACACAGTACGCAAAAACTTTATAAGAAGTGTCACGTTTTAATTAAACTAATATTATTACATAATTTTAAAAATAAAATATAAAACTAATAAAGTACAATATATGTATATATCACTTAGCTCGACGAATTATCATTTTTGGAATGAATTCAAATAACTTCATTAAAAGTAATACTCCCTCCGTTCATCTTTAATTTACCGGTCTATATTTGACTTGACACACCATTAAGAAATAATAAATAAAGGAGTATTTAACTATTTTAAAAATAGAATATAAAACTAATAAAGTACAATATACGTATATATCACTTAGCTCGATGAATTATCATTTTTGCAATGAATTCAAATCACCTCATTAAAAGTAATACTCCCTCCGTTCATCTTTAATTTACTGGTCTATATTTGACTTGACACACCATTAACAAATAATAAATAGATGAGTATTTTACTATCTCATCCTTATTTATTCATCAATCTAAATATTGAAAAATGATTAGTGTTCAATGCAAGGGTAAAGTGAGCACAAAATGGTCAATTATCTCTTAATATCCAACTTGGACAAATACGGTTAGACTACTATTTTTAATATAATGAACAAATAATGATGGATGGAGGAATATTAAAGATTGTTTTCTTAAAATGGAAAAAGTAATTATATATAAGGCACTAAACAATCAATAAAAATTTTATTTATCAAATTCAAACTTAACTAATTTCGAAAAGGAAGAGGGTAGGGAAAAGAAAATAGAACAACAACTAATATTAATGAACAATTTTAATCTTGTCACCTTGGTGTTATATTAGCGGGTCCTCAAAATTCAAAAGAAGGCATCAAACCATCTAAGCCGCAACATCAATTATGACAAGTGTTATCACCTTAATGGTTTTATTCATTTTTTTTTCCTTTATATTATATATACGAATTTAATAGTTTTTGTCACTTATTAATTGAAGAAATTTATTATACAAGTTCAAAATTCATAATAGTTTTCATGTTCCAACGTAATTTCTTTTTGATGATTTATTATTTCCTGAATAATTCATTTATTCGAGGTTCTTGTGTTATGTGATAATGGACAAATAATCAAATTTATGTTGGAATATCGCTAACATTTTTTTAAAAACCTATTTTTCAATTACTTTTAATATATGGATATTAATAAATGATTATTTGCAAGTTCTATGCGATACACGCGTGCAAATTACCTAGTTGGACAAATTACCTAGTTAGGGCATCTCCAACCCAAACACTAAATTTGGTGTCAGCATTATTAACGGTGTAATCAACTACAACCCATGCACCAAATTTTACACCAAAAAGAAATATTTCTCTCCCTCTCTCTCTTCATTATTATATTATTACTGTTATGAAACTATTGAATAAGGATAAGAAAGTAGAGAGAATAGAAGACTTACTATTTCTCATGAGGGATGATTTTAAAATGAACAAGATCCCTCTATTTATAGAGGAAATCTAACTTGGTCCCCAAGTAGGACACTTAACCATATCCTAAAAGAACTCTACATGATAGACATTCATTATAATACAAATATTTTATAACACTCCCCCTGAATGTCTAATTCATAGATGATGTGCCTCGTCAAAAACCTTACTAAAAAGAACTCTAAGAAACGAAAAACTCTAGTAAAGGAAAAGAGTACACATGTCTATTAATACGCATCTAGGTTGCCTCATTAAAAACCTTACAAGGAAAAACAGTGGGAGAAAACTTCGTAAGGGAAAAAAGTACACGCGTATTAACTCCCCCTAAAGAGAACATCAATCCAGAGACTTGAATCTTCGCATTCCAAGCTTGTGCACCATCTTCTTGAAAGTTGTAGTTGATAGAGACTTGGTGAATAGATCAGCCACATTGTCACTTGAACGAATTTGTTGCACATTTATATCACCATTCTTTTGAAGTTCATGTGTATAGAAAAGTTTTGGTGAAATGTGATTTGTTCTACATCCTTTTATGAATTCCCCCTTAAGTTGTGCTATGTATGCTGGATTATCTTCATATATAAAGTGGTGGGTACTTTATCAAACTCCAAACCATATTTCTCTCGAATTTGTCACGTCCCAAGCTACCCCTGAGACACGGACACAAAACCTAGGACCACAAGTGATCCCAAGCTAACCGTGCTGGCATAATCACGAGCATACTAAAGAATATAAACTAAAGCGGAAGCTAAATCATAATTTATTATGAAAAGATGGGAAATACACATATTCTATAACTGAGATAAATGAAATAAATGAGTTTAATACAATGAAGTTACTAACTCAACACTAAGCTGAAACTAACTATGTCTGAAAATAAGCCTCTAAACTGGATTAGAAATACTGGACTAGCCCCAGCTAAATCTAGCAAAAACTGAAACTAAAAGACTAAATACTGAAAAGAAACTCATGACTATTGTCCTCGGAGAATGAGGACTCACCACTGAATCTGCTGAACTGAAGATCGGAAATCGATTTATGCGTGATCTGGGTGCTGAGAACCTCAACCTACATCACGAGAAAATGTAGCGCATTTATGCGTCAATACTTGAAAATGAATCCTTATTCACATCAAGTGAACCCATCGGAGTACTTAATTGATGCGCTTCATCCATACAAAATCTTTTCCAACACTTTTTCTGTGTAGGCAGATTGATGAACAAAAATATCATTTATCAAATGCTCAATTTGCAAACCACATAATTTTTTCCTTCCCAAATATTTCATCTCAAATTCATTTTTTAAATAATTAATTGCCTTTTGAATCTCTATTGGAGTTCCAATAAGACTTATGTCATCAATATAAACAACAAATACAACAAATTCCGATATTATTTTCTTTATAAAGACACATGGACAAATTGCATCATTTGTATAACCTTTCTTAATTTAATACTCACGTAGACGGTTATACCACATGCGTTTGGATTGCTTCAAACCATATAATGATCTTTGCAATTTAATTGAATACATTTCTCGAGATTTTGAGTTACATGATTTAGGCATCGCAAATCCTTCAGAAATTTTCATGTGTATCACATTATCAAGTGATCCATAAAGGTATGTTGTAACCACATCCATCAATTAAATTTCAAGTTGCTCATGGAGTGTGAAACTAATGAGATAACGCAATGTTATTGCATCCATAACGGGTGATTATGTCTCTTCATAATTGACGTCAGACCTTTGAGAAAATCCTTGTGCCACAAGGCATGCTTTATACATTTGTATTTCATTTTTCTCATTTCTTTTAAAAATCCATATGCAACCAATAGGTTTAATACCATTAGGTGTTTGAACTATAGGTCCAAAAACTTCACGCTTGGCAAGTGAATTCAACTCTGATTGAATTGCTTCTTGTCATTTTGGCCAATCATTTCTTTGTTGACATTCTATACCAGATTGAGGTTCAAGATCCTCATTATCTTGTATGATATTTGTTCCAATATTATAAGCAAAGACATAATCAACCACTAAAACTGATCGATTCAAATTAGTTTCAACATCTCTTAAATATATGGATAGTTCAATATTTCCTTGAGTTTCAAGATTCTTTCATGAATATCATAATTACTCAAATTTTGAACTTCCATATGAGATTCTTTCGTAGTGTCATCTTGACATTTAATCTTTTTTTTCTAGGATTTTGATCCTTAGAACCCAATGGTCTACCACGCTTTAGGCTACTTTTGACTTATTAGCTATGATACTAGTGGATGGTCCTATAGGGAGATCAATTCTAATTGGGATATTCTTTGCAGGAATATGTGATTTAGTAATCCTTTTCAAACTTGTAAATGTGTCTAGCATTTGATTTGCAATTTTCAGCAGATGAATAATCTTTTGTACTTCTTGCTCACTACTAGAAAATAGGTTTGTTGCAACACAAGAATAATCATTGTCATAGACTCAAAAAGTGCTGCAACTGCATTATGGCAACAGAAACTGGTGTGCTGCATATAATCCTGTTGCGATACAACACACTATCTATAGCAAACGTTATTCTTTAGTCTAGGACTAAACTTTTCTGCGGTTGTTGCAACAGTTGTGAATCGTTGGAAAGACCTATTGCACTAACTTTATTATGCAACTCGGTCTACGCTATTACAATGGTCTTCTAAACTATTGCAACAATGTTATTAAGCTATTGCAGTAGACTTTTTAAATGGTTATTGTAGGCTACTGTAGCCATTGTGTATATTCTTTACTATAGAAATAAACTATAATACAATAATATAAAATACTAAACCAACATGTACTTCAACTTGTAGCATCCATATATTAAAGATGAAAACACATAATCTTGATTTACAATTCAAGAGTTAACATACATCGATGTTCACAAAAATTAAGCCCAAAAATAAAAATAGTCCTAGAATGTTCAAGAGTTGGCATTAATTGAAGTTCACAAAATTAGGCCAAAAAGTAAAAATAATACTAGAATGTTTGTAGAGATATAAATTAACCAATTCTCTTTAAGTAAGGTTTTTCATTCTTTCATCCCCGCTTTGTCAGTTTGTTCACCTACAATTTCAAAAGGGTCAACAATTAGGAAAAAGGAAGTTCAAATATTAAAAGGTAAAAGAAGTCACATAACTCCAAATATAAAATAAACAAGAAAACGACTTCATTCTAATTATGACAGACAATAAGCAATTAGGGGATATTATTTCCCTTAGATGAAGAGGGAACAAATTCAATAAGAGGTTTCTTACCACAACCACTTAATGTTTTTGCCAAAATCACAAGTTGTAAGGATCACAATTAATTCCCTTAACATAGATAAAAACACAGCGAATAAAGATCTGAACTTACCGTAAATGAACTTATCGACTTGTTAGTGTGTATCTAAGTCAAATCCATAAAGAATACACACCCCTAGAAAATCTGGTCTAGAAACATACCTATTGGTTAGAAAGAGCTTCAAAATGATGGGCTTTTGAACGAATTTTTCTACTTGATTATACAAGTTGTAGTGAAGGTAATTTCGTAGTAACAGATTAAGAAGTGTTTCCTATGCATAAGTCATTATAGAACAAACAACAAAGAGATGAGGCATATCTCACAAACCTGAATGAACTTATTATGGTGTATTGTGGCATTCCGGTATAAAGCAAAATATGAACAAACTTACCCTCGGATTTCAGCAAGATCACCAGCAAGCTCAAAACTTAAAGAGTAGTATAAGTTGAGTCTTCATTCAAGAACATCAGCAGTTATGCAAATTCTTACTTTTTAGAAGAACAATGCTTTCTGAGGAACAAGCCTTAGCCTGAAGTAAAAACGAATGCTAAATAATTCCATGATGTTTAGCTAGAGTTATCGTTACAAAGTTAAGACTAAAAGACAACCATTTTGCCTCACCTCGTTGTATTTCTTTGATCAATCAGAAATATTCGAACAAGCAAGTAGCAAAACATCTCGAGTTCAGGCAACAGATGTTTGGATTATGTTGCAGCTGTTTCCACATCAACTTGGTTGTCATGCCTATCCTGTGGCATGATGTATAACAATTCGCAAATCAGATACTCTATATCGATGTGTAATACCTGATATAACTACATAGGTATATGGACCTTGGAATTAGGATAGAACTATCGGTACTCATGTCTGATGGAAATGGACCTTGGATATAACTCAACTGTAAAAAATTGTGAGGATTGTGAGTATTTTAATTAGCCAAGGCCATAAGTAAGCTGAGTACTCAATCTGCTATTCAAGGACGGAATCAATTAAGACAACGCAATAAGTTCCCCCAAATTCATTGGAAAATCACAATTATCGAGTAATTAAAGGGTAACATGATAGTAGTTTACAGTCAGCAAGGGGCAATAAAAAATCAAATAACAGTTGATAATGATCTCCTGTGACTAGAATGTAAATTAACATAGAGATTTCATCACAAAGAATAGAGGATCATAGTGATGAAAACATTGAACTCTAACAGTGCTTATCAGCAAAAAATATCACAATATGCTCACAAAAACGAATCAGTAAGAACTTAGCTAAATCATGAAACTAAGCATTTTTCAAACAATGAAAAGACTAGTAGAAATTCGGTGAGAAGGAACATATCCATACAGATTTAAAATTTGAGAAATTTGTCGGAGATTTTTTAGCTTTCTTACTTGTTATTGTAGTCTTGTAGCTGCTGTCCATAGCTCGACTCTTCGGAGGAGAAGGCGGCTGTGTTGGAGTTGCTTCCTCGTAGCTCGCTGATTGGAGAATGAAAAAGAGAAGACCGGACGCTGGCTATCTCCGTGCTGCTGCTAGTCATCGCCGGAGTTACTGGAAAAGAGAAAATAATGGAGGGAGGCGCTAAGGATATCGCTGGCAGCTGGTGTTGTTGTTCTCTCGTCCTTGCTGGAAGAGAGAAAGAGGTTACGCTGCCTTGAGCTTGCTGGCTATTGTTTCTTGATGGGGGAGAAAAGGGAAGCAGCGACGGGGAGGGAAGGAGAAGAGAGAGAGGGGGCCGCTGCTATGGTGAAGGATGGGGAGTGGAAGTTATTTTAAGGGTTTTGCTCTTGGTAGATTAAAATAGGTAAACCAATTATTTTGATCTAGATCGTTGATTTTTAACGAGATGTAATGCTGAGATTGAATACCAGAGATCAACGGTTTGGATTAAAAATGAGACTCTTTTATTTTACTTTTACAATTTATTAAAGAAAAAATCTTTGGCGGGTGTAGTGAAATAAGTGGAGGGAAATTATTGAGGAAAAATAATTGGCGGAGTTGTTGACATAGAGTACCTAAGGCGACAATATGTACGAACCATTGCACTATAAAGATACTATGGCAACGGCTTAATTCTCAAAGTGTTTCATTAGGTCCAGTTTATTGCGAAGGTTATAACTGTTGCGAATGAGTATCTATTGCAACACATATTTAATTATTGCTAAATAATTGTTGCTACAGACATGTTTCTAGTAGTATCACAAATAGAAGAATATGGATCAAGATGAGACAATGATAAAATTTTCCACAAAATTTCTTGTTTTATTTCACTACTTCCTCCCCTAATTTTGAGAAAATTGTCTCATCAAACAAGAATTTGGTTCTTTTTACGAACTTGATGTCGATAAATCTGCGAATCAAGCAGTAAACATGTCTCCAGTTAATGGTTCAAGATCGCGAATAATGGAGGGTGACTTAAACCCAACATATATTCCTGACCTATTTTGAGGACCCATCTTAGTGCGGTTTGGTGGTGCCTAAGGCACATGTACAACACATCGAAAAATTCTTAGAGGGGATATATTAGGTTCTTGACCCATAACCAATTGCAGTGGAGAAACCTTATGATAATTTGTTGGTCTGAGAGGAATAAGTGTTGCAGCATGCAAAACTGCATGTCCCTACAATGAAGTGGGCAACCTAGTTTTCATAAGCAATGATCTTGCTATTAATTGTTGACATTTAATTAATGACTCAGCGAGACCATTCTGAGTATGAACATGAGAAACTGAGTGTTCAACTCTTATCCCAATGACTCAGCGAGACCATTCTGAGTATGAACATGAGCAACTGAGTGTTCAACTCTTATCCCAATGACTCAGCGAGACCATTTTGAGTATGAACATGAGCAACTGAGTGTTCAACTCTTATCCCAATTTCTAAACAATAATCATTAAATGATTGGGATGAAAACTCTGCAGCATTATCAAGACAAATGGGCTTAATCTGATTATTAGGAAAATGTGCCCTTAACATTATTATTTGTGCCAATAGTTTTTCAAATGCCAAGTTACGAGATGACAATAGGCACACATGAGACCATCTCGAAGAATCATCTATTAGAACAATAAAGTATCTAAATGACCCACTAGGTGGGTGAATAGGTCCACAAATATCCCCATGTATACGTTCCACGAACGTAGGGGACTCAATCTCAACTTTTGTTGGTGATGATCTCACAATCAACTTGCCTTGATAACAAGCAGTACGAGCAAATTCACCATTTAAAAGAACTTTTAGGTCCTTTAATGGATGTCCATTAAAATTTTCTATAATTTGTCTCATCATTATAGACCTAGGATGTCCCAGACGATCATGCCAAATTACAAATGTATTGGAATCATTTAACTTCTTATTTACTATAAATGTGCCTCAATTGCACTAATTTTTGTCCAATACAAGCCAAAAGATAAAGCACGAAACTAGTTTATAACACATGTCTGCCCAGAGACATTGATACCAAGATACTCAAGATTTATTTCATCCATTGATTGTCTATGATAACCATTTTCACGGATATCATTAAAACTCAACAAGTTTCTCTTAGATTTTGGAGAAAACATAGCATTATTGATGATGATTTTAGTTCCCTTTGGAAAAATTAAAATGACTCTTCCAAAACCCTCAACATATTAGTACTACCGAAAATTGTAGTAACATTTATTCTGTCTATACTAAAATGAGAAAAATATTTCTTATTTTTTAATATTGTATGTGTTGTACCAGAATCAATCAAGCGAATGACTTCATATTTTGATAATATGTTCTTAGAATTATCCATATCTTCACATGAAATGACATACACAAAATAAATATATATTAAATATTAGTGTTGTCAAAAAGGTAAAATATATTCAAAGTAATAAATTAATAATTAAATATTAGAAATTGAGCCTTAATTTATTGCTTTCTCTAAGTCAAAAATGAGTTGTTAGGAAAAAATAAAATAAAAATCATTATTTAATCCTAGTTAAAGACTTAAATATAATACAAAAACATGATAAAAATCCTAGTTAATAACAGATTGTATGTTTCTAACATTAGATCAAGTTAAAGACCTAATATAATACAAATACGTGATAAAGTTTAGAATTTGACTAACATTATCATATTAGAATCATATTAGTAAATCAATGAAAAATATATATTATTTAATTAAGATGGAACAAACTAATGAACTACAAAAATATGACTAAGTTAATTTAAAATACTAATACTCATATAAACAACTATCATTACATGAAATTTATCAATAACTACTACCATAAAAAAATCACTCTTCCATGTTCACAGATCCATCACTAATTAAGTGATTTATCTTTCCTTCAGGATGTGCGAAGACATCTGCCACATCCAAGTGCGTGATGTCAACTTGATTTTCATAGATAAAATTTGCCTCATTATTTTTCTCTTTCTTCTTTAACGATTCTTGATAAATCTCAATCAAGTGTTTGTGAGTACGACAATCACGTGCATAATGACCTCTTCCACCACATCAAAAATAACCTTCCCTAGTTGCTTCACGTTTCTCATCCTTTCTTTTTTCATGGTGGACGTACGCCTCATTCACTTCAGGAAGTGGTTCACATCCAGTAGGCCGATTCTCATGATTTTTCATTAATAAATCATTATTTTGCTCAGCCACAAGAAAATGAGTAATTAGTTCAGAATACTTTTTGAAACCTTTCTCTCGTTATTGTTGTTGCTAGATCACATTTAAGGCATGAAAAGTGGAGAATTTTTTTCCATCATATCAATCTCACTAATCGTTTCTCCATATAATTTCAACTGAGAAGTGATTCTAAACATGAAAGAATTATATTCATGTAAAGACTTAAAGACTTGTAGCCTTAGATGCATCCAATCATATTGTGCCTTTGGATGTATGACCATCTTCAAGTGGTCATATCTTTCTTTTAGGCTTTTCCACAAAACAAGTGGATCCTTAACTGTCTGATATTCGATTTTTAGAATCTTGTCAAGATGATGACGCAAGAATATCGTTGCTCGTCACAGTTTTGCTTTGATGCCTTATTTTCTTCTTTTATGGTGTCTCCAAGACCTATTGCATCAGAGTGGATTTCAGCATCCAACACCCATGAGAGGTAGCTCTTGCCCGAACTTTGAAGGGCAATGAACTCTAGTTTCGTAAGATTGACCATTAAAATTAATAACAAAAGTATAAATAATACCTTATTAATTCTTCAAACCTAACCTTCACTTTTTGAGAAAGTAAAGACTCGTGTTGATAATGTGTTATGAAATTATAGAATAAGGAGAAGAAAGTAGAGAGAATAGAAGACTTATTATTTCTCTTGAGAGATGATTTTACAATAAAGAGGACCCCTCTATTTATAGGGAAAATCTAACTTGGTCCCAAAATAGGACTCTTAACCATATCATAAAAGGAGTCTACGTGATAGACATTCACTATAATACAAATATTTTATAACAATTACTTAATTCTTATTTCATTTATCCCATTTCATAAAATAATTTTTTTTTAAACATTCACCATATATTATTCGTGAATGTCAATTACTACTTTGTTGAATGTTTGTTATTTCCGATTATTTTTAAGTACATTGTATTATTTGTTAAAAAAATAACATATTTGCATTTTTTAATTTTTGTGAAGGTTTAATTGCAGTTCAATTATAATTTATAGTAGAATTAACATAAATTCAATTATTTATCAAAGTCATACATAGAAAATATTAATTTATAAAAAAGCTAAATTTTGTATCTAAATTAATATTATAAAAATATTACATAAAAATAATTTAATATACAAGAGATTTAATTAAAACATACAATTTATATAATGTAATTAAAAATTTGTATGATGAAAAAATATTAAAACATTCAAAAAGTGAATTATTGTGATAAATAGTGTTACACCAAATTTGATGTAACACCATTCCCAAACCAAATTTAGTGTAAAAATTGGTGTGAGTTGGAGCTCAAAAACACCAAAGTTGGAATTTTAAAAAGAAAATAACACTACTCTTATATCAAGTCATATTTTTAATTCCTCAAGTTTTGACTCAAAAGGGCACAGATCTAATGTTCAACAGACGTCTCTCTAATCTCTATTTATCAGTGGATTTTTGGTAAGCTTTCTCCCTCTATTGTATTAAGTTTTTTCCCATTTTGTCGTTAGGGTTGATATTTAAGGTAACTTCTCTGTTTTTTCAAATGTGGTGAGTAGATTTCTCTGTCGTGCCGTTCTTGCTGTGATTTCTTACAAATGCGTTACAGCTTCATATCCACCATCATTCTACTACGCTTAATTCTCAAATTTTTCAAGCTTTAATTTGCCCAGGTAAGTTGCCAACTATTTTTAGGTATGTTCTGTATTTTTGCTTTCGTGTAATTAGATTTGTGTTTAATTGTTCAGTAAAATAGGATTGTAATTTCCCTTTTTCTTCAATGTTCCGCTTAAAGAGTCGTCACTCTACTTTGATATGAACAACACAAGTCCTTGGTGATAGAAAGTTGAACACTTCAACAAATGTTTTCTGAACTTCATATCATTTATATTCATGTTTTGCTTTTCTTTTGCCTTTTTTTTAATGAGTTTAAGTTCATAATAGAAATGCATTCCTCTACCTATTACACCCTAAACAGCTTTCTAGGGGGGCGAATTTGGTTATCAATCTCTTCTCTTTCATGAGTTAGATTTGAGAATTTAGGCATTTTGAGTTTCTAGGAAGGACTACTATCCCTTAATTCTATATCTGACCTCGTTATATCCTCGCCGTAATATATGTCCTAAGCAAATTTATAATTTGGAGAAGCATTCCGCTTTCTAGTCTTTTTTTAATTTGTTTTTTTGTGTGTTGTAGGACTTTTGTTGAGTTCAGGCATGTGGTACATAAGTGTTCAAGTTCAATGTGTCATCTTCTGTTCTAGGAGCCATTGGTCTTGTTACCAATGGTAGAAGTTTACCTATGGAAGAAAGGTAGAATGTCACGTGTATCCACAGAAATAGAAGAATCATCAACATTTCTGAAGAATAAACTTGAACAAATGGAAACCAAGAAAACTTCAGATGCTACCATGGAAGAAAGTGACTTGTTCCCACAGAAGTACTCTTACTTTCCATTTATCCAAATTTGTTTTACAGAAATGTTGTGAGAAGGTCTAGAAAGGGAAACTATAGGACCATTGAGGATCCTTCTATTTCTGTGGAGACGCGTGTCGTTCTGCCTTTCTTCGATAGACATATCTCTAGAATAGGTAACAAAAACCATGGCTTCTGGAGCAGAAGATGACGCATCGAACAGAAACACTTCTGTACACATGCCTTAACTCAACAAAGGTCCAGCTCAAATGAACACCAAAAATGAATTAAAAGACTGGAAAGCAGGAAGCTTCTTCGAAACCATAAATTTGCTTCGAACATATACAATGACAAGGATTCAATGTGGTCAGATAGAGAATTAAGGGACTCTACGGGGAAAAAGTCATTGCTAGCAATTCAAGATGCCTAAATCCTCAAAGCAAAAAATTGATAACCAGATTTATGTCTATATCTAACCTCATTATATCCTTGCTATAATATATGTCCCAAGAAAATTAATGGTTTGGAGAAGCATTTCGCTTTCTAGTTTTTTCCAATGTTTTTTCTGTGTTTATTTGAGTAGGACTTTTGTTGAGTTCAAGCTTGTTGTACAGAAGTGTTCAAGTTCGATGTGTCATCTTCAGCTCTGGGAGCCATAGTTCTTGTTACCAATGGTAGATATATTCCTATGGAATGTCACGTGAGTCCACAGAAATAGAAGGATCAGTCAATATTTTTGAAAAATAAACTTGAACAAATGGAAAGCAAGAGAACTTCAGATACTACCATAGAAGAAAGTGACTTGTTCCCACAGAAGTTCTCTTACTTTCCATTTGTCCCATATTTGTTCTTCAGAAATGTTGTGAGAGGATCTAGAAATGGAAACTAGAGGACCATTGTGGACCCTTCTATTTTAGTGGAGACGCGTGTCGTTTTGCCTTTCTTCCACAGATATATCTCTAAAATTGGTAGCAAGAACCATGGTTTCTGGAGCAGAAGATGACGCATCGAACTGAAACACTTTTGTACACATGCCTGAACTCAACAAAGATCCAGCCCAAAAGAACACCAAAAATGAATTAAAAGACTGGAAAGCAGGAGGCTTCTCCGAAACCATAGATTTGCTTTGAACATATACAATGACGAGGATTCAATATGGTCAGATAGAGAATTAAGCGACTCTACGGGGAAAAAGTCATTGCTAGCAATGCAAGATGCCGAAATTCTCAAAGAAAAAAATTGATAACCAGATTTATGGCTATATCTATCTCATTGTATCCTCGTTGTAATATATGTCCCAAAAAACATTAATGGTTTGGAGAAGCATTAAGCTTTCTAGTATTTTTTAATTTGCTTTTTTTGTGTGTGTTCATTTGATTAGGAGTTTTGTTGAGTTCAGGCATGTTGTACAGAAGTGTTCAAGTTTGATGGGTCATCTTCGGCTCTGGGAGCCATAGATCTTGTTACCAATGGCAGAAATATACCTATGGAAGAAAGGTGGAATGTCACGTGTTCACATAAATAGAAGGATCCTCAACATTTTTGAAAAACAAACTTGAACAAATGGAACGCAAGAGAACTTCAGATACCACCATAGAAAAAAGTGACTTGTTTCCACCAAAGTTCTCTTACTTTCCATTTGTCCCAATTTGTTCTTCAGAAATATTGTGAGAGGGTCTAGAAAGGGAAACTAGAGGACCATTGTAGACCTTTCTATTTCTGTGGAGACGCGTGTTGTTCTGCCTTTCTTCCGTAGATATATCTCTAGATTTGGTAACAAGAACCATGACTTCTGGAGCAGAAGATGACGCATCGAACGGAAACACTTCTGTACACATGCCTGAACTCAACAAAGGTCCTGCCCAAATGAACACAAAAAAATGAATTAGAAGACTGGAAAGCAGGAGGCTTCTCCGAAAAGATAAATTTGCAACGAACATATACAATGATGAGGATTCAATGTGGTCAGTTAGAGAATTAAGGGACTCTACGGGGAAAAAGTCATTCCTAGCAATTCAAGATCCCTAAATTCTCAAAGCAAAAAATTGATAACCATATTTATGACTATATCTAACCTCATTGTATCCTCGCTGTAATATATGTCACAAGAAAATTAATGGTTTGGAGAAGCATTCCTCTTTCTAGTCTTTTTTAATTTGTTTTTTTTTGTATGTTCATTTGAGTAGGACCTTTGTTGAGTTTAGGCATTTTGTACATAAGTGTTCAAGTTCGATTATGTCATTTTCTACTCTGGGAGTCATAGTTCTTGTTACCAATGCTAGAAATATACCAATGGAAGAAAGGTAGAATGTCATGTGTTTCCACATAAATAGAAGGATCCTCAACATTTCTGAAGAACAAACTTGAACAAATGGAATGCGAGAGAACTTCAGATACTACCATAGATGAAAGTGAGTTGTTCCCACCGAAGTTCTCTTACTTTCCATTTTTCCCAATTTGTTCTTCAGAGATGTTGTGAGAGGGTCTAGAAAGGGAAACTAGAGGACCATTGTGGACCCTTCTATTTTTGTGGAGACGCATGTTGTTCTGACTTTCTTCCATAGATATATCTCTAGAATTGGTAACAAGAATCATGGCTTCTGGAGCAAAAGTTGACGCATCGAACTAAAACACTTTTTGCAATCATGCCTGAACTCAACAAAGGTCCAGCCCAAATGAACACCAAAAATGAATTAAAAGACTGGAAAGTGGGAGGCTTCTCCAAAATCATAAATTTACTTCGAACATATACAATGGTGAGGATTCAATGTGGTCAGATAGAGAATTAAGGGACTCTACGGGGAAAAAGTCTTTCCTAGCATTTCAAGATGCCTAAATTCTCAAAGCAAAAAATTGATAACCAGATACGCAACCCCCCTCCCCCCCCCCATCCTCCGGAAAGTTGTTTAGGGTGAAATAGCTAGAGGAATACATTTGTATCATGAATTTAAACTTTAAAAAAAAAGGCAAGGAAAAACGAAACATGAATTTAAATGATATGAAGTCCATAAAACATTTGTTGAAGTGCTAAACTTTCTATCATCAAGGACTTGTGTTGTTCCCATGAATCTTTATCATGTTCATCAAACATAGTTCTGTATATAATCCACCACAGAGGGAGAAAGTTTACCAATTTGAACGAGAGATGACTATGTTTTCCGAACATAGAAGAAAAAAGGAAATTACAATTCTATTTTGTGTAACAAAGACAAATCTAAACAAATAAAAATAAAAATGCAAAATATGAATTTAAATGATATAAAGTCTGCTCACTAATATCACAAATATTGAAAAGCACTCAATGGCAAGGCTTCAAGGTACCTTTGCTGCATAGTTGACTTTACATTCTCTTTCTCCTCAGATCCAAGAGTCCTTTCTTCCCCTGCGGGGCTTTGATAAAGGTGAGAACGAATTCCTGGGACAACAGGTGATAACTCTCCAGGAACTGTGAGGATTAGCTCTCTATTTTTCTTATCAACGCTTCCATGAGATTCTATGGCTTTATCACTTGCCAACACTGACTGAATTATTGATTCCCGACAATCTCACCAAGTTTATCATTCCTCGGTGCGTACAAAGAGGCTACCAGAGGATCACTATCATTGCCCAGGTAAACTCTTTTGCAACTTTATTTGTATTTTGTTGATTGCTTTCACCCTGACCTCCCCAGTCACAAAGTGAGCTATGATCCTTTTCACTGTATTTCCCAGAATAACCAGTTCCACTCACAAAAGAATCTCCTCTCGTAAATGGTTCTCTCATAACTCCATATATCACTTTCAATGAAGGAACCAACCCACCAAAGAGAAGAATGAAGAACAACACACCAACAAATATAACACTAGCAAACTTATTTGTTTTCACGCCACTCTTGTTTTTATCCACGTTCTTGCAAACTTTTGGCGCGGGCCCCACTGCTTGTGGTTTAAACTTTGGAATGGGAATCAATGACACTTGTGATCCTTGTCGCTTCATCATATAAGGTTGAGCAAATGACATCGATGGAGGAGGACGGCGCTACATCTCGGGGGGTGGCTGCACTTGAGGAGCTACACCAGTACCTCCAAGTTGTGCCTTTAGAGTTATATTTTTTGACATTTTATAGTATATCTTTCCTTTCAAATGTTAGATTGTTGAATGAAGTATTTTAAACTTATTCTCTAACTCCTCAACATAATGTTTTTTATCTTTTCCTCGACAAGTGAGCACTTCCCCTGTTCCTAATTTTTCTAGCCATCCTCTTTTTATCCTCGTCATAATTAACATTGTCACTCCAGGAAAATATGGTGTATTTTTGGTGTTTGCTTACATTATTCGAGTTTTCACTACCCTTTTTCCTTTTCACAAATAGCTACAGTTTATTATATTATGATTGAGTTTCTGTTCTACAACTCCACCTTTTAGTGAATTACTTCCTAACTTCGGAGAAAAATGTACCAATTTCTTAGAATTTGACAGATTATATTCAACCCTTTTGAGAGATTGGAAAAAATTTTGTAGATGACACAGTCAAGTACCCGGAGACATCGCTTGAAACTTGTTGCAAAAATGGAGACACTTCATACAAAAGTACCGAGCGGCTCTAACTATGAAGTACTCCTGGTGGTGACATGTCTTTAACCATCACCTCTCGCTGCTTGATTGCCGGCAATATTTCTTATTTCCTCTGGCGTCAACATAATATTTCTATAAGAATTTCTAAAATTCCCAATCAATTCATTCTCAGGTTGACCAAAGCAATTAGGGTTCATGTGGACCAGGTTCAATCCCAGATTGGCAATCTCCCGAAGTTGACTTGAAAGTTCCAGAAGCATTGCCAAAACTACCCATCGGTTGGTTCCCAGGTTGACCAAAGTTTTTTGGGTATATCTAACCCGATTCCAAACCTAGTTTCTGATCTTAGATAATCAAACAGATATCTAGGCATTTGAAACGCATCATCATTAGTAGGGTTTGGGAAAATATCATTGAATGATGCATCAAAAATGATGTCATCAGTTGAGAAATCAATGTTCTGAAATTTCATTGGAAAATCCACAAAATTTTCTTGATATGTTGCTGTCATGTGTAGGGCGTAAAAAGTATGGTCAAGAGGTGGAACTGCAAGACCATTGAAGACCTAATGAGATGTGCTTCTTCTGCTGGTGATGGATCAGCCATATCTAGAATTTTTATAGCAATTAATAACAGACTTAGCGAGAGACAGAGTAGGAATATAAAGGAAACTTACATTTACTTTTCTTTTAAAGTTTTATTTTTCGAGATTGTTAAGATTGATTTATTAGATATTGTAGATATCATACCTTAGAAATATGAATTAAGATTCTTAAAGTTTCAAAAAAATAATTTGTAAGGTTGTTTGATTAGTTGGTATTGTGTATTTTACCAATAAGAGCTTGTCCATACAAGAATCCTCTTTTAAAAATCAAACCTTCAGGAATGATTGTTATTTTTTTAATGAAGTAAGGGGTGTAAATATGTGATCCAAGAACTATTTAATTCTATTTGTTTTCTCTATGCCTCTAGATTTCACACATAAAAGGCCATAATCTAGAGTTCAATAACTAGTATATATTCTAAAAATGAATCTTTCAATTTATGTATTTTTAACCTATTTGAGTCCTTTAAAATCAAGAGTACTAGTATAACATATAATATAAATAGAAGTGCAGGATCACAATGGTCCCATTAGTTAATGATAGTTGTTTAAAGTACTACTATTACATATTGAAGCTCTGTGAACAATTGCTGAAAAATTGTTGATATGGGTGATCCATCGTCAACGGATGAAGTGAACCTCATTGGGCACTTTGATGGTCTTGCAGTTCCACGACCATACTTTCTATGCCCTACACATGACCGTTACATACGAAGAAAACATCAATGTTTTTTCTATGAAATTTTGAAACGGATTTCTCGAGTAATGACATCATTTTTGATGCATCATTTGATGATATTTTTCCAAACCTACCGATAATAATGTGTTTTAAATTCCTTATTACCTACCTGATTGTCTGTGGTCAGAGCTATGTTTGCAGTCGGGTCAAATGGACCCAAATAGCTTTGGTCAACCTAGGAGTCAACTGATGGAGAGTTTTCACGATGCTTGTGGAACATTCAAGTCTACCTTGAGACATTGTCTCAGGGAAGCTCCGGGCTCAAACCCGGTCCAGATGGACCATAATTTCATGGGTCAACCTGGGAATGAATTGATTGGGAATTTTAGCATTTCTTCTAGAAATGATGAGTCATGTCGAATGAAATGAGCAATTTTGCCGTAAATCAGGCAGCAGGAAGTGTGATGGTTATGGACATGTCATCGTTTGCGCTATTTCATAGTTAGAGCAGTGTAGGAGTTTTGTATAAAGTGTCTCTGTCATTGCATCAGGTTTCTACCGATGTCTCTGGGTACTTGAAAGTGTAATCTCTAAATTGTGGTTCCAATTTCATAAAAGGGCTGAATAATCTAGCAAACTTGAACAAATTAGTACATTCTTCTCCGAAATTAGGAAATAATTCAGTAAAAGGTGGAGTTGTAGAACAGAAAATCATGCTAATATAAGTAATTATAGCTATTGTTAAAAGGGGAAAGGGTAGTGAAGACTCAATTAATGTAAGCATACCCCAAAAATCCACTATATTTTCTTTGAGAGACAATGTTAATTATGAGGATAAAAAGAGGATTGCTAGATTAATTAGGAATATGGGAAGTGCTCACTCGTCAAGACAAAGAAAAAAACATTTTGTTTAGGGGTTAGAGGATAAAGTAAGAATACTTCATTAAACATTTGAATGAAAATATATTCTACGAAATGGCGGAAAATGTAACTCTAAAGACACAACTTGGAGGCATTGGTGTACCTCCTCAGGTGTTGCCACCCCTCGGGATGTATCCCAATCCTCCTCCATGGATTTCATATATACAATCTTATATGAGTGAAGACACAAGGATCACAAGTGTCATTGGTTCCCTTTCTAAAGTTTAAACCACAGGTAGTAGTGCCAGTGTCAAAAAGTAGAAAGACAGTGGAGAAAAAGAATAGTGAGGTGAAAACAAAGAAGGTCTCTAGTATTAGCTTATTTGGTGTCTTATTCTTCATGCTGCTCTTTGGTGGGTTTGTTCCTTTTTTAAATGTAAGATATGGAGGTATGAGGGAACGATTTATGAGAGGAGATTCTTGTAAGTGTATTTTTTGATAAACATCATGGAAGATTTTTTACTATTGACGGGCCTGGGAATGGGACTAGCTATTCTGGGAAATATGGTGGAATAGATCATAGCTCACATTGTGTCCGGGGAGGTCACGGTGAAAGCAATCAGCAAAATGCCAATAACGCTGGGGACGAGTTTATTTACGTGGGTAGTGGCACTAATCTTCTGGAAGCCTCCTTGTATGTCCCGAGGAATGATACACTTGTTAAGATTGATGAGAAGTTGATAATTGAGTATGTATTGGCAAGTGAGAAAGCGATGGAATCTCACGGAGAAGTGCTCATAAGAAAAATGGGGAGGCATGAATTGTCAACTACTTTAGTCATTTTTGAGTAAATCTTATATATGACTATATATTTTCTCTATGCCTTTATAACACTTAGAATGTCCTAATCTGCAGCTCAATGACTTGTATATCTTATGAAAAACTAACCTTTCTAGTTAAGGATTTATAACTCTTAACATTTATAACTCTCATTCTTTTCATATTCACAACTTTCAATTATTAAGAGATGCTACCTATAGAAGTTCTTCAATACATTATTTGTATTATAGTATTTTCGTATTTCAACCTCATTAGTTTCATCCTTTGAGTTCCACCTGTAATTAGTATTAATAATTATATATTACTCTAATTTCTTATCTTGCTTGCACTATATAAAGGTGTACAAAAGAATAGTAAATTACAATTCTCTTATTTCTGTAAACAAAATTATTGCTTTAGATTTTGCTCAATATTATTTGGACAAGTACTTTATTTTCTTTTGTGTTTAAGAGCTTATATTTATAAGGTAACATGAAATTAATATTATTATTTTTTTAATAATTTTTTTTTAAAAAAAAATAAAAATCTTCAATAGAAATAAGTACAAGGAAGGGGGGCTAGGCCTTACCTTGTCAACCCTAATGAGGCAACAGACCTCTACTAATCATGAAAAAAAAATAAGAGTTAGAGAGAACTAGGTATTCTATGATCATCACAGAAATTGTAATAAACTCTATGATGATATTACAAATCAGAATACTTGAAAAATGCACAAATATAAAATCCAACAATATAGTTGAGTTATCAACCTCAACTTTTACAAATATGTGAATTAAAAATGACAAATAGCCCATCTAAAGTAACTTGAAGTATTTTCATCTTGTCTTCTTCTTCAATTCTGTCCAACATGATAGTTCATCACTTCTTCTTGGATGTATTGGATCTTGTTGAAGCTATTGACATTGTCATATGGTTCTGTTTAGTCAGTCGCATCGGTAGGTGCCTTGGAACAAACTTTCCTGTCACTTTACCATCCCAACTGTGTTGTCTTCTTTTTGTTTTTGTTGCTTCCATTTCCTTGATGTCGAGGTGAGATATCCCCATCCCTAGCCACTTTATCAAAGCATATGTCCAACATATTTTCTTCCTCATCCCCATCAAAAGAATTATCACCCAAATCACTGTCATAACCCCTAGTTGGACTTAGTGGAAAAAATTCTTCAATTTTAATTGATTGTCGAAAAAGCTGCTGATAAGAACTCGGAATATTATGTAGTGGTTTTATATTTCTTCTTTCAACTATATTTTTATGATCAAAGTCTTAAGAAGAATGTGTATATTGTATTTTTTCTTTTATTTTTTATTTGATTTTTCTCATTATTAGACTATGAATTTTTGAATGTCGTCGTAGTTATTTAATTGTAATCTTTTTATCAATCTAGAAAAAAATATATGGGACACACGTGCAGGCCCAGAAACTAGTAGCTATAAAAGTTTTCAAAAGTTAGTAGAGATCATACCTATCCAACCACTACTGTACATTCTTAAAAAACATATTCCATAAACTAAGGGTTATCTTTCCTTTACAAACTAAACATAATATTTTAAACAACCATTAAACAAAAGACTATTTAGAAATATCTCATTTTCTAACACTTCTCCTAGAGATTTTTCTTAGATACTCCCAACTTAGTCCTTACAACTTCAAATTTTCCTTCATGAAGAGCCTTGGTTATAATATCTGCAATCTGCTAATATGAGCTGCAATGAATAAGTGTAACTTCACCATTCTTCTCTGCTTGTCTGATGGAATGAAACCTCACTTTTATATGCTTTCTGCGGCCATGTTGAACTAGATTTTTGGCCGTAGATATTGCTGACTTGTTGTCAACCTTAATGACAGTAGATCCAATAAGATTTTGCTCCAGATCACTTAGAATCTTTCCTGACTATAGAGCTTTGATTAGTTGCACCTACAACAACAAAGTATTCTGCTTCTGCATAAAATTGAGCTACTACTTCTTGCTTCTTTCAATTCCATGAGAACTTCATGTCCAACCAAGTGTTAAAGCATATCCAAATGTGCTTCTCATATTATCAACACTTATTGCATAATCACTATCTGAATAACCCATTTATATTTTCCCTTGCTCTTCCTTTTTAAACTAAATACCACAATCAACGGTTCCTTTGATATATCTCAATGTTCGTTTAGCAACACCAAGATGATCTTGACTTGGAGCTATCATAAACCTCAATAGAAGACTTGTCGCGGATATGAGATAGGTTCTTGTTGCTATCAAATACATCAAACTACCAAGTAGACTAGTAGAAACTGTTGGATCAGCCCTACACCTCCTTCAAACTTTGGAATCTTTTCGTTGTGAACCAGTGGGGTCGGGACATACTTGAACCTTTTAAGAACATCCCCTGTTATTTTCTCTCAGAAATGAAGATTCCTTATGTATCTTGATGAATCTCCATTCCTTTAAGCCAACTCATTTCACCCAAATAGGACATTTCAAATTTGGTCTCCATTTCTTGCTTGAAAATTCACCATAGCAACATTATATTGCTTCGTGTTAACGGAGATCACCAATATAGAGTGACACCGCAAGAACATCTCCTCCTTTAGCCTTCTTTACATATAAAGTGGCTTCATTTAAACTTCTTTTGAGGGCATAATAAATGAGATGAGCATCAATCTTATTGTACCAGGCTCGAGGAGTTTACTTAAATCCATATACAGCCTTATGAATCTTGTACACTTAATCCTCCATTCCTGGAACATAAAAGTTTTCTAGTTGGTTAACATAAATCTCCTCCTGCAACTGTCAGCTTATGAATGTCGATTTCACATCTAGATGATACAACTTCCAATTTGATTGAGCTTTCAAAGAATATAACCTTATTGTATCATGTCGTGCATTATGTGCAAATGTTTCTCGGTTATCCATACCTTCAATTTGCACGTAACCTTTCTCAACAAGCCTTGCTTTGTATTTATAAACTTAGCTATCTGCATTAAGTTTGGTTATATAAACCCGCTTCACCCTATTACATTTTTGTTAGGAAATTACGATTTCTTTAGAAACTCCTACATTGTAGATAATTTATAGTAGACAAGTCTTTTGACTTAAAATGAGTGGTGGTTAATAAGCCACATATGTGTATAGTTTAGTGTGAGATATTTTTCTTAATATGTGGTTTTAATTCTCACTTTATTTTATATATAGATCTTATGTAATGAAATATCTAGAGAATTATATAGAGCTCAAGAACACTTCGGTCTTCAGGTTTCTCTAGCAATTTACAATAGTGATTTCCTATTATCGGATTCTCCAAAAATACACTACTTTTGGAGAATTCGACACGCACCCCTTGACTTTTTTGAAGAGTCGGAGCAAACTAGTTGTTTACACCTTGTAGACTTGAAGTTCTTCCTTTTCTTTCTAACAATTACTGACTTTGGGTTTATCAATTAGCTTCCAAGTATCATTATTCTCGATCATAACAATCTCCTCCTTCATAACTTTAATCAAACTTCATGTCTTGATGCTTCTTGATAGCTATTTGGTTTCGAGATTGCAACATTACATCTTTGATATCTCAGAAAGGAACATGATAGAATGTATGCCTTCACTTAATAAGTAATGGACCAGGTCCCTAGCTATACTTCAGAAAATATGCAGAAAGTTAAATGCAGTAAAATCAACACAATGATTTTACGTGGAAACCTCCTTGCTTAAGGGAGTAAAACCACGACCTGTTCCACAGGATTTTTCAATCGTTTTCACTAATCTTCAAAAGCAGAAGTAAAACACGATTACACCAAACGTAAGAAAGAGTTATCAATCTTACAGTTGAACAATAAATCTCTATTGCTCAACAAGCCTAAGTAGAAAACTATCTACCCACTAAGCTATCCCCTTTGACAACCTAGACTTCAACAAAACACACCAAGTCCTTTATAGATTTAGGAGTGGTTTACAATATGAGAACACGAGAATAAATTCCTAAAACAACTAGACGAAATGCTCCAAATGTTGCTGTTGTTTTTGGAATGATTCTGCCTTTTCTTTCCTTTAGCCTTTGCAAGAGTTCTTGAAAAGTGTTTTTCAAGTTGCAAAAACTAAGGAAGAATGTTTAGGAAAGTGCCTTTTATGTGGACAAGTCACTTTCCTAAACTTCTTTGCCATTGGCTGGAAGGGTCACACTTTCTGACGCCATCGGGAAGTGTGCACCTACTTTCTGCACCATTTCCAGCTGGCAGTTGACTGGCTCGTCATCATAAGAGCCTGGTACCTCTACTAGGTCCCTGAGTATGTTCCATCAGCAATACTTCGAACAGTACACCTGCAATACTCATAGAGAAAACCCGGTACCTTTATGAGGTCCCTAAGTTTGTCAAATCATCAAAACTACAAATAACATTTTCCCCCTTTTTGATGATGACAAACCATGATATGATCTGAATTCTTTCCCCTTACAAAATTGTTCCCCCTGACTGTGTATTCCCCCTTACTGTGTATTCCCCCTTACTATATATTCCCCCTTACTCATTTAGCTACTACTTACAGTTTACTTCCCCCTTTTGGCATCATTAAAAGGATATGCAGTAAACCATTGAGTCAACATAAATACTGTACAGGATCAGAGCTAATCAGCAATCAAACAATAGAGGATAAGCATTGACAAAAGAAACTGGGAAGAACAGCAAAGGAATAAAGTAACCAACAAGCCATTTTAACATTAATACATTAAAATCAAACTAAAAATCCATTTAACACGAGAATTTGCCACACAAAAAAAAACATAAGGAAGGATTGTTTGACAGGTTTAGGAAGGGGGGGAAGTTTTGGACAGGGACTGGATGACAAGAGTGAGTCGTGCATTGGCAGCATCATTATCCTTGATGGCCTTTTCTTGCAGGGCAGTTATCTTCGCCTTCAACTCATTGTTCTCTCTCTCCAGGGCTTGTACAACTGCAGAACCAGGTCCCTCACTTTGTGCAGTAAGTAGTTCTGCTTTGAGTACAGCAACTTCAGCCTCTTTACTGCTCAACCTCGCAGTGAGTTCTTCAGTCTCATGCCTGAGCTGATCCAGGTCCGCAAGAAGTTGTGCCATTTTGCTTTTTGGCAAACCCCTGCCTTCAATGCACTCACATTCAACCAAGGTGTGCTCAGAGATCATCTGTTTGACTGTCCCCACCTTACCAATACCAAGAGGAATCTGAAAGTGCTTGAATACTTTAGTGAGAAAGTATCCATACCCCATTCCATGAACTCCTTTCCTCTCGATAACTGTCTTGTGAATGTGTTCAAGCATAAGACCAGGAAGATTCAAGGCCCCAAAGCTGCACAGCATTTCCATGATGTACAAGTCAGCAGAAGTAGCAAGTGTTCTTTTTTCAGTACGAGGAAGAACCACTTTGTTGACAAACTCAAACACAAGCTGATACTCACTCTTCATGATTTTCTTATAGATCCCAGCAACCTTGGCTGTGGGAGTTTTTGAAATCATGGACGCAAACTCTGAAGAGCAAGTTTTCTCCTGCACGGACCGGGTCCCCTCTACAGGCACTCTGAGGATTTTGCCCAACAACTTCTCATTCAAAGAGATGGCAACATTGTTCACGCGTGTTTGAAGGCTCCCATCTTCCAGAAACTGAACATTATAATAGAACTCCCGAACCTCTTCTTCATGGAGGATGGGGGAAGTTTTGTTGAACAAGTGCAGCCACGACTGAATCTCTACCATGTAATGCAGAGAGTCCATGCCTGGAAGAGTGATAATCCCCATATCAAAAACTCTTCCTGCAAGCACTGCTTGTTTCCTCAGACTGTCAACTATCTCCTGCATATTGACATTCTCACATTTCCTGGCTTGAGAACCAGGTCCCTGTGTCCGCTTCCTCTTCTTTTCAAGTTTCTTCCCTTTTGATTCTGACTTCTCAACCTTCTTTGTAACCCTTTCCTTTTTCTTTTCTGACTTCTTCTTGTCACTTTTCTTTTCAACCTCTTCCCCAGACAACTCAACCACCTTTTCTTCAGGTATCTTAAAGTTTGATACCTTGAAAGTTCGTGCACTTCTGACTGCAGCAGCAGATCGTGCACTTGCCTTCAAGGCATCCCCCATCAATTTCTGTGCAGCAGACCTTGTATTAGGTCTTCTCTTTGGAGCCTCCTCCACAACCTTTTCTTTTCCCTTTCTACTCTCCATCTTCCATTTTAAAGGTTCTTCTTCACTAGCAGATTCAGATGAAGAAGAAGAGTACCGCCCTAAATCTGGGGTTTTGTCAAAAATGGGTTGAGAAGGCCTTACCTCTTCTCTTTCAAGTGCAGCAGTGTGTTCTGTCCTAGCCTCCTCCCTCATCATTGCAAGACTTTCAACCACGAGTTCCTCACTCGCTGCCAGAATATTTGACTCTGAAGCCCTGTGTTTTGGCAAATCTCCCTCAAACATGTTGTCAGGCAACATGTCTTCACAAGTACCAGGTACCGTAGAGGTGTTTAGATCAATGGAGAAGAACGGGTTATCTGGAGCATTTTGAGGGGGACTGGGTGGGAGAGGAACACTGGTTGGAGCAGGTGTAGGAGAATAGAAAGCAAGGGGTGTGATTTCATCAAGTGTGCCCAGCATCTGTGTCGAAGAAGAAGATGAAGAAGACATGGTTGATGATACAGTAAGAGGTCGTTGAAGAACAAAAGAGAGAAGGAAGACAGATTTGCCTTTGAATTTGAGAGGTCTTTGCGATAAATGAGAGAGACAGGTTTCGAGATGAATGAGAGTTTCAAGAGAAAAGACCCCTTTTTAAAAGAAGTGAGAAGGTGCCAGGTCCATTGATTGGACGCGTCGTTTGAGAGAGAAACGATTGGATTGATCGGTCAGAGTAACCGATGACTGACACGTGGCATTTTCAATGGTCAAAAATTTTAGTTTAAATTTAATGTAAAATGCTAACCTGGACAAGTACCAGGTACCATGATACAGTTTGACTTCATTCCTTAACTGTTCTAGCCTCTTCTTTTTGCTGAGCAGATCCCTATTGAGAGTATACCTACGAAAGGTACAAGAATGATCTTGAACAAATATTTAAAATTTACACAAAGGATACCTGCACAACAGTTCTAACCATCGAGGGAATATTGTTGCAGTAAGCTAAGAACATCACTTGGAGATCAACATCCCCAACTTCAGCCTATTTCTCTCAAATTGGTCCTTGCTGAGAGCCTTGGTGAAGATGTCTGCAATTTGTTCCTCCGTTGGACAGTATGTGAGCACAATATTTCCCTTCTCAACATGATCTCTCAAAAAATGATGTCTAACATCAATGTGTTTTGTTCTCTTATGATGAACAGGGTTTTTTCCCATACTCACAGCACTGGTGTTGTCACACATTAGGGGAATTGCTTTAATGTGGATCCCAAAATCTTCTAGGTGTTGCCTGATCCACAGCAATTGAGAGCAACAGGCTGCAGCAGCTACATATTCAGCTTCAGCAGTTGAAAGAGCCACAGAGTTCTGCTTCTTAGTGCCCCAAGAGATAAAGTGAAGATCCAAGGAAATGAGCCATTCCAGAGATGCTCTTCCTGTCAACTTGATAACCTGCAAAATCAGCATCTGCAAAAACAACCAGATCAAAAGTATCACCTGCAGGGTAAAAGAGAACCAGGTCCCCTGTTTTCTTCAGATATCTGAGAATGCGTTTTGCAGCCTTCAGGTGTGAATCACGAGGACATGCTTGAAACCTGGCACACATTCCTACACTGTAAACAATATCAGGTCTGCTAGCAGTCAGGTACAGCAAGGAGCCAATAATTCCTCTGTACATTGTCTGATTCACAAGAGGATCAGATTCTTCTACTATCATCTTGGAACTTGTTCCCATAGGAGTGTCAATAGGTTTGGAATCAAACATATTGAATTTCTTCAACAGCTCTTTGATGTACTTCTCCTGGCATATTGAAATTCCATTTGATGATTGCTTGATTTGCAGCCCCAAGAAAAATGTCAGCTCACCCATCATGCTCATTTCAAACTCTTTTCCCATTAGTGATGAGAATTCTTCACACAGGTGTTCTGAAGTGGCTCCAAAAATTATGTCATCCACATAAACTTGAATGATAAGCAATTCTTGTTCCCTTTTTAATAAGAACAAAGTATTGTCTATCTTGCCTCTTTTGAAATCATTCTTCAACAGAAATTTTGACAGCCTTTCATACCATGCTCTTGGAGCTTGCTTCAGACCATACAGTGCCTTGTTCAATCTGAACACATGATTTGGTAGCTCTGTATCTTCAAAACCAGGAGGTTGCTTGACATATACTTCTTCTTTGAGATCTCCATTCAGAAATGCACTCTTCACATCCATTTGATACAGCTTGAATCCCATAAAAGCAGCAAAAGCTATCAAGATTCTAATAGCTTCCATTCTAGCAACAGGTGCAAAGGTCTCATCATAGTCAATTCCTTCTTCTTGATTGTATCCTTGTACCACCAGCCTGGATTTATTTCGAGTAATAGCTCCACTTTCATCAAGTTTGTTTCTGAATACCCACCTGGTTCCTATTATTGTTCTGCCTTCAGGTCGAGGAACCAGGTACCATACCTTACTTCTTTCAAACTGATGAAGTTTTTCTTGCATAGAATTGATCCAGTCTGCATCACCCAATGCTTCTTTAACATTCTTAGGCTCAATGGATGATATGAATGCTGAGAATGCAACTAGATTTCTTGTTTTTGATCTGGTTTGAATCCTAGAATTCAAGGGAGAAATAAGATTATCAAGAGGATGTGATGAACTATGCTTCCATCCTGACCTTGCAGCAGACTGATTTGGCAGATCATCATGATCTTCTTCATCAGGAGTGACATCATCTTCTGGGGAGTCTGATGTACTCTGATTGGAGTTTTGAGTAGTACCAGGTACCCTATCATCCTGTTCAACCTCAGCATCCTCTTCAGGAAGACTGTGATTCTGATCATCACAATCCCTTTTTAGTTGTTGATCTGCATCAGCTTGAGCGCCTTCAATCTTCTTGGATGTTAGCATTTTTAACACATCATCATCATCATTTGATCCATCACCCTTCAAGCTTCCATTTTCATCAAAAACAACATGAATACTTTCTTCAATGCATTGTGTTCGCTTGTTGAATATTCTGTAGGCTTTGTTGGATGAAGAATATCCAACAAATACTCCTTCATCACTTCTGGGATCAAATTTTCCCAGATCATCCTTCCCATTGTTCAGCACAAAACATCTGCATCCAAAGGCTCTGAGGTAATTCAACATTGGCTTCTTGTTGTTGAGTAGTTCATAAGGAGTCTTGTTCAGCACAGCTCTTATTAGACACCTGTTGGTAACATGACATGCTGTGTTAACAGCTTCAGCCCAGAAACTTTGAGGAAGATTTGATTCAATAATCATAGTTCTGGCAATATTCACCAAGGTTCTGTTCTTCCTCTCCACTACTCCATTTTGTTGAGGAGTTCTTGGAGCAGAGAAGTTGTGGCTTGTACCATTTTCCATACAGAATCTATCAAGAGTTGAGTTTTCAAATTCTGTCCCATGATCAGATCTAATACTGCAAACAACTTGATTCAATTTAGTTTGAATCATTTTGAAGAATACCACCAACTCATCAGCTGTATCTGCCTTTGATCTCAAAAATCTCGTCCAAGTGTATCTTGAATAATCGTCAACAATCACCAGAATGTACTTCTTGCCATTTCTGCTTTGAATCTTCAAGGGTCCACAAAGGTCCATATGCAGCAACTCTAAGGTTCTTGATGATGTTACCTTATTCTTGGGCTTGAAAGATGATCTGATCTGCTTTCCTTTGACACAAGCTTCACATATTCTATTTTCAGCAAACTTCATCTTAGGCAACCCTCGGACCAGGTCCTTTGAAATCAATTTATTTAATAAAGATGAGCTCACATGTCCCAGCCTACGATGCCAGAGATCAGCATTTTCATTTTGAGCACTGAGACATGTCAAGTCATCTCCATGAGAGATTTCCAAGTTTGCCACATACATATTTTTACTTCTGTGTGCAGTGAGAATTACCTTGTTTGTAGTTAAACTCACTACAGTGCATTTCTCAGAAGTAAACTTGACCTCATTTCCTTTATCACAGATTTGTGACACACTCAGCAAGCTGTACTTCAAACCATCCACATGGTAAACATTGTCGATTGAATCTTCAAGAGATCTTCCCACTTTTCCAACTCCTAAAATGTATCCCTTCTTGCCATCGCCAAATGAGACTCCTCCTCCTTGGAGAGTCTTGAGTGAGAGGAAGTTCTTTACATCACCAGTCATATGTTTGGAGCAGCCACTATCCATATACCAGCACTGACTGCTTCTCCTCTCACTCACCTGCACCAAAAGTCACTTGTTTAGCTTGGGAACCCATTTCAGCTTGAGTTCCCAGTAGGCAGACAAAGGAGTGATCAGATTGTATTTAGCCCAATATGGTAGACTTTGAAATCTTCTAACAAATGACCTAGGAGCAAGAACAGATTTTTTCTTTGAAACTCTGTGAGTTGAGACAGGTTCTGTAGGACCAGGTCTCTCATTTGGTCCATTCTGTCCTTCAGCATAATTAGAGTATCTTTCACAAGAGTTTTTCCAGCTGACACACTCCTTTTTCAAATGTCCATTTCTTCCACAATGCAGACACAACAGATTATCAGACACAAACACATACTTACTGTGAGGATTATAAGGAGGACTTATGTTCAGACTTCCTAGTCCTTTCTTATTGAAATTACTCTGACTTGTCACATTTGACAATAACTTTGAGGATTTGGTCCACTTAAGAGAGTTTTCAAGTTCTTCCTCAAGTCTCACAACATCCTGTTCTAATTTGTTATTCTTTTCAAGTGACAATCTGAGATTTGTCTCAGAGTTTTTCAATTTTTCCTCAATTTCAGCTTGCAAACTATTTGGCTCTCCATTTAGTTTTTCAGCTTTTTCAGTAAGCTGACCCAACTGATACTTAAGTTCAGAATTATTTAACTCTAGAGACACCATTCTTGCCATTGTCTCTTCAAATTGAACTTTGTTTTCAGAAAGAATTTCAAGTTCAGCATTCATGGAATCTCTTTCAGATGTCAGCTCTATCACAGAATCTAACATAACTTTTGACAAGGTTCTTAATTTCTTAAGAGAATATTTATCCACATCAATTTTCATGTCAAGAAGGGTTACCTGATTGTCCTCTTCTTCATTTTCTGTATGTGCCATAAGAGCAAACATATCATTGAAGACAGTTTCCTCCTCATGCACAGCAACCATAGACACATCTTTTGGCTCATCAGAATCTTCTGAATCACTAGAAGAATCCCCCCATGCAGCAAGAGCCCTTTTTACAACCATATCAGCAGCAGCTTTACGATCTCTGTTTCCAAGTACTAGGTCCCTTCTGTTTTCTTTGTCACCCCTGTGCTTTTGATGGTCCTTGTTTTCAGTCTTGAGCAAAGGACACTCTCTGATGAAATGCCCAGATTTTCCACACTTGTAGCAAGTATCACCTTGAACAGCATTTCGAGTCCCATTAGTTCCCTTTTTATACATTTTGTTTTTTCTCACAATTTTTTGAAATCTGCTGATGAGATATGCCATATCATCATCATCACTTAAATCTTCTTCTGATTTATATTTCAACATCAGAGACTTGTCCTTCTTGGCTTCTCTTTTTGACGAATCATAACTTCGATTCATCTCATGTGTTTTAAGATTGCCAATCAACGCATCCATGGTTAGCACTTTCAAGTCCTTGGCTTCTGTAATGGCATCAACTTTGCTCTCCCAAGACTTTGGAAGAATTCGAAGCACTTTCCTGACTTGTTTGGTCATGCTTATGGGTTCACCCAAACTTTTTAGCTCATTTGTAATGGAAGAAAACTTGGTGAACATCTCATGTATTGTTTCTCCTTCCTTCATTTTGAAGTTCTCATATCGTGAAGTGAGCATGTCAATCTTCGATTCTTTGACTTGTTCAGTTCCTTCATGTGCAGTCAACAAGCTATCCCAAATCTCTTTAGCAGACTCACAGGCTGACACTCTGTTGTACTCATCAGGTCCTATCCCACAGACCAGCAGAGTTTTAGCTTTGAAACCCTTTTCAATCTTTTTCCTGTCAGCATCATCATATTTCTGCCTGGGCTTTGGAACAGTAATGGTCTTTTCTCCATCCTTTTCTTCCATCATAGGAACGAAAGGTCCATCTAGTATAATGTCCCATAGCTCGCTATCTTCAGCCATAAGATAATCATGCATCCTAACTTTCCACCAACTGTAGAAATGTCCATTAAAGCGAGGAGGTCTGTGTGACGACTGACCTTCTTCGAGGTTAAGTGGAGTAGCCATTCTTAGAACAAAATCACTTCCTTGGTGTTAACCAAATAGGTAGTGCCTGCTCTGATACCACTTGATAGAATGTATGCCTTCACTTAATAAGTAATGGACCAGGTCCCTAGCTATACTTCAGAAAATATGCAGAAAGTTAAATGCAGTAAAATCAACACAATGATTTTACGTTGAAACCTCCTTGCTTAAGGGAGTAAAACCACGACCTGTTCCACAGGATTTTTCAATCGTTTTCACTAATCTTCAAAAGCAGAAGTAAAACACGATTACACCAAACGTAAGAAAGAGTTATCAATCTTACAGTTGAACAATAAATCTCTATTGCTCAACAAGCCTAAGTAGAAAACTATCTACCCACTAAGCTATCCCCTTTGACAACCTAGACTTCAACAAAACACACCAAGTCCTTTATAGATTTAGGAGTGGTTTACAATATGATAACACGAGAATAAATTCCTAAAACAACTAGACGAAATGCTCCAAATGTTGCTGTTGTTTTTGGAATGATTCTGCCTTTTCTTTCCTTTAGCCTTTGCAAGAGTTCTTGAAAAGTGTTTTTCAAGTTGCAAAAACTAAGGAAGAATGTTTAGGAAAGTGCCTTTTATGTGGACAAGTCACTTTCCTAAACTTCTTTGCCATTGGCTGGAAGGGTCACACTTTCTGACGCCATCGGGAAGTGTGCACCTACTTTCTGCACCATTTCCAGCTGGCAGTTGACTGGCTCGTCATCATAAGAGCCTGGTACCTCTACTAGGTCCCTGAGTATGTTCCATCAGCAATACTTCGAACAGTACACCTGCAATACTCATAGAGAAAACCCGGTACCTTTATGAGGTCCCTAAGTTTGTCAAATTATCAAAACTACAAATAACAGAACATTGTCTTCAAAATTGGCGAATCAAGTGAGGATTCCCTGTCTTATTCTTCATCTTCTTCTGAATTTTCAAAGCCAAATGATTGGATTTCAGGCAGTCGACACACTTTCTAAAACCCAGCATTTCTCAATTTGCTCCTGATCCTAGTTCCAATAAGCATGTTCATCCACTACTACATCGGTACGACCCAGAAATCACACATATATATATAAAAAAGAAAATCTTAGGTCCGCCTACGTGGCTCCACCACAAACAATAATTCCCTTTTAAATTTATTTATTTTCAAAACTAGCCCTTCCCTTTCATGAAAAATTGTGACTTTTATTAAGAGTTGCGACTTTAATGAAGAGTTGTGACTTTTATGAAAAGTTGTGACTTTTATAAAGAGTTACGACTTTTATGAAAAGTTGTGACTTTTATAAAAAAAATTGCAACTTTAATGAATAGTTTTAACTTTTATGAAAGATTGTGACCTTTCATAAGGGTTGCAACTTTTCCAAATAGTTGTGACCTTTCCGAAGGGTTGCAACTTTTCCAAATAGTTGTAACCTTTCTGACAAGGCATAATAAACATTTTTTTCGTGTTATCCTTTGTTGTATATAAATAGAGGTTTTTTCGTCTCATTTGAAAACAATGAAAATTCTAAACCTCCTTTTCTTCTTCTTCTTCACAACTTAATATTTGTTCATGTTGAGTGACTCGCTGACATCATTGTTTATGTTTCATAAGTGATAGTATAGTGCTTTAGTTTTAATTACTGATAGGTTTTAAAATATTATTTTATAAAATTTGTGGCCATTATGAAAGGCTCTAACTTTTTCAAAACTTGTGACCTTTTTGATAAGACACAATATATATTTATTCACACTACCCTTTGTTGTTTATAAATAAACATTTATTCTATTATTACAGAACCTGGTATATTTTTTACAATCATTAATTTATGCTTATGTTATTAATTTCTATTTTTGAGCACATGTTTTAATCTTTGTTGTTTATATTTATGCTTTTGTTCATTTTGTTGAAATATGTCAATCAAGAGTTTTATGTAATCATTAGACTATTGGTGTCACGTAGATTATATTTTTTTTAACTTTTAAAATAAATGACTTTAATGTTTTCAATGGCTAAAAGACAATGGGGTGTCCAAGAATGGACTTTTGAGTGTTCAAAGTTATGGTGATTTCACACTACCTTAGAGTTTTAGTTATTCAACTTTCTATCTTATCAAGACATTCAATCGATTAGTGACATTTAAAAAATAAAGGAATGCAGCGGGATGGTAAGTATTGTACTCAACCTTAATAAAAAATTTGCTTTCAAATGGTTGATTAGAGTCAATGAATTACTCCTCAAAGTAGGATGAATCCATAATAGTGAAATATTAAGGAAATAATTATATCCTCATAGATATTAGATTAAAGTCGCAAAAAATAAAGTTTTAACCTTATTGATCGAAACATAAACAACAAAATGTGCCTTTTGGATATCAAAGTAGTGTCATCGACTACGAATAATTTTGAATAAGGAACTTGCCAAGACATCATTTAATCCAAATTATTTGAGCGAAATACGTTATTTCATTGAACTCCAAGAGATGTCCTTTTAAATAATAATTAACTTATCAAGTACACAACTAATTATATAAGATGTATAATATTTATATGTTATATGTAGAGGTCCTTAATAGGAAAAAAACTATCGTAATTTATGAATAAAATGTTTATACCAAATTTTTAAAATACAAATATATTATAGACAATAAAACAATCATATTTATTTTCTAAAGACTTTGGTGATGAGTAACTACAATAAAATGATAAATTAATAACAAAATACATAAAAATTCAGATCAAGTCTTTTTGGTTTTAAGATTAAAAAAAATTCATTTCATCTTTGGGTAAAACATTCTTGACAATTTATTGTAGGGTTGTACCTAATCAAAAACACTTATATTATCAAATGTTCGTAAATACATTATTGACGTAGTTCACCACTGTGCGAAGCGCAGTCAATTTACCTAGTTTAAATTAATTTCGAAATACCTCAATTTTTATTTATGGTCATGTGTTCTCTTCTTTTATCCTTTCTTTTCTCTTTCTCTTGGGTGTGTGGTTGTATAATCATTCTACACTTAATAAATGATGCGGAATGTTGGGCTTTGTGGAGGCTTGTGAGCCGGCCCGACCCATTACTGAAACCCTAGGTTAACCATTTGGTTTTCCTATAAATATGATCCTTGTATTTGTAATTCTAAAGCAGCACAAGTGAAATAAAATCCTCCTGTTACAGTCGTGGAGTAGGGAAACCGAACCACGTTAAATTCTTGTGTGTCCCGTTTGTGTTCCGTTTCTCTTTTCTCTAGATTATTTGTGTGTGTTGTGTGTTTAATTCCCAACAATTGGTATCAGAGCGAGGTTTCAACAACACTGTAACACAAACTGTGAGAAATTGTCACCTAGGGTTCTTGTGTGAAGAACTGTGTGCAGGGAGGAGAGCCGTCGTTACCGTGTGGGTAACCTCAAGCAGCAGCCGGCTAGGAGAACCGCGCAGGGTGCGAACAGCCGTCGTCCGTGTGCTGTCCGTCGCGCCGTTCCGTTGGCCGCCGCGTCGAGGAGCCTCAGATCCAGCCGCGAGCGTCCAGATCGTGAGCATCGTCCAAATCGCCGCCCGCTGTCTGAAAACGCCGTTAAGGGAATTGCCGAAGGTGCGGTTTTTTTTGTGGTGCAATATTTCTGACGAAATTACCAAGATCTGAAATTAGTTGTACCGAGTATCTCATTTCGTCCTTTGAGATGGCAGAAGATGGGAAGTTCCGAATTGAGAAGTTCGATGGTACAGATTTCAGTTGGTGGAAGATGCAGATTGAAGATTTGCTGGTTCAGAAAGATTTGGACGTAGTGTTGGGTGACAAGCCAGGAAAATTGTCTGATGCAGAGTGGGCAGGTTTGGATCGGAAAGCTATGTCAGTTATCCGACTCTCGTTGACCAAGAACGTTGCGTTCAACATTCTCAAGGAGAAGACAGCGAAAGGTATCTTGGAAGCCTTGTCTAACATGTACGAGAAGCCATCTGCAGCAAACAAAATTTTTCTGATTAGAGAGTTGGTGAACACAAAGATGAAGGAAGGCAGTTCAGTTACCGAGCACATCAACTCATTGAATTCGATCTTAGCCAGACTTTTGTCAGTTGGCATTAAGTTCGATGATGAAGTTCAAGCTTTACTACTGTTATCATCATTGCCTGACAGTTGGTCCGGAACGGTTACAGCAGTTGCCAGCTCAGTGGGACCTAATGGATTCACCTTTGAGAAGATTCGTGATCTCGTTCTTGGCGAGGATGTCAGAAGAAGGAGTTCTGGAGAATCATCAGGTGATATGCTAAACGTCGTCAGAGGCAGAGGAAATAACAGAGGTAGTGGGAGCAGGAACCGAAGAAGGAGTCAGTCGAAGGCTCGGGATGGCTCAGGTGTAACATGTTGGAACTGCAAGGAGGTGGGGCATTTCAGGAATCAATGCCAGAAAGACAAACAAGTCAACATTGCAGAAGACAGCGCCAACGAGGATTTGTTTATCTGTTGCACGGAGAGCAATGTGGATTCCTGGGTCATGGATTCTACTTTTCACGCTACCCACAGCAGTGAAGCATTGCAGAATCTGGTTATTGGAGACTTTGGAAAGGTAAGGCTTGCAGACGATAGAACTCTTGATGTTACGGGCATGGGTGACATGGTGCTGAAGACGCCAGTCAGTTTCTGGACCTTGAAGGATGTCAGAGTTGTTCCAAGCTTGACGAAAAGTTTGATTTCTGTTAGGCAGTTGGATGAACAGGGACATCATGTGAAGTTCGGAAATGGGCAGTGGAAGGTCGTGAGGGGCAATCTTGTCATGGCTCGTGGAACAAAAAGAGGATCGTTGTATATTGTCGGATTACCGTTTGAGGGAGTGACCGTCCCAGTTCAGAAGAAAAACAAAGTCCGGTTCACAGAATCTCGTGGGAAGAAGAAGGTTGTCTTTGCAAGAAAGAAACCCAGAGCCACAGGTCAGATTCAGGATGAACGAGCAAGGAAAGGTTCAGGAAGACCAGTCAGAGGCGTTTGTGGCAGTGGGAGCACCGGCCGTGCTTCAGCCAAGGCTCCTAGATGACAGTGGGTCAAGAGAACCAGTATTCCAGCTGTTGATACGTCTCCAGAAAATTTCTTGTTGAGTATGGAGAGTGTTTGTTCTCAGGGAGTTCTAGGATCCGGCAGTTCGTGTCTCAAGTGGGAGCCGGTAGGGACCGAGGACGAGTCAAGGGCAGTTTCAGCCGTGACTGATGTGTTGAAGCTTCGGGGAGCTTCAACGGGCCTTTCAGTTGACTGATGAGAAGGCCGCTGTAGCAGGAGAGAGTTGAAAAAGATTACTAGACATACAAGTGTTCTAAGTGGATGACAGTTGAAATTCTTCAAGCCTCCAAGTGGGAGATTGTTGGGCTTTGTGGAGGCTTGTGAGCCGGCCCGACCCATTACTGAAACCCTAGGTTAACCATTTGGTTTTCCTATAAATATGATCCTTGTATTTGTAATTCTAAAGCAGCACAAGTGAAATAAAATCCTCCTGTTACAGTCGTGGAGTAGGGAAACCGAACCACGTTAAATTTTTGTGTGTCCCGTTTGTGTTCCGTTTCTCTTTTCTCTAGATTATTTGTGTGTGTTGTGTGTTTAATTCCCAACAATATTGTGGATTAACTAGAACACAATCACAAACAAAGAAAATAGAGAAGAAGAATAACACAAGATTTAATGAAATTCGACTAGTCCTACTCCTCTAAGCAAAAACAGAGAGAGTTCTCCACTAAGAAAGAAAGAGAACAAGTTTTACAATGCTTTAGAATCCTCAACTACGTACATACCCTATATAAAGATGTCAAGTAGTCCCAAACCTATAAGGAAAATGTTTTCTAAATCCTACAAGGACATTATTTTCCTTTTCCAAATCTATTACGACAAAGGGTCTCCTTAACTAATAGGAATTATAGTTTCCTAAAATATTATACAGGGTATTAATAAGAGACATAATTAACAATACATATAACTTAAAGGATTGTTCGCTTTCTTCTTTCAATAATTAAAGATAGATAATGTATTATTATTGCCGAAACATGACATATAAAGAAGACAACCATCACCTCCATAAGTTGATGAGGACTACAAGTAGATCTTATGGTATCTACAAAATTGTTTCTTGATGATGCTTCTGCTACATGAGCACTATCAATAAATGGAAGCATGCAAGAATAGGTGACATATTTGACACTATCAATAAGCACAACAATGAACATTCGAGAGACGGACTTTGGACGCATGATTCCATCACCATCACCATCAACCAGAACAGACACTACCAAGGAAGAAAGTGACTTGTTCCTGTTGGGATTCTCTTGCTTTCCATTTGTTCCAGTTTGTTCTTCAGAAATGTTGTGAGAGGGTCTAGAAAGGGAAACTGGAGGACCATTGAGGATCCTTCTATTTCTGTGAAGACGTGTGTCGTTATGCCTTTCTTCCATAGATGTATCTCTAACATTGGTAACAGGAACTATGGCTTCTCGAGCAGAAGATGATGCATCAAACTGGAACACTTCTGTACACATGCCTGAACTCAACAAAGGTCCTGACCAGATGAACACAAAAAATAAATTAAAATACTAGAAAGTAGAAGACTTCTCCAAACCATAAATTTACTTAAAACATATACTATGAGGAGGATACAGTAATGTCAGATTTAGAATTAAGGGACTCAAAGCAATTCAAAATGCCATAATTCTCAAAGCAAACACTCAAAAAAGCAATAGATAACCAGATTTGCCTCCTTCGAAAGTTGTTTAGGGTGTAATAGCTAGAGGAATTCATTTCTATCACAAATATAAGAATTAATAGAATATTTAAACATAAAAGGGAAAAAAGAAGAAAAAAATGAATTTAAATGATATGAAGTCCTTAAACTGCTCACACATATCACAAAGATAAGAATTAATAGAGTCAGTCTAAATTGAACAACACTTACCGGCAACACCTTCAAGGTACCACCGCAATATAGTTGACTTTATGTTCTCGTTCTCATCAGATCCAAGAGTGTTTTGTCCCACTTCAGGACTTCGATAAAGGCGAGGATGGACTGCTGGGATAGTAGGGGCTATATCACCAGGAACTGCAAGGCCTGCCTCTTTATTTTTCTTTTCAGCACTTCCATGAAATGCCACGGCTTTCTCACTTGCCAATACAGACTGAATCATCAAGCTCCCATCAATTTCAACAAGTTTATCATTCCTTGGGACATACAGAGAGGCTACCAAAGGATCACTACCATTTCCCACATGAACAAACTCATCTCCAGCCTTACTGGTATTTTGCTTATTGCTTTCACCCTGACCTCTATGGCCACAATGTGAGTTATGATTTTTTCCATCATATTTCCCAGAATAACCAGTCCCATTCACGGGCTCGTCAATAGTCAAAACTCTTCCATGATATTTTTCATAAAATCCGCTCACAAAAGACTCTCCACTCATGAATGGTTCCCTCATGTCTCCATATCTGCCTTTCAATAAAGGAACCAATCCACCAAAGAGCAGGATGAAGAACAACACACCAAGGAAGCTAACACTAGCAACTTTCTTTGTTTTAACCCCACTCTTCTTTTTCTCAACTTCCTTGTTACTTTTTGGCGCGGGTGCTAGTGCATGTGATTTCAAGTTTGGAATGGGAACCAATGGCACTTGATATCCTTGTCGGTTCATCATATAGTATGGTGTATATGACATCCATGGAGGAGGATAGAGATTAATCCCTAGGGGTGGCGGCACTTGAGTAGGTACACCATTACCTCCAAGTTGTGCTTTTAGAGTTATATTTTCTGCCATTGCATTAGATAAATTTGCATTCAAATGTTGAATTGTTGAATGAAATATTCTGAATTTATTCTCTAACTCCTTAACATAATGCTTTTTTCTTTGCCTTGATAAGTGAGCACTTACCTTGTTCCTAATTTTTCTATCCATCCTCTTTTCGTCAACTCCGCCTTTTACAGGATTATTTCCTAAATTTAGGGGGAAATGTTCCAATTTGTTCGAAATCGGAGCTTTCCCGAGACAATATCCTGAGGTCGAATTGAATGTTCTAGAAGCATCATCAGAAATCCCCATCATTTGACTCTCAGGTTGACCAAAGCTATGCGGGTTCATTTGACTCGAGTCCAAGCCCAACTCCGACCCGAGAAAGTCTGGCAGACAACTAGGGTTTTGAAATGCATCATCATTGGTAGGGTTTGGAAAGATATCATTGAATGATTCATAAAGAATTATATCATCAGTCTTGAAATTGACATTCTGAAATTCCATAGGGAAATCTTCGACATCTTCTTGGTATGTTGCGGTCATGTGTAGGGCGTTAAAAGTACGGTCAAGAGGTTGAACGGCAAGAGCATCGAACTCCCCGATGAAGTTTGTTTCTTCCGCCGGTGCTGGATCGGCCATATCTAGAGACTTTCAGCAATTGATAAGAGATTTAGAGAGAGAGCAGCTAGGAATAAAGAGGAAACTGAGAGTTACTTTTCTTTTATAGTTTTATTTTTCGACATTGTTAAGATTGACCCATTAGTTTTTTAGATATCAAAGAAATAGAAGTTTACATTCTTGAAGTTTCAAAAATAACTTTGTAAATATTACTATAGGTGGGAAGAGCTCAACCCAAAGTTGAATTATCATTTTGACCCTACAATATTATTAAATATTAATTTATTAAAAAAATTGCTGATAATCTCAACCTTAATGTAATTCTCCAAAAACGTATAGTTTTTGCTCAGCGTCTCGTGTTAGGTTTTATTTGTCCTAAATTTCTTACCATAAATAGGTTTTCCTTTAAGGAAAAGGTTTTGGATTGATTAATCCTTTTTCTTGTAGGAAAAGGTTTAAGACTCTATAAATAGAGACATGTTCCTTCTAACTTAATTAGCATTCACAGTGTAGTCTTAAGGGCTTGAGAGTTTTGGTTAGAGGGAGAATTTGTGGGTCACAAGCTTGATATGTTATCACTTGTGTGAACCTCCCATGTATTTCGAGTGAATTGGTTGAGGTTGTTTCTCTCTGTATTTTGTACTCTCATATTTATAGTGGATTGCTCATCTCCTTTGTGGACGTAGGTCGATTGACTGAACCACGTTAAATCTTTGTGTCTTTTGGTATATTTCTCGTTGTCTTCTTACTCGTGGTCTTTCAAGGTTTGCGTTGCTAGCTTCCGTGTTTACACCTGCTGATTTTCGGTCCTAACATCTCGATCAGTGTAACAACCTTTTCCCGACACTCAAGTTCAAATGCTTTAATTTTCCACGGATCCAAAACTTTTTCAGATTTTTCACTCATCTATTTAAATGTCTAGAGCAACATGTTATTGTCCATTGATCAGTTTCTCTTTTCTGTGCCTCATTCAAATACATCACGTAAACTTTTTTTTTCTTCTCTTTATTTATCAAGAGTTGCTTTGTTTCCTATTTACTTTGAATGTCTTTATCTAGCTTATTTCGTTATATTCTAGTCTTTATCAGGAGTCACTCAGTTCTTAATAATATTGTTATTTTTGTTATGTCACGTAAATTTTTTTAATCTGTTTATCAATAGTCACTTTGTTTCTCCTGCTTTCTGTTTATTCCTTGGGAAGTTTAGAATTTGGAGTAGGCTGTTCGAACTTTTTCTTATTTTGATTTGGAATTTTTTTACATTGTTCAATTTCGCTTATTTTGACCGACTGGTTTAGAAAGAATTTTCTTTTTTTTTGTTTTGTTAGTGTTTGGATTATGAAATTGAGTTATGTGGTGTTGTTTATCATATACTAGTTCCAGAAACGTGCGTTGCACGTTTATCCCAAAATATTTTATATAAATTTTGTTTTGTAAATGACATATTTTCTCCACTTCAAAATTTATTGATATTTATCAAAAAAATCATTGTTTTTACAATTGAAAGTTCATATATCATCCTAATAAAAACAACACAAATCCTTAATTATAAATTGATTAAAAGTGCATAAATGGTTGATTCATGTACTAATATGATGATTTACTATTCAATAATTAGTTTATTAAATAATTTATAACATTGAAATTTAATGTAGAACTAGAATTGTAATCTAACTTTTTCCTTACATATATACACACGATGATATAATATTATATTCTTAGTTTACTTAATTAATTGTTAATTATGTTTTCTTTTTCTTTTGTATATGAATGGTTCATAAGAAGTTGTATTATTTGGTATTATTGAAATTGTTGAAGGACTAAAAGATTGCAATTTATTCAACTCCTAAATCTTGTAACTTTTTATTTTTCTAATTTTTGGTAATTAAAATCCAAGTTTCATAATGTTCTTTTTTGGCATAGACAAGATAAAGATAAGACTTAGACTCAACAATTTTAAGATCCAATATGGATAAAACTACCACTGCTACATGAAATTAGATCCTTTATAATACTCTTCTCTCGAACTAATTATAGAGTGTGATATAATAATTGTAACTCATGAGGGTTATTTAAATAATAATTTCACAAATGAACTGAAATCAACATATTTATTTTGATTCCTACTTCACGCGAGTAATGAAATATTATTATTAGATAAAATCAAAGAAATTAGCAAGTCATAACATTCTTGCAATTAACACAACTTTCAATTCTTCTTCAAATCAGAAACATCAAACATCTTAATAGAATAATACTCAAATGTAACTAACTAAATAAAAACAATAGGAAAAAAAGAGCTATCAGCTTAAATCTTGAATAAACACACACCCACAATTTTCATTTATTCATGCCAGTAACATTTTTAACTATATCTACCGGCCCTTGTATGGAACCCTTTAACTGACACATTAAAGATAAATAATGAAAAAGAAGAAGAGGACATGTGGTATTGTAACTCCAGAAGAAAACCTCAATGAATTTACCATGTTTCACTGAAGTGACTATTTATAAAATTCTATTACTATAGTTGGAAGTTGAAAAGACCTTACAAACATTGAACTAATTTAGTAAGATGAAAAGTTATTTTAAAGTATTGAAAATGCTGAAATAAATGACAATTGCAAGTATATTAATTCACCTCTTTGTATACCCAAATACTTCATTGATTTTTATTAAAATTTAATTATGCCATGAATGTGTACATTATGGTGTAGTGTTGAATATGATGATTTTCTTTATAAATGATAGAATATTTAATTAATATTTTTATAATAATTTTATTTAGTGTAGGATAAAATGGTAATTCAACTTTTCACTTTGAAGTTCCCACTTATAATAATATATGATTAGTTTAGTGGGTGATTGAAAAAAAAAATTATATTGATTATAAATCAGTAACATAAGCAAAGAATGTGAAAAATCTTTTTTTTTTTTTTTTGGATTGTTGTAATAAAGATTGCTCATTCTTTGTTATTAGTTATTTTGTTTAGTTTTTTGGTCTATGAATTGGAGATTTGGGAATTTGAGTTTTGCAGGCATCCTTTACACTAATACTTGCATTAGGATAAATTCACATCACACCTTTTACGATGAGGACAACCATTATTTTGTTTCTCTAATTGAAAAATACAGATCTTTTCAGTTATAATTAGTAATCAACAGACATCAGGTCAAAGCCACTGCAAGTGTAGATGAAGCAGTCTAAAGACTTGGGGGCTTTGCATTCTCTACCTGTCTATCCGCGGCCTCATAAGAGACCCAATGATTCAGTTGAATATGCTTACTGTTCATTGAATCGAGCTTGTATTTTACATATCATACGTTTATATTTTAGAAGTATTTATACTAATTAGCACGGTATACACGTGTTCCAAAACTAGTATTGCTTATAAAAGTGAAAAGCTCCAACCTTTAAAGTTGGATTACCGTTTTACTCCTTCATTCTATGAAAATGTTATGAATAAATTAAACAAATAAATATTAAATAATAAATCATATAATATTGTTATTATACTAAATAATAAAGTGGGAAGGTGTTAAGTCAAATGTATCGATATTTATTTGGCACATGAAAATGTATGTCTGAATTACACATTGTGGAGTCGCGCGATGGAGATTGCTCTGTTTGGACGAAACAAATTGGGATTCACTGATGGTTCAATTATACGAAGTGATTTCGAAGGACCTTTGAAGAAAATCTGAGATCGATGCAATGCAATTGTGATCACTTGGCTTAGCTACAACGTTAGTCAAGATCTGCTTAGTGGCATTCTCTATTCATCAAGTGCAAATCAGGTATGGCTAGATCTCAAGGAACGATTTGACAAAATCAATGAATCTAGACTTTTTCAATTGCATAGAAACATTTTCGCTCTTACTCAAGTGACTTTGACTGTGTCTCCTTATTATACAGAATTGAAATGTCTATGGGATAAGTATGATTCAATATTACCTCCACCTAGTTGTGACTGTCACAAGGCAAAGGATTATATGGAACAGATGCAGTATCAGAAGTTACTGCAATTTCTAATGGGCTTGAATGCAAGTTATTCTCAGGTAAAGAGGCCATATTTTGATGATGTCGTGTCTTTCTAACGTTAATCAAGCTTATGCATTAATCATACAGGATGAAAGTCAGAAAGGTATTGTTGGTTCTATTCATGAAGGAATGGAATCCTTAGTTATTTACTCTAGTAAAGGTGTTAGGCCTCCACAAGGGGTGGGCATTCGGTATTTCGATTCGATTTAGGTTGTTTTTTTTTTATTTTTGGTTCATGTAAATTGTGTACCGAATACCGAATCAAAATATCATTTTTGTTATTTCGGTTCAATTTTTATTAATTCGATTTGATTTTTTTATTTCATTTTTTAATGGGCCTGCTAAGTGGGCTTTTTAAAAATTTACAATCTTTTTGTTTTTACAACTTAATGGGCTAAAAAGTAAAAATAGACAATACGTCAAAGAAGTGTATTCCTAATTGGAAAAATAACTTAAATACACAACTATAAGTTTAGTATTCTCTAATTTTCCCTTCTTTTTTTAAATATTACATAATTCCCTTTTTTTAATTTTAGTAGAAGTTTGGAGATACATAGCCTTCTCTCTCCTATAACACACACTTCCCCAATATCATGCCTATTTTTTCACTTCCCCAATATCATGCCTATTTTTTCTCCACTAAAACACTCAATCTTCTAAATCACTTTTTGAATTTTGAATTATTAATTTTAATTAAAAACGTTTCACAACATTTAATATGAAATTTTGAATTTCAAAATTCAAAAAGTTTGAAATTTCTAAAAATTGGACCATTGTTCTCTGGTTCTTCTTCTTCTTCTTACTCCATCATCCGTCTATAGTTCTTCTTTTTCTTCTTAATCCATCATCTATTCTTATTTTCTTCTTTTTTTCTTCTTGTTCATTGCTATATTACATCAGCCGTCTCTATATCTTCTTTTTCTTCTTACTCCATCATCCGTTCTTCTTTTCTCTTTTTTTTTTTTGTTCATTGTTCTATTACATCATATTAATGGATCCTTTAACTAATAGAAGGATTTATGATTCGGACGATGAAAATTGGAAAGAAAATAGAAAAAAGTCTTTGCATGATCCTATGAATGTTCGGAAGGATTCAAACAAAGATTTTGGCTAACCATCTAAATCAAAGGTTGACAAAATGCACCAAAAAAAGAGAAAAGAAGCAGCAATCATTGTTGTTGAAATTAGTAAAAATTTTAGTAAAGGAATCTCATATGTATCATGAATTTTTAAAAATTGTAATCATGTATCAGACAATAAGTTTAATACATAAGTACTCAGTGTGTTATAGTGTGTTAGTCGATGCATTGATACATAAATTAGATGTGTATCATATGATTTCCTATGTATCAAGAGTTTTTGAAAATTGTATCATGTATCAGTCAATAAAAGTTTAATAACTGCGCCATCAAGTGTGCTTGCTAATACATATCGACTCAGTGTGTTATAGTGTTCAGACGATGCATTGATATATGAATTTGATGTGTATCATATGATTTTCTATGTATCACGAGTTTTTTAAAATTGTTATCATGTATCAGTCAATAATTTTAATAACTGGATGTTCATAAAAATGCCTTCAAACTAGATGATATAATCTTGAATTTTCAAAATTTGAAATTGTTATCCAATTACGTGCTGAATTAATGCTTATTAATGAATTGTTACCGTAATTTAAGCTGATTTAGATAACAAATTTAAATGTTCCATTTTTCCCCCTTGTAGTCTTAACAGTTTTAAGTTATTGTGTATCATTTACCATGTATCACAACATACTAATGTATCACACCACAGCAATTTTAAGAGATTATTAGTAAATACTAAATTTGTCGGGATAAAATGTATTTATTGTATAACACTATGGGATTCCTTAAATTTATACCTAATTTACTACCAAATATCAATATGTCAATATGCCATTAGGCATTAACACCACAAATTTTAAATTCACAATGTCACTAAAACACATAATTTTTAATTAACAATGACACTAAAACAAAAGTTGCATTGTAGTTAATGTCTTCACAAGTACAACATAATAACAATCTAACAAGTAACCATAAAGTCTTTCATGAGCTCATGATAAACAATAGTAAGCAATAAACAATGTATTTTAAACTTCTTGTCTTCTTCCATGAGATTACTTTCAATTCAAATGTCAACAATAACAAACAACAATAATGAGTTTCTTGACATTCTTCCATGAGACCGCTTTCAACTTTCAAGTGGCACGTGCCAATAAAATTATTTCTTCATTGTCTTGACTCTTGGACCTTTTAAGATTAAATCATATGTTAGAATACTACTTTTATGATTAAAAAATGATATGATTAAATAAATGATGTATTAAACTCACCGATTGCAAGTCAATTATAGATCAACAATGGAAGAGTTTCTTCCACTATTTGTCATCTCTATAAATAAGAAAAAGAAACATGTCATACAAGATACAACACAATAAGTATTTTATTTTTTCCAAAAATAAAAAGTCTTACCAAGTTCAATTTTTTCAAGAAACTCCAAACTTTCTTCAACACAAATAGGCTTGGTTTCTAGTCTAAGCCAATCTTGGACACAAATAAGACATTGCAGTCATTTGGGAGTCAATGAACTTCTAAAGGGATCTAGAATACGACCACCAGTGCTAAATGTACATTCCGATGCCACACTCGACATAGGAATAGCCAATACATCTCGAGCCAACTGTGAAGTACAGGAAATCTAGGAGAATTAACTTTCCACCAACTCAAAATATCAAAATCTCCAGATTCAGGCTCTTGGTCTTCAAGAAGATTTTTATCCAACTCAGATTTAACACCTAAACTTCCAGAATCTTGCTTTTGTTTCTTCATGTGCAACTTAGTTCTCATAGAATTTTTGGACAAATTTTGAAAAATACCACAAGCAGAAGAATCAGATGAGTCAGATGAAGATGGTTGACTTTTGGAACCTTTTCCATACTTACTTACATATATCGCAAACAAATCCATCAAGTAAGCCTATACTTTCGTATTCACTACATTTCCCGTTTCTTCCCTAAGTAATTCTTCAAGAGCAAAACTAACATACACAACTTTATTGCGAGGATCCAAAACTGAAGCAATAAAAATCATTTTGTTAACTTTTTTAGGAGTACCCCAATATTTCTTGAATTTTTCTTTCATTCCGAAGTCATTTTACTCAAATAAAGGTCATCACTTGCCACACATAATTTCAAATAAACATCAAGTTCACATATATCTTCAAAATGAACATTACAAGTAACATACCGTGAACCTAAAACTTTCAAAGTGAGCTCATAAAATTTTTCAAGAAACTTTGTGACATTCCTCACATTAGCACAATCTTCATATTGAATTGAACCTGCGATAATTCCATCTTTACAAACATCAGTAGAAAGAAAAGAATTAAAATTACCATCATAAAGATCAAACCTCTCAAAAGCCTTCTCAAACTTTTTTGTTGTGTCTAACATCAAATAGGTAGAATTCCACCTAGTTGGCACATCTAAAGACATCATCTTATCACATTCTATCTTTTGCATTTCAACACATTTCAAGAAGTTTCTTGTCTTTAAGAAGATGATCTAACATATTTCACCATTTGTCTCACCCTTTTGATAGAAGGACCAGTTTCTTTCAAACCATTTTGCACAATTAGATTAACTAAATAAGCCATACATCTCACATGTAGATGCTTACCTTCCATCAAATTAGTTCCCCACATATCTAATTTTTTGGATAACTCTAAAACTGCCACATCATTTGAAGAGGCATTATCAATCGTAACAGTAAAAACGTTATCCAACTTCAATCAAGTAAACAATTACTAATAGACTTAGCCAAATGCTCACCTTTATGACTAGTGATAGGACAAAAATTCAATATTCTTTTATGAAGCACCCAATCCCTATCAATAAAGTGAGCAGTCAAACACATATAATTGATTATTTGCACCGAAGTCCATGTGTCTATTGTGATACAAATTCTTAGTGTATTTCTTTTAAAAATTGTTTTAAATTTATTCTCAATTCACCATAAACTTCATAACAATCTCTTGTTATGGTTCTACGAGAAGGAATATGAAACAAAGGTTAGACTTTACTCATAAACTTCTTAAAGCCTTCTTTTTCAACAAAACTAAAAGGTAGTTCATCCAAAATTATCATCTCAACTAAACCTCTCCTACATACCTCTTGCTCAAATTTCCAAGTCTCTAAATTGTTACTTTGAATATTTAATAATTTTTTAATACCGGGTGCAATAGTTGGAGGTTTATACACTTTACACCGATAAGTCAAATGTTATTTTAGTCCACTTGTTCTATTTCTTATTGTATTAACAGCATAGTATTGTTTACAATGTAAGCACTTTGCTTTAACCGAAACACCGAACCGAACCACCGAAATTCTGAAAAGCAAAGTGCTTACATTGTAAACAATATTATGTTGTAAATTAACAGATTATGAGTCATCAGTGAATTAGTTAGGATTGTAAGTAATAGATTCACTATTTCTCTACTGTATAAATATAATAGCTTGTAACAGATTTTCATAATTCATTTTTCAATACAATCTTCTCTTTCATAAATCATAACAGTATTTGTGTTTGAAAATCCACTTAAAATGGACTTATAATTTTTCTTAAAACTCAATTATTTATATTTTCTAAAATGTGATATTATAACCTCAAAATATTAGCAATGTGCAACACCATAGATCTCCACCCTCAATAAAAGTTTATGTTTGTAATCAACATACTCTCCTTTAGCAGTCGCAAGTTTTCTTCCCATAATATAATCTCCTTTTAAATTATGAAGCTCCTCCTCTATCGATCATAATATGCTAATCCCGTCATCTGTATATGTGTCACCCTTTCTTTATTAGTTAATCCCATAAAGAATAATATATTTATATGTTTAGTAACAATTTAATTTTAAAATATCTATTTTATCTTTTATGAAATGTTAGAATGTTTTATAGCCACACATTACATGCAAATTTAAGAGAAGACATTCTTATTTCAATAATAATAATTATTTCCTTGAATAAGTTTTATTAGGTAATTGGAAAAAGTTCACAGAATTAAGCATGAGCCAGTGACACATAAGTCTTTATTAGGTCTTTCATGCTAATATGAGGAACTAACTTATTTGCAAAGACAAAGTTACAATATAATATTCCAAACAAAGGAACTCTAATAAGCTGAAGGCATAGTATCATTGTAAGGATCACCAAATGCTGCAACATTGCCAGGCCTTGAAAATACAATCTACAAGGTAAGAAGCACCACTTGATCAGTTGTTTTACTTCTCAAATTTAGTGAAACAGTTTCAACATTCATAGTAAAAAAATAAATGGAATAAGTTTGTGCATTCTTTTACTTATGAATTCCATTTTTTTCAATGTATTTCATGAATGCTAAGTATACAAGTATTTCCATGATCATAATTATGCTATTTACATATACATGTCTCACATTATCAAATTTTCATGACTCGTGATGCTTTCAAATAAAGTATCTTTCAGTATATTTTCAGACTTCATGATATATGATGCTTTTTAGATAAAGTATCCCTTGGTATGATTTCAGTTATCGTCATTTATGAGCTACTCAGTATGCATCATTTATCAGTATGATTCAGTATAATATCAGATTGTTAGTTCGAAGCTGAGTTGAGATGTTAGCTCGAACTTGATATGAAGTTTTGATGATTTAACAAACTTATCAATCTAACAAGGAACCAGATCCTTGTTATTGGAACTGCTGACAGTGAGATGAATGACAAACTCAGTGTGAGGTATATTTGTGTGCTATAATCAAAAAGGGGGAAAAATGTTATATTCTAGGTGTTTTGATGATCCTCACAAATGCAAGGACCTGGTCCCTGTCAGAGTGCTCTCGTCCAGATACAAATGGGGTACAACCGTAAAAGTTGTCATGTTAGGTGGTAGGTGAAAAGTGCAGCGTCCTACACCTATTAGAAGAGTGGACGAGATTGTATGTTTCAGTATCTCACGAATGCAGGGACCTGGTACCAGGCAGAGTTTCCTCCATCAGATACATAATTAATTACAACTGTAAAGCTGTCACGTCAGAGGTTGGTGAGGCGTCAGTGTACTAGACCAATCAGAATGGAGGAGGGTGTTTGTCCAACGGATAATAGATCTTTATGTTTGATATTTTTTGCATGACAAACGTCATATTATATTCATTCATCCAAAGAAGGAAGTCAGTCAGCAAGCCTTTTCAAGAACTCACAAAGAAGTTTTCAAGGGACCTGGTCCCCACAAGACTGCGACGTGAAAAAGTGAAAAGACAGTTGTTAGAAAAGTTGTCACCTCTGATGTGGTAGGTGCACAACTTTTCCAATAGCAGACTTCAACCAATGGGATGGGCTCAACGAATTTGTGGTGAATTATATTATCTCTTTCCAACAAACACAAATTCAAGTTTTGGCAAACAAAGTTTTGGATTTCAAAAATCCAAAAGCTCAAAAAGCAAAGGTCATCTTCAAAAAGGATCATCCTAAGAGCAACAGGGACCTAATAGAGCTGGAAGCTGCCTAGTTGTCTTAGGATTATTTCTTCCATACTTACATTGTAAATCTGTTCCTAATCTATAAAGGATTCAGATTCTTTGGTTTGTTGAAATGTCTAAGTTAGTTGAGTCAAACTAATTTAGTGGGCCTTGTGTGTTGCATAGTGAAAATTCCAAGTCATCCGGAGCGTGGTGATTTAGTGGGCAATGTTGCTTAGTTGAATCCTAAGTTGTCTAGTGGTGATAGCTTAGTGGGCAGAGTAAAATCTGTTTAGGCTCTTCAAGCAGTAGAGTTATTGCTTGGTTGTGAGATTAATAACTTTTTCTCACGTTGTTGTAATCGGGTTTCACTTTTGCTTGTGAAAATTAGTGAAAAAGGTTGAAAATCATGTGTGACAGGTCGTGGTTTTACTCCCTTGAGCAAGGAGGTTTCCATGTAAACTGTCTGTGTTGTGTTCTTTATATTGTTTAATCTTCTGCACCGTTTTCGCTGTGTCAAGGGACCTGGTCCGTTGACTGATAGTGGACGCCTACATTCCAACACAGATTAAATTATTACTATTTCCAGATTTATGCATATTTGCACTGGGAGTATACTTAGGACTGAGCGGACTTTAGGGATGAAAATTTCCGTTTAGTGACTGTGGACTTTTAGTAGCAATTCCTAAATCCCAGAACTACGTGTCACCATAGAATTTGTCTCAGATAGACATTAACTTAGTGGATCCACATTAGCTCAGGTCCCTTACGATGGCAAGTATTTGACACTTTCTTTTTGATGTGGGAGCAATGCACCGAACTCCATGAAGTAGCTCACATAGTTTATGTAAGTTTTAGTATATCTCCCACAATCAGACTTCCAAATCTTGCACGACCTTGAACTAATGTATTTCAGCCCAGTATATCTCAGTTTTATGTTATTATACTTGGTCTTTGCATCAACGTTTTTTACAGATTCAATCTGTTCAAATATCATGTTTATTTTGCATATTCCTCATACTCAATACGTTTAGAAGTACTGACCGCACACTTTCTACTATATTGTTTGATAATATAAGTTCTGACACTACAGTTAGAACAGATCCACCTAGTTTGCAGTAGCTTTGGTGAGTCCTTATCTATCCGAGGATGATCCCGTTATCTTTGATTTCAGTATTTTCTTTCAGTTTCAAACAGTTGGAGTTAACTAGGGCTTTGTCCTAGTAACTCATGTCAGTAGAGCCTTTCAAACAGTCAGTTTAGACTTCCGCTTATATGTACTCATATATTTTGTCTATTGAGTTGTTAGATGACTTCAGTTTAGTTCTGTATATAGTTGTTCTCTTGTGCTATTTCATGTACATCTTAGTGTCATAATATTCATGAGGTTATCTTGAAGTCACTTGTGGCTCTAAGCCCCGTGTCACGTCTAGGGGTAGTCTCGGGGCATGACAGTATATCGTCAACATTTACTTTTTGTCCATATGTAAGATTAAATAGTCAACATGTAAGTCCAAACAAACATTAGAAAAGTTTCCTGCATCTTTGGAGGTGGTTTTACCCTATGAAATATTTTGAAAGATTTGTTACCATACCTGATAATCTCCTATTGTGCGCGTTTTGAATCCAGCAGCGCAGTAGTCAAAGTAGTACTCCCATGTCCTGATGAACTTGTCATCGAATCCCAAAGCACAAATTTGGCTAGGGACACAGAGTTATCAACAGTGGAGTATCAGCAGTTAGAACTGATTTAGCTACAAATGATTCATGAAGAAATAGGGTTTACTCAACATAGAAGTTGTGGACTTGTTTTTGTTTTGTTACCTTTTGTTTTTCTGGAAGTTTCTTCGCCAACATCTCAGTGTTTGATAGTAATGAATTCCTATCTCTTCCAGGTGAATTACACTGCATTTATAAAATGCTTTCAGAATGAAATGTTTTTAAAAGATTGAGAAGCACAAACAATGATTTCTTACCATAATCTAGATGTAGCAGCCATGGCTGATGTTACTCGACTTAGTGAGGGCAAGCATCCACCTGGGAATATGTACTCTTTTATGAAGCCCGTGCTATGCCTATATTCGTCATAACTCCCGTCTGGCATTGAAATGAACTAAAGAAAGCCAACATTTGTGAAAAGCATAAAGAAAGGAAGTGGAATATATTAGGGTGACTATAACCAAATTACCTGCAGAGCTAGAAGTCCATCTTCTGTTAGTGCAGATTCACAGCAAGTAAAGAATTCCTCCATGTAATCATGACCAACATGTTCTATCATCCCGCTGAAAATGATAATTGGTACAATTGTAGCACTGGCTCGACATGTAGTGAGTAATCCAATAAGTCAATATGTATATCGGATAAAATCTCACATTGATATAATCCTGTCATACTTGTCCTTACTTGGGATTTGGCGATAGTCACATAGGATAAATGTTATTTGATCCTGTGGAGAAGTTTCATTGAATTGGATATTAATAGACAACTATAGCTTCAGAGTTGCAAGTGCTAAGCAGATTATTTTCTTATGTTAATCTTTGAAAGACAAATGTAAAATGCATCAAACAAAGAAGCACTTTAGTTAATCTTATGTCATAATTTCCCTACAGAAGCTGAAACTGGGTGAAGGTTTAGTCCATGAAGTGGAATTTCCTAGTTGCTTTATCATTTGATTCAGCTTATAGAAATTATCTGTTAGTGTAAGCTTCATCTTAGTCATTGTAAGTACTATACCTGAAGTCCTGCTTGCTTAACTCTCAATTGTGCATACTCCAGCTGCTGCTCGGAGAGGGTTATACCAGTATATTTACATCCTGTTTGCTTGACAACTTCCATCGCAAAACTTCCCCAACCAAATCCAATCTCTAAAATGTGATGTTCCTTCTCAACTTTTGCCTAAATAGAGTAGCAGAATCAGATTATGCCTGAAATTTACATAGAAATGGGAGAGATTTTTAAATGACTTACTTTTCTAATGAGAACATCGATCTTTCTCAGCTGCGCATCTTTTAGGTCTTCATCCTCGCTCTATAAAAAAATATGAAATAAAAATAGATCACCATGAAATGAGATAAAGAACAGGAAATGTAGCTTAGCATACGAAGAAAAAAGTGGCAAGCATTTAAAAGTTTGAGAGATAAACCTTGAAAATAGCACATGAGTATGTCATTGTCTCATCCAGAAAGAGTGAGAAGAGTTCATTACTCTGGCAAAAACAAGGCCAAGATTGAGTACTTCAGTTTCAATAGTGGCCGTTGGCCTCCCATACGTACTTTGGGTGATGTAGTTTTGCAAGTTAATTACTTACCACGTCATAATGGCGAGAGATATTTCGACGAGCCTGAGTCAGTGTGTTTTGATTTGAAATATGTCGATAGAAGTACTTTGCAGATGATAGCGCTGCTGTAAAAAGCACCGGTGTCCACCAGCCTCTAAATCCATAAAAAGTGATGAAGAACTTTCATAATAACAGAAGTTTATGTTTCTTCATTTCAGGTCAGTAAACTATTGTACCTATACTTGCTAGTCTGCTTAACAGATTCTTTCAATTCTCTGTTTGCAATAAATATCTGCAACAAAAATCAGGAAACCAATCACCAACCAAAAGCTATTCACAAAGATATCGACTCAGCTCGATCCTCACCATGATAAGATTAAGAAGACCATCATTCTTATCAACAAAAGAAAAATCCCCATGAATAAAAGCATCAGCGAGACCTAGGTCAGCTTGAGTTGCAACCTGTAAGAGATGTCACAGAATTAGTCGTCTTTTTCAGGTTCAACTTTTGATAAGTTGAAGGTGCAAAAGAAAATTTCAAGTTACCTTCCAGTAAAACTGCATATTACGAACTGTAAGAGAAACTTTGAGAGAGCATTTCCTGTCTCTTCCTTGGAAGGTGAAAATTGTACCTCCTTCTTCCAACAAGCTGTATATTGCAACAAGTAAAATTATTTTTCATTATCGGTAATAAATTAAGTCATGATCCACATGTGCGTCAACGTGTATATGATCTCTAAGCCAAAGAGATTGGAATAAAAGAAGAGTAGTTTCTCAATACATTAGTGTTCTGCATATTAGTGTCATCCAGGCATGTGTCCAGCACTGTTTCGGGACTTAAGTAATTCAAGATGAAATTATTATCACTCACATTATGCATCCTGTTTGAATGTAACTTCTGAAAAATCTAGTAACGAGGAGGCGTGCTCCAGTTTCAGGCCAGGTTGGTACCAGATACTTGGGGTTGTACAGAATACTACAATTCCTTCTAAGCATCCCATCTGCAGCAATCACACCCGCCTGAGGAGGAACAAAGATGTCAGAGTCATCCACATAAGACTCCAAATTGTTTTCAGAGAGTAAAAATCTTTATTAGCAGAAGTGGTACTACCTTTAGTCCATTCTCATGGAAGCCATAGCCTGAAAGTATTGCAATAAATACACATCAATAAGCAGTGAAACACAAAGTGAAAAATACACTGTTTGTGATACAAGTGTTATAGATAGTGAAAAGGTAGTGAATTAAACAAGCCACTAGGTTGTTGTACTGAGTCACTGGAATCAAATTGAAATAGAAAGAAAAGGTAAAAGGTGAATATAAGATTTCGTTTGCAAAGACAGTTTAACAAGATATTTTAGTTCATATAATTAGAAATCGGAGTCAGTTTATCTGTAAGAAGTCATAATCTTAGTTGCGCGTACTCTTCACTTTTGGTGCCGCACCCGTCTCGGATACTTCAAAAATACACTACTTTTGGCGAATCCGACACGCACACGTTGGCATTTTTTAAGAGCCCGAACAACATAGGTCATAATACTCTCTTAAAGTAAATTTAAACTTTAAACTGTGATTTCCGAGGACTACAATAGTGGGTTCTGCAAATAATTTAAATGACAATAGTGAGTGGTACAGTCCTTCAAGTTTCAGTTAAAGGAACTGGTTCTCTAAATCGAACATAGTTGACATAACAGCAGACTAATGCACGATAGCAGGTCACAAAGGAACATCTATCTTCGACTTCAAGAAACTCTCAATACTCTGCATAAAAAAGAAATTCATACCTTGATATGCTCCACAAAACCATATTCCTCTCTTCCCTTGGATTTGATGTAGCTCACGTGAAGCTCTTGATGCAGCAACTGAGGGGAGCGGATGGCTTGTTCTCCACTTAACCAATGTATGCTCTGGTGTATGAGGAGGATCGAAGGTTACGAGATAAGGCAGCTCTGAGTCACCGAGATTCTGTAAGTTTAGACAGCTCATAAGTTACGAGAAAAGACTCCCCACAGAAGAACATTATCTTCTATTTTCTATAGGAAGTCCTAATCACTGTTCCAAAACAGACCTGGATTACATTGAGCCAATATGTTGCACATCCTCTATTATTTATGGTTCCAAGAAAGTTACAAGCACTCCATGCTGCCGGGTCATGAGGCAGGAACGTTTTGTCTTGATGAAGGTAAGTATCACTGTCACATAGGAGGAGACCATGATTTTGCATTTTAACATCATAAATCTTATTAAGTAGATGTACCATTTTAACATGATAATCTACCCTTTAAGGAGAGCCCATGGTCGTGGTTACAATTTTAGAGTCGGAATTACAAATTATTTTAATCTTGGCTTCCAGTACCATTTTCATATTATCACAGAAATCTAGCAAGTTGTAACTGTTTATATGATTTAAACCAGACACCATTAAAACATGCATAATATAAATATGTATCATTTAACTTGACTTCAGTTGACATCTATGCCCTCCAAATCTCGGTGTGTATAATTACACACTTAAACTGTATAAAATTGAACAGTAGACACAATTGACCTACATAGAGTCCTATGTGGCAATTCGCATCCTACATGGCATACTACGTGTAATATGCCACATAAGATGTGTGTCTACTTGTTCAATTTTATACAAGTTTAAGAGTCTACTTATGTACACCTGAAATTGGAGGATATAGATGTCAGCTGAAGCCAAGTTAAAAGGCACATTTATGTATCATGCCTTAAAATATCCATTTTAACTGAACTTCTCTAAAGCACAAAATAGAACTCTTCTGATGATAGAAAATATGTATAGGAACATGGCTATATTTTGTTACCTTTTCTTATAGGAAGAAAAAACAATTAGTTACCTGTAGACATAGTCGAAAGCACCCAGTATTTTTGTTTCATCATATGTTGCCTCTTTGCCTAACATTTTCAGAGTATCTGGTGCATGTACAGCGATCATGCATCCATCATATACTTCTGTGGAACCATCATTGCAAGCTATGGTACAACCTGCAAGGGCTCTTTACTTTACACTTAGAATCCGGACTAGTTTTTAACTATGTGATAGCAAAAATAAAGCTGTCCGGAGATTTTTCTTAGGTAAACACCAAAAGATAAACAACATACAGAACTCTTTCAAGAAGACGTAAATAAAAACCAAGCTACACCTTCTTCATTTGTCGATACAGAATTTACTTCACAACCAGTTCTTATTTGGCAGCCTCTTTTCTCAAGCTCCTCCTTAACCTGCATCCGTTAATACCCCATAAAGGATGAACCATGATAAGCAAATCTTGCAAGGAAGTGAAAATTGGTAACTATGAAAAAAAAGTCACCTTGTTTACATATGCATCTGATCGCCTTCTTATAGTGAGCAACTGAGGGAGACCAAAAAGCTGTATAGACACGATAAAATGATGTAGGTAATTCAAGATTAGTATCTCGAAATGCAACACATTCAATAATAGGCTATAATCTACATTATACAAAGTATTCTAACTTAATAGTAGGTAAGAGAATAAAAACCTGCATAAGATGGCGGCCGCGAAAAAATGAAAGAATGGAATAAGCAGAAAATCCCATTACTCCTTCCGAGGGGCAGAACCAAATTGAAGCACATATTGGAACCTGTGGGACATATATGTGAATTGCTTATTGCAAGAATAATCTTTCGAATGAACAAAAAGGTCAAATCCAAGTATCAAAATCAATAACAAGGACAAACAGCAGTGTCACCAGATAAGCCTTCTGAAACAACTCCGAATAGACATGTGACTCGATAAATTGCCCTAATGTTTCGTTGCGATCAATGTCAGGATTGTTGTCCAGTTCTTCAAGGTAACTGCAATGCAGAGAGAAACGTATTCATCAGATAACTCTTACACTTGACATAAATAAATTAAGTGCACAAAATAGAACAATTTCATCCATTTCCATCAAATGCATGATTTTCAAATGAACAAAGAAGACTTTGTGCTCTTAATTTCTAATTATGAGATCAGGAAATCAACAAATTGGTCAACAAATAACAAATACTAATAAGAAGTCACATATGAGAAGATTAAAAAGTTGTTGACACCTTATGACATCCTGTTTGAATCTGATAATTTCTGTAATCATTTGCCAAAAGTACGGATTCAAGACATTCTTTTTCTGTGCAAACAAACTAGAGAATCCATTTCGAGTACCCCATTCACAACCACGGCCTTGGTCTAAGCTCACTGAGAATGACATATCAGAGATCTCCAAATCAACTCCAAGGAACTCAAGAAATTCCATCAGATCGGGATAAGTTACCTGTCAAATACAGCATTTCAGCATCCACATATGCTCACCCCAAAAGATGAGGTTAAAAAAACTCTAGCTACAATCAATTCCAATTGAATACGTACCCAAAAAAAGGATACAAATAACTTTTTTGGCTTTACATATGAAATTTGATTGAACAAACCAATGATTTTACCATAGAAACTCAAAATGATGGGATTTGCCTCGAGCAATTTTGCATAAAGTAAAAATAACAATAAACAAAAACTGAGTGTAATGTTGATCATATACCTTTTTAGTTTCTACTTTCGCACATCAATATGCATCACAACTGTACGCCTAACTTCCAAGGTATTGTCTGGTAGAATTTTGGGCTTCGAAACGATTTTATTGCATTGATCTTTAACCCCAAAAGGCATATAAACCGACGAATGCATAGAAAAGTGAACAGGTTAAAATCCCTTAACTTTTATTGTTTTGCGAGTTCTATATCTGAACAATTAGGTGCTCACAGACCCTGGTGGCCTATAACTTTTGAATTATTGAGAGGTGTACATGAGATGAAACAAGTCTTCAAAATGAGTTCAAGTGATCATTTTTAACAACTAAGGAAGCTCTTAATATTTTTTTTTAAAAAAAAAGTATCTTTATATTTTTCCTTTATTTCGGATAGATTCTTAGCTTGTTCTTCATGTTCTTACCTTTTTTTCTTCGTTTAGACAGATTTGGCTTTGCATAAATTTTGGGTTTTATTTGAAATTTTTCATTTCATTTCTTGTTTTAGTCTTCTTCAATCTTTATTCTTGGTAGTTCTGGGATTATATTCATGAGAATAAAAAACACACAACTGAAATCCCACAATAGGACAGGAATTAAGCAAATACAAATGGACCTCAAATTCGAAACAGATAACCATTAGTATAAAAGATACAATTTAAACATGCATGTATGAGTTCATCGTAGTTCAGGGGGACCAAAAGGCTTGGGTGTGGACTGTGGAACTCGCATGACGACGACAGTTAGGAGGTTTTCACCTATTCACTCAGAATTTTATTTCACATATAACTATAAATTGAATGCAAACTTACTCCTGTACAAGTTTCTACTTAAATTTTATACAAGTTTTAGTACTTACTCCTGTAAACCCAAAGTTGGAGGATATAGATGTCAACAGAAGTCAAGTTAAAAGAACATACTTTATGTATACACTTACCTGATCGAAGATCATAAAGCCAGGGGAAAGATCAATGTCGTTGACGATGACAGTCTTATTAGCATGGTAGCTGATATAATTTTCCTTCTCATAAACTACAACTTTGACACCAGCTTTTGCCAATTCATATGCAGAAACCAGTCCACTTATCCCGGCCCCTACCACTGCTAATTTCATGTTTAAAACTGCAATTACAATATAGATTAGAAAAGGTAAATGGATGTGTATATATATGTCAAAAGTATTAGAGTTATAGATTCACCAACCTTTTTAAAATACTGCTGGGATTTTAAAAGTTGAATGCATTATTGGTGTTAATGATTACAGTAATAATGGTGACAAACATAGCTCACAATGAAATTAAAGAAATGAAGTGATACAGTTAGCTATAGTTTCTCCTAAATACATAGACAATCCCTTAAATTTAATTGAGTGTTGGATATTTTTGGTATGCACAATTGGTTGCTTACCACTTGAATTTTATCATGGTATGCCTTCTTTTTGATAACCAAGAAATCCGTCTGTGATCGCCCTTTGGACCAATCACAACCTTCTAAACTCAGTGGATAATGCCCTCCCCCCCCCTCAACCCTTCTCCACTTAAATATCAGACTTCGTTGCATTGTGTGAGACTTACACCTGCGACCTAAACCACAAATCCTTCACCTTTTGCAACACGAGTTGAGTCTTGGGGGTTGTACTATGCCTTTATATAACTACCCTTTCTAGAATATTTCTAAATCTTTCTCTCAAGAACACCCATTCTAGAGATCTTTATTTCTTTAGAACTCTTGAACATTAACATTGAGCACATGAACATAAATGTTTCTCTGACACTTCAAACTCAAATATTGGAAAAGTTTTGGACGTGTTCTCAAGCATTCATTACATAAATAAGTTAATCAATAAAAATATATCAGCTTTTTTAATCATACACATATTTTCGTTACTCATTTTAATATATATTCCTAATTTCCATATGAATAATTCACCTATTTTATCCAAGTATTGTAAAGGAGAATAAATTCTGCCTAGCCACTTCAATGTAGGCGTTATTTGCAACTAATAATAATTAACAATATAATTATGACCATAAAATAGAGAGGTCCACCCCCTAATTGAGCTAACAAGCTGAAAACAATAAAGTCAATCATGCTAATAACAATATTTGTGGGTCCATCCCTTAATTGGCATGTGCTAAATTACTTGTGAGAACTCCCAAAAAAAATATCAAGACTGTGCATGGAGATGAATATTGGGGCATTTTTTTCTATTTTATGTTTGGAGTTCATGGTACATAGTTCAATCGATATAGAGATAAACAAATATTCTTTTATTAGTCATCTCAAATCTTTGATTTATATATGTCTGGCATGTAATCATCATCATATCATTATATTCATTCATATATTATTATAAGTCAGAAGCTCCAAAGTAAAAAGTTAAATTACCATTGTGCTTTTTTACTAAATTAAAACTTTTATAATTTTCATATATATATATATTGAATCTTCTTATTCTCATTTCAAAATCTTGACATTTCAAATTTCTCACACAAATTTTTAGAAAATACAAGTAATTATTCCTTAAAGACAAGAAATTAAAATAGATTCATATATATATATATATATATATATATATATATATATATATATATATATATGAAAACAAAGAATTTTTTTTCATAACAATGCAAAATAATACATAATTACATAAAAATATGTGTTGCATACCAATCCATTTTGATCAACCATACCTTAACTACAAAGTGAAAAAGAAAAACATAAAATCATAATCTAACATAAAAAAGATCTAAAGAAATATATAAGTCATATCTTATACTGTTAAGTTTAACAGTTGAACTATATTCTACAAAAACTTCTCTTTTAATTTCAAAATGAAACTATTTGTTCTTCTCCCAGTTAGCTTTTTAATGACTTGTATTCATATCATAATCTAGGAAGAAGAAAAAAGAATAGTAGACAAATTTATTTAGTTTCAAAATTCAAAAAATCAAAAAATTTGAAGAGTTTCATACATTATTGTTTCATAATTAAAAATGAAAGTGAAGAGAATTTAATATAATACTATAACAACTATTATGAAAACAATAACAACAATAATAAAAAAGTGCAATAACCAAACAACATAAAAACAATTGGTGGTGGAAAGCAAAAGAAAGATTGTACAAGAATAAGAGTAGTACTACAACAGACACCTCTAAGTCTAAACCTTTCGGAAAGCAAGAAAACACTCCACTACAATCTTTTTCCTTAATTTACGATCTCCGTGCTTAAGCATTTTGTATAATTGATGAAATCAATTTCTCTTTTCTTCGTAGCTATGAAAGGCGAACTAGCTTATGTTTTGCCAATAATAATTTTACCTCATGCACATGATATTTATAAGCCAAAAGTTTGCCTAAAATTCCGTAGAAAACTCAAAAGTTATGTTGGAGAATGGAGAGACATTCTTAAAATGCGTTTTAAACACATTTTTATTTTTAGTATTTAATATAATATTATATAATTATTATTTAGTATTTAATTGTTTATTACAACATTTTGAATAAAGATAGGGGTAAAATAGTATTTCAACTTTTATTTTTATGGATTTCCACTTATAATAATACTAGTCTTATTATAATTTTTTTACGCGTCCGCTACTACATATAGGATTAAATATCCTTAAGGACAATATCTCGAGAGACTTCACAAGTGAAATTATATATTTTTTTAAAATATGACGAAGTTATTTACATTCTTTAAAAAAATGCTAAAACAAAAATTATACCTTAATTCTTTCGGAGCCCAGTGTCGGATCCATAAGAGTTGGTTGTTTGTATATGTCCACACAATCATATATGTCCCCATGAATTGTCTACAAAAGATCAATTTGGAATCAATTTCATACGACAATGACAATTTAAGAGAAATACAAGGATATATTTTACAAAGAAAAAGAGTTCCTTCACCAATTTATATTTTTGTAAAATGAAACGTCGAAACATATATTATTGAAGAATAAAATCCTATAAACATTATACCTCAATCGTCAAGTTTGATCTTCCGGCAAATTTGTGGCTCTCGATCACATTTGAAAGAAATATAATCATAATTAAAAGAGAGAAGAAAATTGTTTTCACTCTCATCACAGCCATTGGACACAATGATTTTGAATTGTTTGTTGAGGGGAAATATTATTCGTACAAGATTTTGACTTTAATCTTAGCAAGTGGTTCAAAAAATGTTGTAAATAAGGTAGATATGCAAATCAAATACGATATGATTAAAACTCTTCCTAATTTGGACGATTCGTTTCCCATTAAGTTGAAGTTGTCCACGTTAAATGTATCAAATATTTTTAAACTATCAGATCATTTTAAAGGTAAACATGGTATTGATTTTCTTTAATTAGTATTTAATATTATCCTTCTAGATATAATTCAACTTTGCTGAAAAAGAAAAAAAAATCCGATTTTAGTCTCTATATTATGTAACTATGTACATTTAATCATTAATTCATTAAAATGTGCTGTAATGATTCTTAATACTAACCAAAGTTAATTTATTTAACATAAGCTATACAATTTTTTATTTTTTTTTTAAATAAAGAATTTTTATCCATGGAGAAGCTACCATGTATTATATTTTGTGACAAAGCAAGAAACATCATAGGATATTCATCAATCATCACAATTAAAGAGTGAAGAGAACTTCACATAAGAAAAATGGCATAAATTGATTAATTGATTTACTCTAACTCTGTTAGCATGGACGATCAAGGTTGAACAATCAGATTAATTAAAGATTAAATGTCTTGGTCTAATTCATTGGTACAGGGAGTTTGGATTGACTTAAAAATTGGTTAAATTTATTTTAAGTAATTTTTGACATCTAAATTTGTTTGACAAATATAAAAAAAAAAACTTTAAAAAAATTTAAAAAAAATTGTCAGGATTAAAAATTACTTAAAAACCAAAAGTAGCTCCCCTACTTTTAATAACACTAGGTGAACTTTCTGTCATCCATCTGCTTGTCGAAATGCCTGAATGAACTTGATTTGAGGTTTCCATCTTTTCTTCTGCTTTTTGTGTGAATTAAGGAAATGGGTTTTAATCTTTATTAGAATATGATCATTAAAATAGGGAAAAAAAAGTAGTCTTGGAAATTTTTTATTTTTGTTAAATAATGGGGTGGGGGAAGGGGAAATTGGTGGAGAACTGAAACCATGAGTCTGGTAATTGGAATGAGTATAATCTAAATCTCTTAATGAGGATCCATTGGAGGGCAAGTTTGGTGCCAATAGCCGCAGTAATTCCAGCTCTAATAGCATATATTTAAGTTGTTGTAGTTAAAAAGGTCGTAGTTGAAACCCTTCGGGGTGGCCCAATGGTTTGAGCTTGGGACTTCCATGTTGGAGGTCTCAAGCTCGAAACTCTTTGCCAGCGAAAGCAAGGGGTTTGTCTTCTGGATCGAGCTTGTAGCACCATGCTTGCCTAGTGCGGGTTACCTTTCCTACGTGGTTTGCGAGCTATTGCATAGGAGAGGGGTTTTATCTTGTGCGCACCCAAAAGGGTAGCGGCTGCGGGTTTCCCTTGACCTAGGAAGGTTAACAGAATCGCAAACACATTAATGTTAATACATGAAGACAAATGTGTTTGTATCTTCTTCTCCTATAAAATTGTTAAAATTAAATTAATACATTTATCATACTATATAATGTCATATAAAATTATATATACACTGCTATGTTAAATGGACGTTCAATTCAATTCATACACAAAGCATACAAAAATTGTACATCAGTTCATAAACAATGCATAAAATATTAATAAATATTTGATTTAAAAAAAAATAATTTATGACTTTTATACTATAAACTACTACTCAAACAGTACCACTACATTAATTCATACATCAAAATCAAAACATAAAATATACAGCTGTAATACTTATAATAATAGTAAAAGATATACGACATACAACATTAATGCATTATTCATACACTGATATTGTAATAGGCAATATAGTATTTCATACACATAGCATACAAAGTTAATACATTAATGTATACATTCCTATAGTGAAATATAGTAATTATTTTATACACAAAATCATACAACACTAATACATTATTATTTATCAAAAATCATACTTTGTTGTAATCCAATTATATATTCACAAATCATACAACATTAAATCATACAATATTCATATATAATTATAATATACAATACTAAAAACTCAACTCATATATAAATCATACAAATTTCATGTACTATACTATTGACAAATAAAATCAAAATTAAATACACTTAAATAGTACATTTTAATTAAAATTTGGAAAAAAAAATTACTAACCTTAACAACTTTTTTTGGTTTATTTGTAGCTTGTATCTCTGACCTACCAATTTCAATGCCTTTTGCTTTTTTTGATTTTGTATTTATTAATTCGTCAGCAAAATCAGACTCAGATTCAGATGATATTTGAATTTCTTTTCCTTTCCTCTTCTTGCCTCTTTCCTTTGCCTCTTTGATTTTATTTTTTTCCATCTTTATTAATTCGTAAACAAAATCAGACTCGGATTCAGATGATGTTTGAATTCTTTTCCTTTCCTCTTCTTCCCTCTTTTCTTTGCCTTTTTGTTTTTGTTTTTTTCCATCTTCGAGTTCACTGACCTAGGCTTCTCTTTTTCAGTTGATTTTTGTGTTAGAATTTGTGACAAAATATTGAATGAAGGAGCATGAAAGTCCTCAGATCTTGATTCATCGATCAATCTTCTACTTTTACGTGAGATTTCACTACCTTTCTTCGACATCATCTACGAACTTAGTATGGATGTTTGATTTTGGGGATGAGCTAATATGTGAGGGATAATGGAAAGATTTGAGGAACAGTAAGGCGATTTGGGGAAGATGGTGTTTTAGGCGTGTGGGAAAAGATTGAGTGTATTGGGGGAAAATTGTCGTGTATTGATTTAAATGAGAGTGGATAGTTATTGGGTAACTGTAAAATAGGGTGTAAATTAAAATCAAATCCCTATTATTTAGTTTGTCTTTAAAAATGTAACTATATAATGTGAAATTTAATTAATAATAATTTGTTATTTATTTTAAAAAGTTAAAACTGTAAAAGGTAACTGTATAATTAATATGTAAAAATTTAAAGAGTTTAGTTTAAAAAAGGGAACTGAAAAAATAAAAGTAATTATTTAAACAAATTAATTATTATTTCAATAATTATTTATTATCTTTTTTAATTAATATATTTTTTATTGATATGCTATAATTCGATAATAATCTGTTATAAGTAGTTTATTTTTAAAAAGTAAGTTTATAACTTGATATATATCATCTTAAATGTGTGCGGATTGTTATTTTTATCACTTAAATCTCTACCTATTTGTTCTCATTAACTAACATTTGTCTTTTCATTTTCTTTAACGTTTAAATTATTTAATTTTCATAACTGTTCAAATATTCTCAATTTATTAAAAGTAAAAGAAGTTTACTGCTTAATATTTTTCAAAAATAAAATAATCAAATATGAATATAACTTTTTTATTTAGTATAGGGATAAAATGATAATTCAACTTTACATCTTGGAGCTTCCCACTTGTAATATAATATGATATAATTTTAATTGTATTTGACCTTTTTCCGTAATTTTGTTCTATAAATTTAACTTTTCCAAAAAAAAATTTATTTACTATTCCTACAATTGTTGTGTGTAGGAACTCTAAATTTATTTCACTCATTAAATTTTTTTTCTTTCATCTTCCACTAGTAACTTCTTTTTACATTCTTAATTCATATTTAAAAATATAGAATTTCTTTGTTATTATTGGTTGTACATAGTTTAATCTTATCAATGATATTTATTCTGATCAATTTTTTCACATTCGTTAAATACTCTATAAAGTATATCATAAGGTGGGTTCCAATTATTTCATTTGCCTTCTTTGGTTAGATTTATCTTCCAAAAAAAGTCTACTTCAGGTAAATCTATTTCAATATAATTGATTTAGCTACAAATATTGACCAACACTTTTTGCATTATTGCTAAGCTAGCAGCATATTCACTTCTTTTAGTATAATGTCTATTTACAAAAAGCTTCTATTGCAATAAAACTCAAATTCAAATATACGTTGATCTGTGAATGCCTTTGCACATTTGAACTTTGAAATATGGACATGGACTATGTTTGGAGCACACAAGTTCATAGTTGACTGTGTGTTTGTGTAATTTAAAATGGTATAAAATACACGTGTGTTGCACGCGTTCGAGAACTAGTACAAAAAATGTGTACTAGGCCATTGTCTAGTTTTTACTCTTCTGTCTGTTATTTTAAGAAGTGGAAGAAGAGGACTCTCAATGACCTAACAAGGATCAAATGGGTGGTTTGACCCCTCTAACAAGGCCATCTACTTTAATTACTCTTTTTTCTTACTCCCTTCAACACCTGATATATCTTGTTATACATAAATATCCATTTATTATACATTATACATTGAATCTAACAATCTAAACCCTTCTCCACAACTATATATAGTTGTGTGTATATATCTATTGAAATCCCTGAATAGCTTTTATTATTAGGTAACTGAGAAAAGTTCACATAAAACTGTTACAAGAGAATCACAGAATTAAGCATGAGTCAGTGACACTTGAGTCTTTATTAGGTCTTTCATGCTGTTATGAGGAACTAACTTATTTGCAAAGACAAAGTTATTTTCAAACAAAGGAACTCTAATAAGCTAAAGGCATAGTATCATTGTAAGGATCACCAAATGCTGCAACATTCCCTGGCCTTGAAAATACAATCTACAAGGTAAGAACCACCACTTGATCAGTTGTTTAGGTGAAATGACTACAAGATTTCTTGTAAAAAGATGGTATAATTAAGTGCATGCAATGTATTTACTGTTGAAGACATGATTTAATAAAGGCTTAATACATAGACAACAGCTTTAACTTGTTAGTAAATATCATTTGTACACTCGAACTATGCCTAAACACATGATAAAAGTAGCTCACATAATTCAACACGATATAAACAGAGGAATTTTACCACTACCCTTCACAAAAGACACGACATGTTAAATGTATAACATTGTCTCTAATTTCTTAAGCTTTTAGATGTCTTAAATTTTTAGATGAGATAGTTAACATAATTCAATATGCTTTTATGTTCTTATCTAACATTTTTTCCTTTATGAACACCTCTATCTACACCTGTCTTTTCACTTTGTCTAACAAACATATTGACGTTATTTCATTCTTTGCTACCTACAAGTGTCACTAAACTCTATCCACATACCGAGCCCCTGCTTTTCACTACGATTATATATATTTCATCGACATTTATGTTCCTATCATTGGTAAGATTATGTTATAAACATTTATATTTTAACAAAAGAAGAAAAATCACTTCTTGAGAGGTAGTTTTCTATAAAAATATATTTGAAAGCATCCTTTTAAAAGAAGACTAGAGGACGAAAGAAGCAGCTCAGATGAGTTACATCAGATAAAGCTATTCATCACCATACCTGATAATCTCCTACCGTGCACGTTTTAAATCCAGCAGCACAATAGTCAAAGTAGTACTCCCATGTCCTGATGAACTTGTCATCGAATCCCAAAGCACGAATTTGGCTAGTGACACAGAGTTATCAATAGTCAAGAATCAACATTTAGAACTGATCAAACTTCAAATGATTCCCAAAGGAAACATGTTTCACTAACTATCGAAGGTTGTATGCTTATATTAGTCTTGTTACCTTTGATTTTTAAAGAAGTTTCTCCGCCAACATTTCAGTGTTTGATAGTAATGAACTCCTATATTTTCCAGGTGCTCTACACTGCATTTAAATCATTAATATCAGATACTTGTAGAAATAAATGCTTTTGAAAAAGTGACAAGCATACTAGAGTGAAATCACAATCATCAACTCTCTTACCATAGCCGGGATGTAGCAGCCATGACTGACGTTACTTGAGATAGTGCATTCAAGCCTCCGCCTGGGAATATGTACTCTCTCATGAAGTCTGTGCTATGCCTGTGACTCTCATACCTCTCATCTGGTATTGAAATGAACTAGGCAAATCCAACATTCATGAAAAGCAGCATAAATACTAAGGGTGACATAAACTGTGAAGAAATTGATGTTGAAAATGAACTTCATATTCGAAGAAGAAAAGTACATGTACTAGACTAGATTTGAGAGTCCTACTTTCTCCTAATTTTGTAACAATTGAAGCGAAAAGGTAAACAAAGTAGAATGTGTTGAGGGGTCAGTTAAAATTCATTACCTGCAGAACTAGAAGCCCATCTTCTGCCAATGCAGACTCACAACAAGTAAAGAATTCCCCTATGAAATCATGACCAATATGTTCCAAAACCTCGCTGAAAAATTATTAGTACAATAGTAACACTAGCTCAACATGTAGTGAATGATACAATATGTCCAGATATAGATGAAAGCTCACCATGATATAATCCTGTCATATTTGTCCTTGTTTGAGATTTGGCGATAGTCACATAGGAGAAATGTTATTTGATCCTGATGAAAAAATTCTATCAATTTAAATTTTAATAGAAAACGCTAGCTCTGAAATATCCCAAATTTGGCTTCAAGTGTTATGCATATTTTCCTGTTAATCTTTCAAGGACAAATGTTGGAATACAACATATAAAGAAGCATTTCAGAGAAAAAAAATTGTTGCAACTTCCGCGGACCCCTTCTCTGTTCCTGATATGCAAATATGCTTTTTATGGAGCTATTGAAGTTTGGCAAGAACAAAAATGAAAAAGACGTTTAGTTCATGAAGAGTGTTAGTTCCTTCTTTTCTGTGTCGGTTAGATGAAAATTTCCTGAAGCACAGTATAATGATTTCCATATTATACTCTTTGTAATATCTCTTATCCAGTTACAGAATTTTGAAAAGCTTCTTCAAAGTTTGAGAAATCCTCATGAAATGTTCTCAAAATACGCAGCAACAAGAATGAAATGTTAAGTCATCTAGACAAAAGAGAAAGGAACTCCAAACTCTAAAAATTTTGAGTTTCCCTAGACATTGTACGTACTAACTCCGCCTGAGTGAGTTTTGCCCATGATATTGCATGTCCCAAGCCCAGATAAAGGAGGAGGGTAGCGGTAGCATAAAATTTACCAATTCATGACGATAGACATTGTAAGTACTATTATACCTGTAGGCCTGCTTGCTCAACTTTCAACTGTGCATACTCCAGTTGCTGCTCGGAGAGAGTTACACCAGTATATTTACATCCGGTTTGCTTGACAACTTCCACAGCAAAACCTCCCCAACCAAATCCAATCTCTAAAACGTGATGTTCCTTGCTAATTTTTGCCTAAAGGGAATAGAAACAGAATCATATTATGCCTGAAGCTTATGCAGAAACGGAAGAGACTTTTACTTTGTTGACGACTCACCTTTCTAATGAGAAGAGAGATCTTTCTTAGTTGTGCATCTTTTAGGTCTTCATCCTCACTCTAGAAAAATCATAAAAAAACTAAATCACTGTGGAATGAGATTAAAGAACATGAAATGCAGTTTAACATACAAAGGCAAAAAGTCGGAAGCATTTAAAAGTTTGAGAGCGAACCTTGAAAATTGCACATGAGTATGCCATTGTCTCATCCAGAAAGAGTGAGAACAGTTCATTACTCTGGAAAAGCACACCACAAAGCTTATCAACAATAGCAACTGGAAAAAATATGGCCAGGATTGGGTACTTCAATTTTACTACTGATCTATGATATCCCCTATATTCTTTGGGTGATATAATATGCAAGTTAACTAATTACCAGGTCATAATGACGAGAAATATTCCGACGAGCCTGAGTCAGGGTGTTTCGATTTGAAACATGACGAATGAAATATTTTGCAGATGACAGTGCTGCTGTAAGAAGCAATGGTTTCCACCAGACTCTATAGCATGAAAAGTGATGAAGCACATTAACATATGAACTGAAGTTCATGTTTCTTGATTTTAGGTCAGTAAACTATTTTACCTTTCCTTTCTTGATGTTCTAACAGATGCTTTCAAATCTCTGTTGGCAATGAATATCTGCAAAAGATTTCGGGAAGCTAAGTACAACCGAAAGATATTAACTAAGAAATCTTTTCATTTCCTCACCATGATAAGATTAAGAAGACCTTCATTCTTATCAACAAAAGAGAAATCCCCTTGAATAAAAGCATCAGCAAGACCTAGGTCAGCTTGAGTTGCAACCTGCAAGAGAGATTATCGATGTTAAACAATTATGTTGAGTTATTATTTGCTGAGTTGCAAGGGCAAAAGAAATTTAAAATTTACCTTCCAGTAAAACTGTGTACTCGAACTCTAAGAGAAACTTTAAGAGAGCACTTCCTCTCGGTTCCTTGGAAGGTGAAAATCGTGCCTCCTTCTTCCAACAAGCTGTGTATTGAAACATGTAAAATTATTATCCAGACATCTATAATAATCACGAAAAAAAAAACCTGAAAAATCTCGGAGTAATAAAATAATATCGTGATACACAGATTTTCCACATGTATATGAACTTTTAGCCAAAGAGACTGGAATAAAAGAAGTTATTTTCTCAATAAAATAATCGTTCTGCATCTCGTTACCATTAAATTAGCAAGAACAGAAGTGTGACAAAATAAGAAATAGGATTGAAGGAAATAAAGAAGTTTTCAGACATGTAGCTGCCGCTATTTTGGGATTGAAGTAATACAAGGTGAAACTATCATCACTCACATTATGCATCCTGTTTGAATGAAACTTTTGAAAAATCTAGCAACGACAAGGCGTGCACCAGTTTCAGGCCAGGTTGGTACCATATGCTTGGGGTTGTCCCGAATACTGCAACTCCTTCTAAGCATGCTATCTGAAGCAACCACACCCGCCTGAGAGGACCAAAAGGTAGACAATCATCCAAATGAGACCAGAGGCACAACAAAAGCAGGAAATCTGTTGAGCGTAAGCGATACTCCAAATAAGGTGATAATTCAAGTTAAATCTGTTGATATTTTATTAGCAGAAGTAGTACTACCTTTAGTCCATTGGCATGGAAGCCATAGCCTGAAAGTATTGAAACAAAAATACATTAATAAGCAGTGAAACACAAGGCGGAAAATGAAGTTTGTGCACTAAAAGAAAGCTAAGACTAAAATTAGAACAACTCAAGCTACAAGTGCTACCAGTAGGTTTCCTTTAACCTTATGTGAAAACAAGACAATGACTAAACCAATACACTAGGTTGTTGTGATAAATTGCTGGAATCAAGTTGAAAACTTGAAATGGAAAGAATGAAGATTCAATGAATGAAGCACTCTATGAAAAGAGAGGAAATAGAAACATAGTCATTTTATCTGTGAAGAGTCAGAATAATCTCTTAAACAGATTCAAACTTATAAACTACAATTCCCAGGCCTAACGTAGAGAACTATAAAAAGTCTAGAGAACGACACTTAATTGCTTCATACTGCAAACAATTTAAATGACAATAGTGAGCGATGCAAACTGCAAAATCCTTCAAGTTGCAGTTAAAGGAACTCATTCTCTAAATTCAACATAGTTGAAGTCTAACAGCTGACTATGCACGAGAGCAGGTTACAAAGGAACATTTATCTTGAAACAACTCTCCATGAAAAGAGATTTATACCTTGATATGCTCCACAAAACCATATTCCTCTCTTCCCTTGGATTTGATGTAGCTCACGTGAAGCTTTTGATGCCGCAACTGAGGGGACTGAGTGGCTTGTTCTCCACTTAACCAGTGTATGTTCTGGTGTGTGAGGAGGATCGACAGTAACGAGATAAGGCAGCTTTGATTCACCAAGATTCTGTAAATTTAGACAGCTCATAAATTAAGAGAGCAGTTACAAGAGAAAAGACTCCCCACTGAAGAGCATTATCTTCTACTTTCTATAGAAGTTCCTAAAATTTACTGGATTCCATAACACACCTGGATTATATTGAGACAATATGTCACACATCCTCTATTATTCATGGTTCCAAGAAAGTTACAAGCACTCCATGTTGTCGGGTTGAGAGGCAGGAATGTTTTGTCACAATGAAGGAAAATATCACTGTCACAGAGGAAGAGAAAGTGATTTTGCATTTTAACATCATAAATCCTGTTAAGACTATGATTTAATCCACCAACTGTTACAACCATTCAGCAAGATAAGTAGTGGTTAGTACTGGCAAACAAGCGGGTCGAGTCGAATATGAGCTGATCGAAAATGAGTTGATAAAAAATGGACCACTTTTACTTACCCATTTAAGTACCCACTTTTAATGGGTAATATGAGTTCTATTCATTTTTTACCCGTCTTAAATGAGTTGGGTAGCCAACCCGTTTAAAATTGGTAAATTTGAATAGGTACCCATATAAATTACCCATTCTGCTACCTCTAGTAGTACTGGTAGGTAGAATTTTAGAGGCGAAATGACTAACTATAGTAATCTTGGCCTCCAATACAATTTTCATATTAGCTCAGAAATATGGAAAGTTGTAGCTTTTAAATTGACTAAAATCCGCCACCACTAAAACATGCATTTTAATTGAACTTCACCAAAGCACAAAATACAGTTGCTCTGGTAACAGAAAATACAAATATATAAAACATGGTTGTACATTTATTACCTTTTCTTAGAGGAAGATAAACAACACAAGTGATATCAGTATATGGATAAAAATCCAAAAAGATGAAAGTAAATTAAAGAGGAACGAAATCAAAGGTATTCAAATAGAGGAGATGCCAATACCTATAGACATACTGGAAAGCACCCAGTATTCTTGTTTCGTCGCCTGTTGCCTCTTTGCCTAACATTTTCAGAGTATTTGGAGCATCTGCAGCCATGATGCATCCATCAAATACTTCTTTGGCACCATCATTAAAATCTACAGTACAACCTGCAAGAGCTTTTTCGTACACAGTTAGAATCACGAGTAGTTTTTAGGTATGTGATGGTAATGCAATGCAGCAGATTGAAGTTTTTCCTTTGATAAGCACCAAATTGACTCTATATTGACCACTATCACTTGAAAAATATATCATAAAATGAAGAAAGGTAGCATTCTACCGATGTCAAGTCATGGACTGGTTTCTTCAGCCCTTTTCTATGTGTTGGTGTTCTATATGACCGACATAAGACTCGGTCTTATACAAATCAACAAGCTAGAGCCCAAGATTAGACAACATAATGTCTTTGATCTTAAGTCAACCTTCACCCCCAACCTTAACATCCCCATCCTTTTATACTTGTAACAAAATACAGAAGAACGGTGGTAAAATAGAGGGGAAATAAATGGTGTATATTACGAATCCTATCAAAGAAACAACAAAGTAAAGACAAATGCACCAATGCATATGCATTCAAAGTTGTGTCCTAGTGGTCAATGAGGTGGGTGCAAATATTAGGTGATTTCTGTCACCCTGAATCAATTTTTGTTTTACCTTTGCAAAGGACCATTTTAAGCCCTTAAGATATATTCCTATCTACTATTATGATTAAAATAAACAGCACAATGAACTGTTGCAAGAAGCCAAAAAGATAAAAAATCAAGCTAGACCTTCTTCATTTGTCGTTACAGAATTTATATCACAACTAGTTTTTATTTGGCAGCCCCTCTTTTCCAGCTCCTCCTTAATCTGCGTTTGATACCGCCATCAAATCATTATCAAGGATGATACATGCTTAACTTAACAAATCACAGAAGATAGCGGAAGTAAAATCAGTAAGAACTTTGAAGTATCTATGAATGAAAAATCACCTTGCTTATATGTGATCGCCATCTTACAGTGAGCAATTGAGGGAGACCAAAGAGCTATAAAAAAAGAAAGAAACGCACCCTTAGGCTTAAGGGCAGTAAAATGAGTAAATGTAAGTTCAAGTGCAGTATTTGCATGCACCACATTAAACAATTGGCTATAATCAAACACACAAAGCGTGCTACTTGAACAGTAGATAAGACAAAAAAAAACCTGCAGAAGATGGTGGTCGTGGAGGAATGAAAGAATGTAATACGCAGAAAAGCCCAATACTCCTTCTAAGGGACAGGTCCAGATTGAAGTACATATCGGAATCTGTGGAACATAAGTGCATATCGTTATAGAAAGGACGCCTTGTTGAATGAACAAAAAAGGCCACTACAAGTATAAAAGAAATTTCAATAACTACGACAAACAAGAGTAGCACCAGATAAGCCTTCTGAAATAATTCCGAATAGACATGTGATTCAATAAATTCCCCTAATGTTTCATTGCGATCAATGTCGGGATTGTTGTCTAGTGCTTCAAGGTAACTGCAATGCAGTGACAAACATAAACATAACAATTTAGTCCATTTCCATCAAATGCATAATCAAAGAAGATGCTCTAAATATCTAATGAGATGACTAAATTAAGTTATTGATACCTTATGACATCCTGCCTGAATCTGCTAATTTCTGTAATCATTTGCCAAAAATACGGATTTAAGACATTCTTCTTCCGTGCAAACAAACTAGAGAATCCATTTCGAGTACCCCATTCGCAAGCACGGCCTTGGTCTAAGCTCACTGAGAATGAGATATCAGATATGTCCATATCAACTCCAAGGAACTCAAAAAACTCCATCATGTTTGGATAAATTGCCTGTCAAATACATCATTTTTTGGGGGGTTAAAACAACTCTTCAACACATCACAACTGTAGCTGCCAAGTTATTGTGTTTGCCCAAATTTTGGGCTCTAAACCAAAATGCATAACAGAGGAATTCATGTACTTGACATTACCTTATGTTACAAGATTTTCAAAACAAAGATTGGAAATTGCTTTTAACATATTGAAAATGACTTAAATTTACCATCTTACACTAATTAAATCCCAATTATTCAGATAAATCCTACTAATCGTGCTTAGTTTTAAGGATTTATCCAAATATTTAACCTTAATAATTTGTGGATAATAAGGCATAAATCACATGTTTTGATGAAAAGAAATTGATTAATATCTGTTACTTTCAATTTGAAAATTATCAATTTAAGTCACCAGGAAAGCAAAAAAAAGATGCGAGCTCTTTAGGATGGAATTTAAAAAAATCACATATTTTTAGCCAAATATCTTATTAGGGGAATTGCATATACACTTTGATTATGAGTTCATATGCCTAAATATTTTCCAAATCAACTCATTTTCTTTAAAATTAAGGAAAATGCTTTTCCTTCACAAATTAAGGAAAACATTTTTTAAAATTTTCTTTCAATTTCAAATTACATTTTTTTGGGGGAAAAACATCAACTTTAAAAAAAAATTCAATTTCAAAATTTTATTTTTTCACCCAATCTCTGACCACCAGCATCACCACCCACCACCAGCCAGTCCCCCTCCCCAAACCCCAACCCCTCCCAAAAAATCAATTTCGCTTTTTAAAAATATTTTTAATTTTAAACTCCTACCTCCCTTCGGGCCAGCCCCCTACCCACCCCCACCCCCAACCACCCAAAAAAATTAATTTTGCTTCTTAAAAATATCAACTTCAAATTTTTATTTTTTCACTCTTATCCCTTCCTCTCCCCCACCCCCACCCACCCACCACCACCACCACCCAAAAAAATTATTTTTAAAAAATATTTTCAATTTCATAAATTATTTTCTACTCTAGTAAAAATAAAAGATGTTCCTCAATAACATTTTTCATTCATAAATCAAACACTAAAAATCATTTTCGAAAAATATTTTCTACTCACTAACCAAACATGAGAAAATAAGTCCAAAATCGACTTGTTTTCTAGAAAAATATTTTCCATGGAAAACATTTTCCTTCGTACCAAACACACCCATAGTTGATTTTCAATTCCAACTCACTTGCTCGATTAAAATCAAAAAATACTTTGGTTAGTACTGAATATACGCTGTATATGTACTTACTCGATTGAAGACCATAAATCCAAGGTCAACATCGACACCATCGACGGTGACGGTGTTAGGATGGCCACTGAGATAATGTTGTTCGTCATAAACCACAACTTTGACACCAACTTTTGCTAATTCATATGCACAAACCAGTCCACTTATCCCTGCTCCCACCACTGCTACTTTCATTTTTATCACTTCAAATATACAATAAAGATTAGAAAAGGTAAAAAAAATATATAAAGATGTTAAAAATCGATTGAATAATATATAATGATGATAAACTTACTAATTTAAAATTGTATGCATGTTGAAGAAAGGAAATCATGAAGTGATCATAGAGTAGTACTACTCCCACGGACCACTTAATTTGTCACATTTTTTTTTTTGTATTTAAAATGTCCCTTAAGAAATTATTGTTTTATATGGGCAGAATGATTTGATTAGTTTACATGCATGTATCGGATCGTAAAGTGGATTTTTCTATTTATGAATGTCAGTTAAATGACCCTTAAACTCAATGAAATATAATATTTTAAACAAATTGCTTAGCTGGAAATGAGTCAAGAGCGTAAAAATCAATGTTTTTCATTAAAATACACATAATCAGAAAAAAAAAATTAAAAATAGGAAAAATAAAAATATCTACTTCTTCTCTTTTCCTGTAGAGAAGAAATTAGGTCATATTTTTCATCATTAATTTTTTTTGTAATTTAATTTTGTTTCTAAGAGAAATTACTCATCATTTTCAAACATACATACATATTGAAAAGAAGAAAGAATTTTTTTGTTTCAATGATTTTTTGGGCTGATTTATTTATCTTCAAATTTAAAATGGGTTACACAATTTGAGCTTTTAATTTGAAGGTTTATATTAAAATTTTCTCTGTAACTTGAAAGCTCAAATAACAAAATTATACGAGTTGAATTGAGGAATTTGATAACTCAACTCCAAATTAAGACGACTGAGTCAAATAACTCATTGTTGGACTCGTTGCCCGAATTGTTAAATGAAGATGACAAAAATGTATTGATTGTAGTAGCTCAAGGAATCATTCTAATGCTGGTCCATTGGCTCGATTTCAGCTTTTTGTTGGAGATCAGGAAGAAAATTGCACTGTCACTGTTAAAATCTCCATTGTTGCTTCAATCCAGCTTTTTTGGTCTTTGGAGATTTATGTATTCTCAACAATTTTCTAAGGATTCTTGAATTTCAAAGTGTTATGTGAAACAAAATTCATTTTGTTTTTAAATTTGCCAAATGGAAACACTCAATTCATAAGCTATAGCTAGGGGGGGTCATGATTGCGGATTGCGCAGACTGACTTCTCCTAGTGGCATATAGAAATGTGATAGAGGAGGTTAGCTCAGGGAAGAAAGCTAAGTAAGGGCGAGCTACAACAAACACAAAGGAAAGGTCCGCTTGTGTAGCTTTTGTGCTTAATTAAGACAGGTGAAAAAATGGGAGTGGGAGGTGGGTTTGGAATTTGAAGGCGGCTAGGGTTTATTGAAAGAAATGGAAAAGGAGGTGCAACTACTCTGAAAAGAAATTTTTCTTTTTAAAAAAAATATTTATTTTTTTATATTTAATTTCTGTCTTGTCATTAAAAAATGATGTGGATTTATGTGAAATTTTTGACTCGTCATTAAAAGAGTTCACTTGACAAACAAGTAACAAGGTGAAGTACAAATTATATTTTTATTAATATCTACTTCAAGCATTACAAAAAGTGCATTGAAGTTTGGGATCACATTATCAATTTCTTAAATCATATTCGATGATTTAACTCTTGCTCTTATATAAAATTTATTAATTTATTATCTAAAGAGTTATGTTAACAATTCATCTGATGACTGTCGTAGTAAAAAGATATTGATAGAATTTACTTAAAACTAATACTTGGCCAAAAAAGAAAATCTATTAAAAAAATCAAGCAACAATTTGCATTTAAAAAGTGTAAGAAAAATATATTTTTTTTAATAAACACATATGATAATTATTTAAATTTTATGTCTCTTATTAAAATTTCGTTTAAGGCCATATTTTATTATTCATAAAAGATTAAGATAATTACCTTGAGCATTATTTTTGTATCATTGTCAAAAATATTCTTCCTGTCCATCTTTATTTGTTCACAATATCATTTTAAATATTCTGTTGGAGAAATATTAGAAATTTCACAATGATAATAATAATAAAATTTATTATTTAACAAAATAATAATCCTAAAAATAAGATAAATATCATTAAGAAGATATATAAATATTAGTGCATAAATTAATAAATACTTGAGCCATGCTAAGCAAACATTTCTAACTTGAATACATCAGCAGGGGAACATTTCTAACTTGAATACATCAGCAGGGGAACAAAACGTGAGGGAGTATAGACAGTGGCGGAACTATAAAAAATATGTGTTAATAATGAGATTCGAACCTTTGTACAACAAGGTTAAAAGAGTCTTAAGTAAGATTTCTAGAACCATTGGGCCAACTATATAATTTATTCATTGGATGCTCTATATTAATTTTATACAAATACCTATCGATATCTACATAGATATATATATTTCATAACGAAATTAATGGGTGCTCGAGCACCCGGCAGACACCATGTAGGTCCGCCCCTGAGTATAGATTTTTCTTCAATGTTAACAAATATATTTATATGCCAACAAATTGCCTTCCATCTTGACAAATGTAAAAGTGCATGAAAAGTTATTTGCCAAGTGTAAGGACACTTGTCTTCTTTGAAGACAATTAAGTGTCTAACACTTTCTTTCAATTTTGCCAACTCTTGAAGCATAATAATTCCAAAATAATTTAATATTTGGCTTGGTAAATACATTTAACAAAATAATTTTTTGAAATAAAATATTTCTCTTATATATCCAATAATTTTTGTTTAATTTATAAAATTAATAAATAATATTTCATTTTGCGTCTAGTTTATTCTATTTATTAAATACTATTATTTTTCAATGCGTAAATGACATATTTTAATAAAGATGATTTGGTTAAACTACACTTATCATGCATCTGCTTCTTAATTATTGTTGTCAAATCAATAGTGAAAAAAAATATGTTGAAAATAACATATCAAATTATGAGTTGTTAACCTATTATTATATCTAAAATATCAATGAGGATGACCAAATTTGCCTGACCACTTGAATGTGGTGTAATTTGCTAGTAGTAATTAACAATTTTTACCCAAATAGAGGGTGGCAGCGTGGGGATTCCCTAATTGATAAGTTAACAATGGACCATGAGTTTGGTCCGCATGGACCGTGCTAATTACTTTCTCCGTTTCATATTAATTGTCACATTTAAAAAAATAAGTTGGGGAGGGGGGTTCCCTAATTGATAAGTTAACAATGGACCATGAGTTTGGTTCATGCTAATTACTTTCTCCGTTTCATATTAATTGTCACATTTAAAGAAAAAGTTGGGGGAGGGGGTTCCCTAATTGATAAGTTAACAATGGGTTGGTCCATGCTAATTACTTTCTTTATCCTCTAATTGATAAGTTAATAATGAATTGATCCATACTAATTACTTTCTTCGTTTCATATTGACACGCCTTCTAAAAAATTATATATAAAAAGTACGAAGAAGGAAAAAACTATATCTCCTCTTTTTTTCTCCTCTTATTCAATTAAAATACATAATATATATTAGAAAGATAAAATTAGTTAATTGTTGAAAGGCTCAGAAGTCGAATTCACAAATTTATCTCAATGTTAACCAATTAATCATTCCTCAAGTATGTACTTTTATGTCCTGAAAAGAAATCTAAATGGTCAAAAATAAATATAATTTAATAAAACAAGATACAATTTACCAATTTATTTTCTTTTCTGTTATAAAATCTAAGCTCAGATTAGTATAAGTATAAAGAAAGAAGATAAGAGAAGTAGATGTAGGAGAAGACTTTCTTCTTATTCAAGTGTATATTACAATATTGAATGATATCTCTATTTATAGGTAGAGAAATCAACCAAAAGGGCACCATGTTTACTGTCACATTAGTAGATACATTTATATCCAAAAAGGTTCATATCACCTTGGGGATATACATCCATGATAAGGATAAGTTTATTATGATAAGCTTAATGAACAATCCACTTAATTCAATGTATTTATAACATTTTCTATTTTTTAAAATATATTAAGATTGTGATCCCGTACCTCATTCTCCCTTCGCCCTACCCTCATATTTTAAAAAATAAATAATAGGTCCATCCCCTAAATCCTAATCGGAATGTGCTAAATTAGCTGCTGGTAATTCAGATCAATATAGTTTTTTAGGTGATTCTATTCGATTCAAAAATAGATATTTCATTTTACTTTTTACTTAAGAAAAGATAACTTATATTACATTCTTTCTAGCCTTAATATTAAATAATTATATAAAGTAGTACGTAAAATGCAGAGGTTTAGAGTATAATTAACTAGCTTGCACTGAACATGCTCTACTCATCTCTTCATTCATATATTCAGTGTTGAACCAAACACGTTTGACTTCTGATCTTGAAAATCTGTTCATGCAATAATCTAACTGAAAGTTCAATACCATGAATTTCAAAATCATCAGGTTTAGAAGGGGATATTGACATATGCATACACATCAACTGGTTCAGTTCAGTTAAATTTTATGTATTATCTGTTAGATTTATCGATTTTATTAAAATATACTAAACCAATAACCAAATCACGTGGGCATTGAGTTGTTGCATATGCTTAGAGCATTCTAGAGTAACTACCTCCATATTTTCCACTTGTAGCTCCTATAGTGTTGTGAGTTACTAGCACTGCATTTTGAGTTCTTGGTCAAGTGTTAATATGATGACTTAAACATTGGAGTATCTTCCATAATACAGAAAACACAAACACAAACAGAGAAGTCATAATAGAAATCACGCTATAATTGGGGTCGTTTGGTAGAGTGTATAAGAATAATGCAAATATAGTGTATTATTAATGCTTGTATTAGTTATGCGTGCATTAGTTATGATGAAATTTTCATATGCAACATTTTGTTTGGTATTACTAAAAAGTATTATGCATTACATAATTTTTTAGAAAAAAAAATGATTTACAAAAATACCCCCCATATATATAGCGGAAAGGATGTCAAAAAGTTTTTAAGGGCAATTGTATCTTTAATAATATTAATGCATGAATTAGAACCCATTGCATTACTAATGCATAGAAATAGATGGTATTTTCAATACTAATACAAGCATTAGTTATTCATAAGTTGGAAAAGTGTACCAAACAAGGTAGTACTAATACATCAAGTCAATGCAAGCATTATTTTCTCTGATACACTCTACCAAACGACCCCTTAATAACTAAGAAATCTTGAAGAGCCAGTTGTTCACAATTTTGGCCCGCCCGTCTACCCTTCTCAACTTAATACTAGGCTATTGTATGTGGTAGGGTTCGAAAAAACATCATGCGTTGTGCTCTCACCACTAAACCAAAACCTGATCGAGGGCAAGTTGTATTAGAAACAAGTTAGCTAAGTAGATTAGCTACCTACCCGAAATCTCTAAAATGAAGGAGGTATAAACAAGCCCAGAAGTCAACAACAGAAACAAATTAAACAAGTCATAAGTAGATTATCTACTATTTCATATCTATGATACTAAAGAAATGCATAGTAACGCCATTGTATATTAAGCAGAGGTAACAATCGCAAGAGAGCATTTTTATAGCTTTATTGTGTTCTCTGATCCACTCTATCAAAAGTCAAGTGAAGTCTCATTGATGGTGACTCAATGAAGCCTCAACATGTATATGACAAGAACATGTTGTATGATAGAATGAGGCCACAACTCGTGCAGAGCATAGAACTCATGGTAAGACAATGATGGACAGCTCTAAGCTACTACATGGTTTAGACATTCCAGTTTCTCTGGAAACAAATCTGCAGAGCATAAAGCTTGATATGAGATCCTCCTTTTTGGTTTCTTACCTGATACAACATCCTCCTACCGAGAGTAGCGAACAACCAACCTCATTTTCAGTAACTCCGAAGAATGTCAATAATTCCATAGCATGGGCTAAAGTTACCGGTTTCAAAAAAGAATAATTCCATTGCATGGGAAGAAGAGTCTGGTTACTGAGTTTGATGAAGTTATACATGAATAGCTTACCTCTTAACGAAGTCCCAAACATGCTAGTATTACTTAGCAGAATTTAATACATGCATAACTCACCTCCAAGCCAGCTACCAAACGACCCCTAGCTTAAAAAACTACACCAGCAGATGAATGATTTGCTAAATATGAAGACAGATCCCTTTTACCGGGTATAACTTCTCAATTAAGGAAATCAACGAATTTAGTTGTTCTACTTTATACAACATTTAAACAAGACATAGTACATAAATATGCTCTTTAACTTAGCTTCATTTTGCATATGTGATCTTCAACTTTGAAATGTACACAAAGAAACACTCAAACTAATGTAAAATTAAACAAATATAAACACACGTTCTACGTGACGTAATACACGTAGGACACCACACAAAATTGTCAGATACGACGTCATGTATGACAAATATGTCTATTTATTCAATTTTATACAAGTTTAAATGTCTACTCGTGCAAACTCAAAGTTTGAGGGCATAGATACCAATGGAAGCAAGTTAAAAAGGTATATGTATGAAATTATGCTTTCAAACAAAGATGATCCAACATATGAACCTTGCAAATTGATTAAAAACTTTAAAAGGAAAACCCAGAAAAGAGTCGAATAATTCCAAATTCTGTAAAGGAATAACTAAAATCACCATTCACACAATTCATCAAACACATAGCATACAAAACTATTATTCACCCTTTCTCCTCCCGAATGAAATCCTCAGAATTCAATGATTGATGATCATCATTGTCGCTAATTGCAGGTGAATCAATAGGCCCAGGCGTTTGTTGCTGAGCGTTCATAAACTCCTCCATATCCCGCAGTCTGGTCCTCACTACGCTTGTTACTAAAACTGCAAAAAAGAAGAAACTGAAGTTTTGGGGAAAAAGGTAAACTCAAAAAATAATGAAGAAAAAGAAGGAAGGGTATACTTCCAGCAGTTCCAATGGCCCAAAGCCATAGGATCTTCACTCCTGGTCCTCTGTCTTTCCACATTTTTCTGTTTGTATTATTAGTATACTCGTAGCACCCAATTTGTCTGCCCCTCAGCTCGGGTAATAGAGAAACGGGCGGATTCGGATCGGCCCGCAATGGTCCTGAAAATTGGGCGACTAGTCACTTTTTTTCCCAACGGGTTATTAAAGAGAAAATGGTCAAATGCCCTTAAGTTATAATCGATTTCTCAACTAGAGACTTATTCTTTAAGGGAGTGTTATCACCCTCCTAAACTATTTACAATTGAAATTTTTACCCCCTTAAAATGTCACAACCACATTTGTATTGGCAAGTGATACGCACAAGCACGGGTGGCTCGACAGTGTTGACAAAAGGATATGTATTACTCCTCCAAATTTGAGGGACATCATAGCATAATTGTACAGAATAACAAACTAATAATCTAAAATAAACATGGAGTAGTTACTGTTTGATTTAATCGTGCCTCATAGCAAACGTTTGTCAGTCGCCTCTCTCTCTAAACTCTCGCTCGCCACTCTCCCTCTGCTCTCCTCTCTCGCTTTATAGAAAAGACTTGTATAAATTGTGTTTCTATTTTGTATAAAGCGAGAGAAATTGTATATACACATGCAAAAAATATATCTTCGTGCTATACACTTAATTATATAATATACAAACATTTTACTTCGATTCAATTGTATACAAATGCAAATTTTATACAGATATTGCAGCGAAATAGACCAGTGAATTATACAATTGCAGCGAAGTGCAATTTTCTCTCGCTTTATACAACAGAAGTGTATAAATTGTGTTTTTGTTTTGTATAAAGCGAGAGAAAATGGTATACACACAAGCAAAAACATATATTTTCTTTCTATACACTTATAATTATATAATATACAAACGTTTTACTTCGATTCAATTGTATATAGATATTCAATGAAATAGGCCAGCGAATTATACAATTGCAGCGAAATAGGCCAGCGAATTATACAATTGTATATGTATAAAGAATTATACATTTATATATTTGCTATGGAGCGTCTTATGCAAACTTTGTTGTAGCATACAAATATGATTTTTTTGTTTGTTATACGTGAAAGTTACCCTTTTCATAATAATAGGTTATAAGTTATTATTTTTTAACAAATATTGAATACTATTTGTTAAAAAAATAATTTTTTCATGAAAAATGAAGGAATTATAGAAGAAATTCGACATATTTGAAGTACTATATCTCTTGAAAAATAATTTAAAATAAGAGTGGTTATATTATCAATTTAAAACTAGAAGAAACCAATTATATAAAGTTAATGATGATTCAAGTTTAAGGCCTCGTTTAATTTTTTGCTTTAAACCACTAATATGCTTGAGCCGCTCTTGCGCACACATTTGACAGCGGGAAAATTTATTAAATACTTTTGTTATTATTTTTAATCTCTTTTTAATTTATTATTCTAAAAACTATGTTGAAGGTTAAAAGGTTGAAATTTGTAGATTTGTGTCTTGGATCTTCATATATTGAAACTTCTTTTATTATATTGGTTTACAGATAGTGATTATGCCGGAGATTGAGATGATAGAAAGAGTATTAGCGCTTTACTATTCATGTTGGAATTAAATTTCATATCTTGATCATCGAAAAAGCAGCCTGTCGTAACTTTATCCACCACAGAAGCAGAGTTTGTTGCTGCAACAACATGTGCAAGTCAATTCATCTGGCGAAGTTGCTTCAGGAAGTTAACTGCAAGCAGGCTTATGCAACTCCCATATATTGTGAGAATAGCTCAGCCATCAAAAAATCCGGTGTTTCACGAGAGAAGCAAGCACAGAAGCACATAGATGTGAGGTATCATTTCTTAAGAGACCTTACAAATGATGGTATAATTGAGTTGCATTACTGCAAGAGTCAAGACCAAGTAGCAGATATCTTCACTAAGGCTTTGAATAAGGAAAGTTTTCTCAAGTTCAGAAGAATACTCGGCATCTACTCATTTGAAGAAGTTGAAGCTCTGTATGGAGGATTTGTTAACAGTTTTGCTATACTTGGAGTCTGTTTTACCTAGTCTTTGGGTAGCTAAAACTCCTAACTTGTGGGAGAGAATAACTAGCAGTTATTTAGGAATAGGTTAGCTTTATGTTGTTATGTTCCTATATATAGGCAGCGTTATTTGCTTCAGTAAAATATAGATTGGAATCATAGTTCCTCATCTGAGTTTCTCTATCTCTATATTCCCTTCAATATCGGGATCAGACAGTGTATACTGACTTCTCGTGTCTCATATGGGTCCCTCTGAACATGAGGAGGAGTCACATGGTTCATACCTAGCTACAGGGACAGGATGTAGCTAGGTGTATATACTTGGTTGTGTGGAACTATGCGTTGATGGATCAACTGGTTTCTACTATAATACATGCATTCATATACATTATCTATCATCGATATAGTTGGTTATTGTTTGCACCTACCGGTCTTATAGGAGCTGGTTGAGTTATGTTTGTCGTTTGTACTATGGATGTCTGAATAGGTTATTGTTTGACTAAAATTGTGTATATTACGTCGAATTTGATTGTTAGTTGCTTAAGTGGTGGGTTTTGCCCTATCTTAGTGCGCTCTTTCCTTGGTTAGTTGACTTCCGTAGTAGGATCTTATCATTATTAGGCTGTTGAGCTTGCGCCTTCATGTATGTTCCTTTGTCTCGGTCTCTTACTTAGTGTACACTGTTCCTTCGTTCATATTATCTGTATTATCATGTTTTATCTCCTCGATAGATACTTGTGTGATGTGTTTTCCTTATTTAAATGTTGTATTTACTTGTTTTATCTTTGGAGTTCAGTTAGCCTATGCTTGTTGGTACTCATACTACACTTCTACACCCTTCAGATCATAGTACAAGTTCGAGCATCTTTTGGGATTCAGATACTAGGGTGAGCTCTTGACGTTAGAGTTGTAGATCAAAAAGTGGCGTCATGTTCATGAGAAGAAAAAGAATCCATGCAAATTAAGGAGTGTACTTTGTTATTATGCGATATAATGAATTGCAGATAGTTTCATTAATTATGGTAGTAATTCTGTATCAAGTTCTTTAACTCTTCACTTACAAAGTTGCTGATTTGATACTATTAATATAGCTATTTGTCTTAAAAGCTCCTTCAAAGTATCAAAGTATTTGACAATTTTTATTTTTCATGTACTCGTAAAGAAACAACTCATAATTTAAAAACGTCCTGTATCTGGTAGTAGAATCATCAATTCAAGTGTGTATTAAGTATAACGTCTAAGCACGAGATTCACATCCATTGACAGTAGTTAACTGTTAACCTTTCAATACGCTATTAAAGATGAAATCAGAAATTGTCAAACTGTTGGAGATAATTTTATGGTAGTTCTAATTCATCAATCAATAGGGGTACGTGGAGATAATTTTTTTCAAGAAGTACATCAATGTACAAGAATAAGTTGGAATAACTACAAAAAGAAATGATACCGAATCATTCACACAAAGTTTACATACAAAAAACACAAAAACACGAATATTGAAAGTTGGGAACAAAGGGGAAAAGAAAGCTCTTAACTATTCACAGCTGCACAGTGCTTCCTAATCTCACCAACAGAGCCGGTCTTGACTTCAATCTTTCCCATTTTCTCCATGGCTAAACCAAATTCAGCGTAGAATTGTTTGAGTGATCCTTGTACTAGCTGGTTGATGAATGAGTTTGTTGTCGCACTTGTTGTCGAGGCTGCATCAGAATGGAATAGCCCTTTTCTTCTGAGCACAAGCTGGAAGTAGTAGCTACGGTCAAATTTACTGGAACTGCCAGGATCCATTTCGACAATTGTGTGTTGTCATTGATTGATTTGCATTTCTTCATCTTAAGATTAGCTGCATATTCGCTATCTAGAAATGGATCTTGTTTGCCCCAATCTCCAGTAAAATTGTATAAACGTGATGAAAATGACGGGCAATGAGAGACTCCAATGGTATGTGCACCTGATAGAATATTGTTCGTAAATATACAGATAGTTTCAATATAGCACAAGCAGAAATCAGTCAGATGTATTTTAATATTAACTTACCAGACAATAGGACCAAATCTTTTAGGTCAAGACCCTTGCTGGCAAAAGACGTCTGGAGACTGGAAAAGTTACTTGTTGGAGGAGGGATGTTTGCCAAGGCTTCCGAGGCGTTTGATACTCTTCCATCTCTTCTACCAGTTAGAACCTTCCAGTAAGGGCCTCCCTGAATAAAAACGGCTAATAAAGATTTAAACACTTTTAGGCTTTTGACAATAACATATTTTTCAAGTTGGTTCAGAGTTTTGTACTTACTGTGACCACAACAGAGTCTCTAGCTACCAAAGCAACAATATCCGCACAAGAGACAACTCCAGGGCACTCAGCTTCTACAGAAGCGCTTTCTTCACACCATCGATGAATGAGAAACCTCTCAGCATTTGATTAGGAACTGCTACTTTTTCAGTCTGTTTTTCGTGCTCGAAGTGAAATTCAGGAGTACAGAACCATCACAACCCTGTAAAAATCCAATTAACAAATCAGGAAACTACTTTAACAATGGTAGCCTTCATATGAAATGAGGTATAAACTTACCCTGACAAAGCAATCGTGGAAATGCAGTCTGAGCAACGCGGCTGCAAGAGACGGAGCATTTGGTATTTGCTTTTGCACATATTCTTGAATTATCTTCTCTGCTTGCGGACAGCTCTTTGCATCGAAGTTGAGCTGCAACTGACCAACGGTAGAACCCACTATTCCTAGTAGAATACACAACACTAGAAAATTACTCAAATGGCCATATTTAGCCATTTTTATTAGTTACTTCTTTTACAACTTTTTGAAAGAGTTGTTTTTCTTTGTTCGAGTTGCTACACAATACAACTCCAAACAAATCAAAAAGAATTTATAGGCACATTGATTTAGCTAACCTGCATCAGCTTAAGAAAACAAATTTGTTAAGAGTCTATCTCTTTCATTCAATGAGGTTGACATGTCATGATCATATTATTAGACACATAAACAAATAAACACTAATTTGATAGTATCATTGTTACCTGCTCCTGGAGATTATAGCTACCTTCATAATGGTGCATCAAAGGTCCAGTTCTTTTGATAACTGTTTGACCAGACACATGGCAAGCACAGAGAGAACGGCAGTCAACATCGAGTCCATCAATCAGAGGTGGAGCCAGAATTTTCATTAAGGATACATAATCTGTAGAAATAAATAGTTGAAGGGGATTCGATATCAACTATATATACATATAAATTTATTTTAACCATGTATAAATAATATAATTTTTCGCTGAAGCCCCTGGCATCAATGCCAGCTGGATTCAACCGGATGGACTAACGTATCCGGACCATCCTAGACCAGTCTCTTTCTAACAACACCCAAACTCTGAGATACCTTTGAATTCATGGGTGGATTTTATATAGAGAATACACATAAAAACTTCTCTAAACTGTTCAGCACAACTTACTTTAGCACTTAAACTATACGAGTGTTTTAAATACCTTCTTAACATCTTTGAAGTGAATTTTGAACCGGGTAATTATAACACAAAACTACTGAACTATGAGAATACTAACATAAAAATCACACAACAGTAAAATACTACTCCCTCCGCTTCAAAAAGAATGAGTTCCTTTCTTTTTTAGTCTGTTTCTTTCTTTTTCTAGGTAATATTTTTAATTTCAACTTTTCACGTGACATGTTTAAGATCACAAGATCAAAGGGTGATTTTGTACATTTGATCTAACTTTAATTTAGGACCACAAGATTCAAAAGTCTTCTTTATATTCTTAAACGCCGTGTCAAGTCAAACCAGATCATTTTTAATAAAACAGAGGGAGTATCATTTACGGTAGATAACTCAATTTTTACTCTTTTTTGTTTAAATCTTAACCGAGTAAAATTAAGGTTTTTGTTGTATATTCTTGTTAAATTGATGGAAGTAGCTAGAGGCTATTTTCTTATCGTTTTTGTTCTATGTATTAAGAGATAGTATAAAATATTTGGTATTAGTAGTTCAATGTGTATCACAATATGTAATATTAGTTCCAAGATGGATGTATTAAAATGTATCAACTTCACCAAAAACCACCAACTTCAAGAGTAATTGTATTTGCTTAGGTATTGTATTTCCTTCTTTATTTTTATTTTTATGGGCAGAATGTACCTACATAGCTACACTTAGGTTATTGGTTTGAGCCAAAAGGTTTACGAGACGGGTCTTTGGAGACAAAAGGTGAATGGATGGAGGGTAATTTTATACCAATTTAAATAATTAAAAGATTTTTAAATTCTTTTTCGTATATTTAAATATAATAGAATTCCATCCATCACCTTGACATCAAGGTGGACAAAGGGTAATTTCACATGTCACTTTTTTACTTTGCACTTGCACTATGAAATGACGTAACTTTATCATTTTGCTCTTATTTAATGTTTTCTTAAGTCAACTTTATAATAAATGATGAATGCATTTTCAAGATTAATTAACTACTCTATCAAGGGTATAATAGAAAATATGTTAAATTATGTATAAATTTCATAAAATAACATGTATTATGGTCCAACTATTTATAGAAAGGAATAACATATAAAATGAAACGAAGGGTGTTTCAATTTCATAGATTGATTAATAGGGGGGAAAATCTAGCAATAGAAGTAATTAGTAGTTCCAATTTAGAAATTTTAGTCAAATGTTGTTGAATTGCATGAAATAACATTTATAAAGTAAATAGTACTAAATATAATCAAATAATTGATACTAGACACTTTAAATTAGGAGAGCTAAATTGGTCAATAAGGTGAACCCACTAGCTATAAAGTTGGCTTGAGTAACAAAGTAAAGAAAATTTTATTTACACAACCAAAAGAGCATAGTATAACAAATTTATTATAATTAAATAAATATATTAAACATAAGGAACAAATTTATTTTTTTAAAATGAATTACATAATTAACTGAGCTCATTCAATCTAGCTCGAGCTTCGATCTAAGTTGAGCTTGACTGCAAATCAAGCCAAATTGAACTTTAAACGAAATAAGGCCAAGTCAATATTGAACTCTTCTTGAAACGAGTTAGAATTTTTACGGAGCCTAAGCCTAAGAATTTGATTCAAATGTGTTCAAATATGCAACATTTATTATTGTGGATCAAAAGACCCCTTAAATTTTTCGCCATTACAGATTGTATTATCATCAAGATAATAGAAATAAACTAAAATAGGATTTAGAAGTAAAGTTTTCGTCTAAATCCATAAAAATAAAGTTACTCTGATGGAATAATTAATACTCTATTTTTTTTTTTGAATTTGCTTTGTCCATTTGTATTTAATCCCTGACATAAGCATTATGCGTTAGTTTAAATATATATATATATATATATATATATATATATATATATATATATATATATATATATATATATATATATATATATTTGGGATGACTTAAATTTAGGATAAAGAAGCACAATACATATGTTTGCCTCTGTAGCACGCATGGATTAACTGATTTTGGGAGACTTCGATTGTTAGTTTGTTTGCTCTCTTTTTTTTTTTGCCTAATTTTGAATTGCAATGGTAGTCAATTTCTTTGGGAAAAAGCCACTATTGATTATCTTTATAGCCCTCAATTAATTGCCTATTTCTCCATTCTACATAAATTATTGTTATAGCCCTCAATTAATTAAATCTAAGTCATTGAAATTAATATTAGACATGTGACACTTGACACTCATTCAAAAAATAATTTGGCAAAATAAAGATGATAGTTAAACCCCTATTCTATAAATATGGTTCTTCTAACACTACAAGAAATGATTCTTAAATGTGGATAAGATATAAATAGTACAACTCACATGACATTATACAATTAAGTACTACAGTGTTAGTCCTTCTTGTTGTTGGCTTATATAAGGTAATTTTTTAAATCTTGTAAAACATAGAAGGAAAAGGAACAGAAAACATGGGAGATTAAAAGGTGGATAGAGAGATTACAAGGTGTGGAACTGCAACTAAACTCCCATCAACAAACTTCTTGTCATATCAAGAAGAGTCTTTCCAACATGTCATAATGGGAGAAAATAGAGAACACTTGCAAAACATAAATGTTACCTGAATTGAGGCCTGAAGAATTAGCCAAACCACCAAATTTTACAATGCCATCAGTGCAAATATGTTCGTTAATCATATTTCTGTGTTGAGAGCTCTTTGGATCATTAATGAGGACCAGATATAATTGAAACATATAGCAGGTTTAATGGCTTGTTTATGCATGTAGCCAAGTAAAACTGAAACAAAAGGAGAGACAACACAGAGGGACCAAGTTCTAGGCAAAATCATCATCATATATGTAATCAGGAGCTAATCTCTTTTTGGGCAACAGATTCTCGGAAGAGAGTTTGCTCTTCTCGTATATTTTAGTATCTTCTAAAGGTTTATTTAATTTGCTTCTTGGCTTTTGCAAAGGTTTAAAAAATGCATGGAATGTACTCATAGAAGTTCCACTAGGAGTTGATGCTGACAGTGCTTGTGATTGTGCTTGCAATATCAAATCCTGTTTCGGAAATGAGTTCTCTTTCTCACTGGACAGCTTGCTTGATGACAACGTCTTTAGTGATGGTGTTTGACGGGGAGATGAAAATGTGGCTTTTCTCATAAGCATTTCTTTGAAATGAGGTGAATCTCTATTTTCCACCTCTTGTTTTGACTTCACAGTTGATTCAACAGGCACGAGTTTCCCATCTACTTGGCAAGTGAAAACAAACGAAACCTGCAAATATTCGAAAATTGAGGTTTCCAATTTAATATAATGAATTATCAAACAAGACCCAGACAGACATAGAAGGTTAAGTTTTTGTCCTTTTTTTTTGAGAAGGTAACATTTTTTGTATAACTATTTGCTGCATAAAAACTACAGCTGTCCATACTCGCAAGGAAATATAGGAAGATGTACTAATTTTTGGTCCTTTTTCTTTTGGCGTCAATATGTAATATCATAGTATCACAAAATGAACTATCACATGATACCAAATCTGCCCATATATCTTCCACTGGTCATACTAATTTTTTTTAACATTTGGAGTATGACATGTGATTAGCTTTTTAAGGTAGTCTGAGCTCAATGCAACAGTAATTTGAACTCTGTGCTTACCTCATCTCCTGCTGCGGACTGGAAAATTACATCTGGTACTGATTTTGGGGAAAAATGATGACCCCAACTGGCCAAGTCCTCTTCCTTGGGAGCTCCTATCTGGAGAAGGGTGTTTGCTGAATGAGAACCAAATAACAGAACTGATACTTGGACTATAAAAATAAATACTTACCTGCCGCTCTGAGCTTTGTAATGTATGCAAGCAACCAGCTACACCTGCAAACCCCCCAATATCCTCTTGATCAGGCTGATGATCCTGAGTGTGCAAGTCAGCTATGATGTTGTCATCTGGCATCATTGCATCTGGTTGACAGCGGTCGCAGCTCATTTTTTCATGAATCTCAGACCTATGTTAACACATGAAGTTGAATTAATATAAAAGACAAGAAGCATTTTGGTTGTACTTGATACAAAATTACAATAGAGCATGAAGATGATAGTAACAGTGATATAAGTCAATAACACAATGTGAGCTTACATAAGTTTCTGCTATGCAGATAACCCCTCCAATATAGTAGAGGATCTTTCTTCTTATCCAAAGAAAACAAATAAGAGAAACATTTGAATTCTTAACCATATTATCATTATATATACATGACGGTAGCAGGTTATTATAACCAATTCTCCCCTTTAAATGCGCCTAGTAGCACAATAACTAACATATTAAAATCTAGCAGAACACCGTATTTGTTCTAGAGAATCTTCTAATTGTTCCGTAGCAACTAGAAAGAGATTCTTTAAACTTTTTGTCTTCATAACACAAAAATTTAGCCCAACCCTTTTCTCTTTCTTTCTCTACATATGCCCACTACTGTCCCTCTTTTATTTCTCTTTCAGAACATCCCCTCAGTTCAGTCATACAGTGGGCAATGACCCGCAAGCCAAGCACTGAAAGTAGCATCACTGCTACCTTTGGCTCTATAGTGTTTAGTGTTGATATATGTCAAAGATGGGTGGGCTCTAAATTTTCTTTGAAATCCAATCATACTCCATATATAATAAGAATATAAAAAGTGCATCACATGAAGCCGTGCGGAAATGATGGGGCTAGTGCTTGCTAAGGAGCCATTTGTCCATGAAAACTTTCCTTTTTTCTAACATTATTGTAAAATATTGCTTGGTTGTACATTTAAAGCTTGAGGAGGTTAAGGAGGCTATGCGTAAGATAAGAAAGGGAAGGGCGACCGGGCCAAACGATATGGCGATGGTATTTTGGAAGACCGCAGGCAAGACAGTTATGGAGTATAATGATGTCATTTTTTAGATGACAAAAAATGACCAAAGAATGGAGGTAGAGTATAATGATCTCTTTGTACAAGAATAAGGGTTATATTCGAAATTGCAACAATAGAGGTATCAAGGCTACTAAGCCACGCTATGAAAGTTTGAGAGAGAGTGGTGCACATTAGGGTGAGGAGAGGTGTATCTATCACCGACAACCAATTCAAATTCATGCCGGGGTGATCAACTACAGAAGTCATTCACCCCTTAAGGATATTGGTGGAGCAGTATAGAGAGAGTTACAAATCGTGTTCATTGACCTACAGAAAGTATACGATAAAGTCCCTAGGGTGGTTCTATGGAGATGATTGGAGGCTAGAGGTGTACATATAGCATACATTAGGGTGGTTAAGGACATGTATGATAGAGCCAAGACTTAGGTAAGGGCAGTGGGAGGAGACTTAAAACACTTTCCAGTCAAGATGGGGTTGCATTTGGGATCAACTCTTAGCCCGTTTTATTTGCCTTGATGATGGATGAACTGATGCAGCATATTAAAGGGAGGTGTCATGGTGTATGTTACTTGCAGATGACATAGTATTGATTGAAGACACACAGTACACTAAGCAAGAGGTTTGGACTTTGGAAACAGACTGAAGTCTAAAGGGTTCAGGTTGAGTAGGACTAAGACAGAGTACTTGCAGCGCAAGTTCATTGATGCAACTAACGAGACAGATGTGAAAGTGAGGATTGATATACAAGTCATCCCCCCAAAAAAAGAAGTTTTAAGTATCTTGGGTCAATAATCCAAAAAATGAGGAGATCGACTGTGGAGTGGATGAAATGGAGGCTCACATCCGTTGTCTTGTGTGATAAGCATGTCCCACCAACACTTAAAGGAAAATTTTATAGTGGTTGTTATATCATCTTTGTATGGGATAAAATGTTGGCCAGTTTAGAACTCTCAATTCCAGAAGATGAAAATAGCAGAAATGAGAATGCTGAGATGGATTTGTGAGCATACCAGGGGAGAGATTTCATATGGCAAAGTAATAAAGAAAACAGTAGTACACGTCTGGTAAAATGAGATGTACTTACTCTCACCCAAAAACAGGGAGGATGAGCATAAAAATTGATATTGCATATAAAGAGTCTATTACAGGGTGGTTATGGAGGTACAACAATGAAGATATGACACTTGGGAGATATTTCACTAATCATGAATATGAAATAGAATGCCAATGGATCACTAAAGAATTGACAAGTACTTATGTATGCAGTGTATGGAAAGAGCACTAGGAATCTGTGGAATGATTTTGGGCAAATGTGGTGATTGCAGTGGGAGATGGAAGTAAGACAGCTTTTTGGGAGGACCACTGGATTGGTGAAAGTAGTTTGAAATCCACTTTTCCTGATCTCTACTATATAAGCTCAATCTCACAACCAGATAAACCAAGTTTGGAGTCAATAAGGGTGGAACCTTATCTTTAGGGGAGCTATGAATGATCGGGAAGTAAAAAATTTAATTACCATGATTCAACTTATAGGAAATTCGGGTGGAAACGCAGGCAACAAGATAGACTCAGTAACAAAGGTAATATTTCAGTAAAATCAGCTTTGGTTCATGAATCATAATAGCCCCAGAGAGAGATGTGCCTATGGCGGCATGTAAGCAAACTGTGCACGGTAAGAGAAAAGGAGAGATGTTCGCAATTACTACCACAAGAAAGCCGCCCCCGAATGAGGTATGGCCTAGGAAACTGATTAGGAGGACAAAACTTCCATTAAAGGTATCTTGTTTTGTCTGGTTAGTGGCAAGGTGAGCATGTTTATCTCAAGCAAAGCTACAAAGACGAGGTCTTCAGATTTGTTAAAGGTGTCTAATGCGTGGTCAGTAGGGTAAAAGCAATGAGCATATTTACTTACATTGTAAGACGACAATAAATCCGCGGCACAATTTCTTTTGTATTTTGGGCATTAATTGGGCTATGCCTAGGTCTAGTATGGATCTTTTCAAATCATTGAATGAACGTGGGAAAGAGAAATGGAGAGGAACATTGGTGGAAGATCATCACAGCATGTATTTGGTGGATAGTAGAGGAACTAAAAACATCTTAAAAACACTAGTGATTCCATTTAAAAGATTAGGATGAATTGTCTTGGTTTGTTCCTTTTTTTGGTATAAGCAGAATTTATGGGCGCAAGTAGGAGATTTAGTAGATTTTATTGGTAGAAGTGTAAAGATTACAGATCTGGTAGGAGTTTTTTCCTCTTTGATTTTGCTCTATTTGATTATTGAAAGTTCTAAATTTCAGTACCGGTTATGGTGTTGAGTTTATATAGATTATACAAATGGTACCTTTCTCAAATTGTTCGAGTTTATACAGAGTTTATATAGTTCATATGTCAAACTAGTCAACTGATGATTAATATAACATGTTAGCAAGTTTCAGTCCTGTATATGTGTAGATAATATGGAAATCTGTCTTATCCGTCATTCAACCCAGTTTTTATCCACATAAAATATGGGTGAGTTAGAAATTTTATTCGTTTTTATCTAACCCATTTTCAGCCCCATCTATATTAGATCTGACCCGTCCATTTGCCAGCACTACTCATATGTCAGATGTGAAAAAAGAAAAGGAAATGGGAGAGGTGCACTTCCACACTACAGAATCTCCAAAAGTCACCATAACTGCTAAAATACTTGAGCCATGTGAAGGTATAGGAGATTTCACATAATGCATTAGCTTAATCCCATTTAGCATGGAACATACCTACTATCATGAAATGTGAACAGGTCCCGCAGGTCTTCTGCTGAGAGACAGTTTCCCTGAATCACATATTAGTACCACATTACAGCAGAAGAATGAGAAAAAATTAGAGACTCTAAAATATTACCTGGATATCAGAATCTGTTTGTTCCTGCTGAATAACTTTCTGAAGACCTTCCTTTGACATCTGACGCTGGTAAACCTGCAAATAAAAATAAATTTCTTCAACCGAACAACTAGAGAAGATAGAACTCATTAAGCAAAGGCTTCTAGGAATCAAACCTTTTCTTCAATAGTTCCAGTACTCAAAAACCTATAGATGTAGACCCTCTTCTTTTGTCCATCTCTCCAGACTCTTGCAGCAGCCTGAGGAAGAGTTGGAAAATCTGGAAATTATGTATTTTATAAGCAACATATTCCGGCATCATTTGGTGATACTCGGGCGAAGATTTCACCTGTTTGTCATTGGCTGGATTCCAGTCAGGATCAAATAAAACCAAACGGTTCCCACCAATCAAATTAAGACCGCAACCTCCAGCTTTGCTGCTCAACAGAAATGCAAACTCATCCTAAAAGATGCACAAAATAAGTCTTGGTAATGCCAAACTTAGTTAGATAAACAAGTGTAACAAAATCCCCAGGTACCTTTGCTGGATCATTGAAATGATTAACTAGCTTCTGTCTTTTACTAATTGATGTAGTTCCATCAAGTCTTAAGAAGGGATATCTCCTTTCACGGCATAATTGAGAGAAAAGGTCCAGTGTCTGATTAATCACAACTCACAGTTAGGACAGACCACAAAAGAAAGAAAGAAGAGAAAACAACAGAGAGAAATCAGTTACTTATTAATTAAGGAAGAGGAAACAAATGAGAGAATTTCAGTTATACACTTGAAAATTGAATGTTATAAGCAAATATGTCACTCTATATCACAGTGTTCACATCTTGAAAGCAGGCTGTTAACCTTCATTATCTTCTGAATAAAAGTTACAGTCACAAACAAGTTTGTCTGGTGCTGAAGTTTTACCAACAGATATTAGACTCAGAGTAACTGAAGGAGCTAGAGCTGAGAGATGATAGAGTCACATGTTCTGTTAACAATATGGAACTTAGGGGTTGTTTGGTTGGAAGTATTAAAAGAAATAGATTATTATGTATCATATTATATAATACTATGTGTTTGGTAGGAATTTGTGTCTATGTATAACTAAGGATTAGTTATGTATCCTACATGGTATTATAGGATGTACTATAACACCTTCGTTTGGAGGTATTAGTGATACATAGGATATAATATCATGGGATAAGTCTGTATAAAGACAAAATATTCTTCAAATTCTTTTAATTATTTTATTGATTTAATGTTTTATATTTTTACTAGTAAATTTTTTAAATAAATTAGCTTACAAATTATTAACAGAGTTGTTTGTTACTAAATAAATCCAATACAAATCAATACAATATTTGAAATGTGAGTTGTTTAACATTAACCCTTAAAAAGGCAAATATATCACCACATGACGTTTGTAATCTTAATTGAATGTACAATTTGTTGATATATATATATATATATATATATATATATATATATATATACACACACAATTTGTCGATATATGTGTGTGTGTGTGTAGTTTCTAATTATTTGTTTTTGAAAAATTTATAAAATTGCATACATATTAAAACTACAAGTTCAATTTTTATATGTAAATTTAGATGATTTATTCAACTTTATTATTGTTTACCGTCTTTTCGATTTTAAAAGTAGATAAAGCTTATCTTTTTTGAATAAAAATGACATTTTGTAAGTGATCAATTTACTAAGATGACAATTATGTATCCTCAAAAAAATTTAATTGGAAAAAAAGACAAACATGTCAACAAAATTTTTCTTCTCATAGCTAGTTTGAAGGCATAAAAAAATAGCATTGTTCAGCAATTATTTACCTTGACCAAATTACATAATAATTTAAGTGTATAATTGGAAAGAAACTTTTTTATGAAGTTTTAATCCAAACACAAGAGGAGGTGAGAAACAATGAACCAAACACTTGATGAAATTAAAGTTTGCATTACGAATCCCTGCATTACTAATCCATGTATTGATCCCTGCATCACTAATCTTTGTACCAAACGACCCCTTAGAAAATCAGAAATGAGGAAAACACTCGGTATTTAAGATTTATGAAGATCAATTTGGCAACTGGCATGTATCTTAGGAGTACTCGACTAAGAGAATGGGAAGAAGAAAGCTAGCACATCTGCAAAAAAAGAAGTGGCACTCCTAGAATTGGCTAAATATGGATATTATAGTCAAACTGTGGTGATGGACTACTAAACCACTGTCAATAGCTATCTTCCCATTCTCTTCTAACAGTATCCTGATAGAGCCAAACAAAATATACGTAACACTTTCAACCAGTATAAAAAAATGATGTGCTGATCTTAATAGGCCCATTATTAAAGGAAAATACTGGTTTTAAGCCACCCCAAAGCCCTCCCTGCACACATCTGAGAAAAGATAGAATGCACTTTTACAATCTCAACATACTATTTACCCCTTCAAATCATGAATTCATAATTGTGACTACAAGCTATGAAATCATAATTCTAGACCAGCATCCAGCAATAACAGATTCATGCTAGAGAAAAATTTGGAGACCTGTCCAAGCTAAGAGGTCTATGAGACTCAGAAGCTGAAATTAAAGCCAGAGCAAACAAAACATACGTCCAAATCGAAGCGGACTAACACATGTAACAAAACTTGTATTTCACACTTCAGATTCTGGTAACTTAATTATAGTTACTCCTCGATACCTGTGTGTAGTTGGAAACCAAAACAATCCTATCATCTGTTTTCTGACGAAGTTGAGCCAGTAGCCGGGCTAAGACATGCATTTTCCCTGAAAGTTCAACCCACAACCCAGCGCCACCCGTCCATGAGCCACACCTACCAGATTATTTGTAAAGCCATTTCATTATTTGTAAATAATCAAGTTGAAGACGATCTTCAGAAAGAAAGTTGGCTAGAACAGCTTACCTTCCAGAGAACATTTCTGGAGGGAAAAAGCGGATGCAGTCCTCAAAACCAGATGTCCCTGGACTTCCACCTCGTATTGTGTCGTATATCAGCTATAGATATTTGACATTAGTAAGCAACAGTTTTGTGACTAGCAAATTGAATAAACACAAGAAGTATAGTATCATGGTTAGGAATTTTGGTATTATATGGCTCTGTGGAAGTCATAAGGAAAAGCAGTAACAAGTTACACCAGAGAGGTGGGCCTCTGGGGCTTTGGTTCCATGGTAAGGACACAACATATGATGTGAGGATTACATGCATGTCATGGGTTCAAACACTGCTGCAAACAAAGCATAATATTTATGTTGGGAGGATGGCGGAGGAGCAAACTATTACTCCCTGGAGTTTCCAACTTCTGCACCTACAGGAGTTGGGTCAGAAACTCACATAAAATTTCTTTGATATCAAAAAGAGAAAATTAACAACTAGAGCTATCGTAAAAGTTTTGATTTCCAAATTCAAATCCTCGAGATTATTCATTTTACTGAGGTTTCTGCAAGCATTTGACCTTAACTTTGAAAATTCAACAAATCCAAAATGGATTATATCATGACTTTTCCTATGTTTGGATTAGAAATTCCCTACCTCCTATTCGGATTACAATTCTGCTATCATGTGACAGTAATAAGGAAAAGCAGTAGAAAGGTAAAGCAAGGAAAATTCAAGAGTATTGTCTTTCCAAAATTTCCAATCATAAAGAAGTAAATAGTCTTTTATGGAAGTCCCTTCAAGTGCAGATGTAATTTTACCACTATCATGCTAAATGCAAAAAGCTCTCAACACCTATTTAGTATAAAACAATATTTTCAGATACATTGCCAAGGTATCAACATGGAGCAACAATTTCAGGTAAATTTTCAAGGTATCATCATTAAAGAAACACAATTAAACAGTCTGTTAATTGCCCCAAAAAAAATTAAAGAAATGGTTTCAGGTACATCTTATAAGTATCAGTTTTCTTTTTCTGTTTTGTATTCCTTAAAAATAAGAAACTAAAGAGAAGGTAGGGGGGGAATATTCGACATATATAATGGGAAAATATAGAAAATCTCAAACAGCACACAAAAAACGAAAACTTGTAGCCTGGCTGGTATCTTAAAAGAAGACTTAATACCTGTTATACTTTCCAGTTAAGAAAAGAAACGAATAGTTGTTACATATGAATAGACTTGAAGAAACTATGAGAGAATGATAGCTCACCTTTGGATGATTGCAAAGCTTCTTCAGAGCTGTTATGTAAGCTAAGATTTTTGATTGTTTTGCTTCTTCAGCGATAGCTCGTTTCACCTGTACTTGGTAGTAGTAGAACAAAAGCAAACTAAATTATCCAAGAAGCAAGCTAAATTATATAAATACTTCACATGTCAAAAAGCTAGCAAAATGAGAATTTTACATTTTTTGAATGTATAAAATGATTGTACAGCTCTGACTGGAGAGGTGTCAGCTTGCAACAAACAACTTCAATTATCTGCAGAGTAAAAGGGTGCAATCATTGATTATCTTCAGAATGATCGAAATGCTTACCAACATATTATTATTACAACAACAATAGACCCAATGTAATCCCACAAAGTGGAGTCTGAGGAGGGTAGAGTATACACAGACATCACCCCTACCAACATATTATTATCATCTAGATAAATGAGTGAACATTCTTTTGAGACGAAATTTTTTATTTCTTATTCTTTTATCTGTTGCTTTGACAACTTGTAACATTCTTTTTCTTATTATTACTTTATTTTATTTTTTATTATTATTATTACTATTAGTATTATTATGTTTCCAGTACTAAATAGTTGCCAGCTGCGCTCCTATATTTGTTAGATGGAAAAGGTTTCTTTAGCATCGTAAGAATGAGAACACAGTCAAAAGCTGTATTAAAATCCAAAAAATTAGTACTAATCTACTTGGTCCGAGTTTAGTCCATCAAACATACAGGAGACAAAGGAGTTTACCATAGACACCAAATCAGAATTTGGTAGCTCATTACTAGTAGTACCTCAAACAACAATATGCCAAAACAACAGATCTGATAGAGTAGCTAAAAGTGCAGTAGATAAAGTCATTGTACTTCTTTTAATGTCAAATCTTCTGAAGCACAATCAACACTTCACATAATACACTATCTTACAATATCTAATGAATTAAAGAAAAGGGGTACCTTTGGTGGTAGGTGGTTTGACAATAACGCATTTGTCCTCCTCAAAATAAACTGAGACCCATAGAAAAAAAGAAAAAGAGTATTAGTGATGTTCAGAAAAAGTACACCAAATCATTACATGGGAGCATGTGCTAGATTTGGGTCCCTAACAAGCAGCCTTAGACAAGAGGCAAACATCAAACTCTGCAATGACTTTGATATCCTAATCAAAACCAATTTGCACCAATTTAATTTTCTAAAATATCTTATTGTATTTCGTTTCTTGAATATTTTGGACTGTCCAAATTTAAAGATTTAATTTTTTTCTTCGAAAAGAATAACAAAAAGATTATGGACTGGCTTCAAGCCTTCAAGGTTCATAGAGTGATATTTCCATTATATCTCTTTCTTCTACATTGGATTTGGGTGTACAATTACTAGCCAGAACAGACAATAGATCAAGTGATCAACAACAAGCCGAAATTCCGAAACTGCATAATTTTCAGTGGAAAGCTTGCCTGATTAACTTTGGAACTCAGTTCAGCAGATCGGTCAGATCCTAGTTTCTTCTCTTCCTCTGTGGCAGTCGGTTCCCTACCACATATTATCGGTGTCTACAAACAGTTGGATCGAGGGAAACCACAGTAAGGTAAATGCTTATATACTGAGAGAAATAATGATAACCAATATATGTCTCCTTACCCAGTAAAAAAGATATGGATTTTGCATTAAGTGATGATATAATAAAAAAAGCTTATCTGCTATTTAAACCCCACAAAGTTGTGGAAAAAGAATAGGGACATAAGAATTCACGATTAAATTTGTAATTCAAGTGTAAGCTAACCTCAAAATAACGCCGGAAGTGTGCAGCATCACCCAAGATACCCGGATTCGTGAAATTAACCATGGCATAAAACTCTTCTAGATCATTCTGAAAATTGAGGGAAACAAAAATGCATTATGTAGCAAAAACAAATTATATTGACAAAAGATACTAAAGAAAAGTCAGATAGGATCTCACTTGCATTGGAGTCCCTGATAGCAGAACCCGGCGTTTGCATGCTAGAGAAGCCAATGCCTAATTGCAAGTTTTAAATTAGGCTCGACAAAGATTACAGAGTTCATCCACAAAAAGTAATCTAAGTCATCTAAAATAAGTAAACATGTCTTACTCGATTAGTCAGTGTTTGATCATTTTTCAATCTGTGAGCCTCATCACATATGAGAAGGTCGCATGATCCAGAATTACTGAATTTTGAAGAATGCATCCGAAATGTCTCGTAGGAAACAATTAAAACCTGGGAGAACAATATATGAATTGATACCCCTCAATCATAATGTAACTAGGATCTCTCAGAAAACATACCTGTATATTACTACGGGGATTGATAAAACTTTCTATGCCAGAAACAACATCATCTCTGGTGCTTTCACATAAAGCAACCAGTTTAACTCTTTCTCCAACCCATTTATTGATTTCAGCCTCCCAATTACTAACAAGACTAGTAGGGGTCACAATTATTGCCTTCATGACCATAGGTTTTCCATCAAATCCCTGGCGAAGAAGAGTGTAAAGTAGTGTAATTGATTGCAGAGTCTTCCCCAAACTGCACTAAAACGCAAAGAGCAGTGAATAAGCCAAAATGAAACACCTAAGATGACTCAACTTAGGGACACATAGTCAGGGAGAATAACAAAAAATAATTTACCCCATATCATCAGCTAAAATGCATCCATTAATGTTGAAGCTACTAAGTGCACCTGACACACAGTCAAACATGAACTGGACCCCTTCCCTGCAAGTAAAATCATGAAGAATTTTTTAAGGATATAGATGCTGCAGCATGCTGCAAACATAGTCAAATTTGAGAGTTTCTGAATGTTGCTTAACTTGATTGAAATTCATTTAAAAACAGATTAAAAAACATATAGCATCAAAGTTAAAACTAAGAGGTTGAAGTTTGGCGAAAAATAGAAATGTTCTTTTTTGGAGTCTTTCTTTTTAATTAAATAAGGAAGAAATGTTTTTTAGGGAGTTATGATGGAGGAGTGAACAGGTTATCAACTTACTGATGTATATCTTCAGAAACTAATGTTGCAAATTCAACTTGAATGTCATGAAATAAAATGGCACAAAGTAACTTAATGAGAAGATATAAAGAATTCTTTTGAGTGCTTCACCTATGATACATTTTAAATATCCATAGCTTCCAATTCTAACATTGCTTTTTCATTCATGCACTTGGTTAAACAATACGCCTTTAAATATCACATAAATATAATCAAACACACCCTATACTGCCTATCTCATGTGGAGTACCTTTGATGAGGACGAAGGAACCTAACAAGCAACGGATCCACAATTATAGGAACTAAACTATAGCCTTCCTCCACAATTTCTTCAGGCTGCCACAACACCAGAGGTTCAACACCAGGTGGCAGTTCTAAATTGTCTTCCACCACATCTATCTCAGCAGCTTCTGGAGCTTTCAGCCTGTTTGTAATAGCAATAAATGTTGGACTTGTTGAACCCCATGGCACAAACCTTTTACGAGCACAAAGACGGCGAGCTAGATGCTCATTGCTACTACTGTAACCATTGGAGCTTGGAGGTTTGAATGGCTTTCGGAGATTGGCTGCTGCATCTGTCACTGAATAGACTCGTGGAAGTAGTGATTGTCTTTTCACAATAAGGTTACCCCTGAATTCATAACAATCAGGATATCATAGACCAATATCAGAAGACTCCTAGATAATTTTCCTTATGTAATAGTGCTTTATCGAGATAAAGAAGTATGACTGATTCATTTCGCAGAAAAGTAAAATGTGCTTTACATTAGAAACTTAAAAGAAATAAATCGGAACATTGTCACAAGATTCAAACTTTCTTAGCAACTGGCTAAACCCAGCAGAATGGATATATACAAGATTCATACAAATGGCCCAAACTACATTGGATTTAGGCATAGCTAATCCATTTAACTGCTGCACTTAGAATTCCTAGCTCAAATGAGACTGCAATTGAAAAATTAAACAGCTTCTGTCACAATTAACATATGGAATACAGCGAAACCCTAATTTAATCAACAAATACCGTACTCGTGCGATGACATATACTGTATGTTAGGTCTTTTCAAGTACAGAAAAATTCAAGCTACCTCACAAGAGCATCAACATTTTGCGATTTGCGGTCTTCATCTGGCGAACTGGTACCCGCCTGAGATGCTACATTCCATTCATCGTCGTCGTCGTCGCCACTATTAGATACGCAATCGATGTCCTCCTCTGGCTCTCTAAGGGATTCGTCGCTCGATGCTGAAAGAGCCTCTCCCTCGTCCTCCATTACTCGTAGCTCAGACGCGAGAGCTGCTCTCTGCTTAAGGCATTTGAATCTTTCCGTTTTGGCGGTAAATCGAAGCGGGAAGCGTCTCTAGGAAGATTGTTTAGTTTGATACCCTTACAAATTATAGTTTAAAATATTTGTTTTTATTATAAATAACATAAACATTATTATTATTATTATTGCATGTATTGTATTTTATCACGAACCCACAAGTGATATCCTAATAATTCTTGACATAACATATTTACGAATATCATATGAAAATTAGCGAAAACTATGACTAAAGGGTCGTTTATTGTGAGGGACAAAAATAAATAGTGATGGTATAAAATTTTTGTATCTTGTTTGATTGTCGTGTTTGGAATAACTAATCTCTGTATAACTAATCATGAGATAACTTGTTTTCAACCAAACAATCCATAAAATAATGACTGAAATAAATTATGAGAAAAAGTTTATTACAATTGAATACTAATGTATGAAAGTCTCTAAACTAAATAAAACGATTTGTTGGGACAAGGCCCCAACTAGCCATAAATAAATTTGAAATAAGAATGGAATTAACAAAATTATGTCCTCGATGATGAGGATTCATCAAAATTCTGAACTGCTATACTCTCGATCCACAAGCCTAAGAATGATACTCATATCTACCTCAAATGAAAAATATAGTGCAAAGAGGTACGTGAATAGTATAGTGAAGACAATGAGTGTATAGGAACAAAACTAAATACTTGACTTCACATGCAAATCATAAGTTGTGAGAGAGACCACAATGAATCTTTCAATAATGCGTTAATACAAATTGAGGTTGAACACATGAAATGTTTCTACATAATAAAATTTTGAAACCATATTTTTTCGCATCTAAGATGAATTGTAATCAAGTCAATATAATGTAATCATAAATAAGGGTCACCAAGATCCACAAGGAAGCTTACTATACAAATTTATAAAATAATCTATATTAGTTTAAATAAATATTATGAATTAATTATTTAAATTCAGTTAAAATGGATTTAATTAAAGTCCACTCAATAAAGTCTATACTTCACGTCACTTAAACTTGATTGGCCTATAGTAATTCTGTTCCAATCGCAACTCCTTTAATTTAAATCTATATATAGGGGTCTTCGTAATTGATAAAAGGGACCAAGAATTCCAACAAGAAGCTTGAGAAAGCTCATGAATCAAAAGCGCAAATTTCTCTTCAAGTTCAAGAATTTGATTGTTCAAGAACGTTCAAGTTTAAACATCTAAAAAATTCAAATAAAAAATTTATATTTTTTGTATCACAATCTACGATACAAGTTATGTCGTTTTACTCTTAAAAGACTTATATCGTTACAGACATAAGTTCAATTCATAAGCAACAAGTACCTATAAAATTATTTCGTTATAAACATAAGTATAATTTTAGAACCCACAAAGTTATGTCTTAAGAGGCACAACTTATTCATATAGAACTTTTGCATGACAAGACAAAAGTTCTCTTAAACTTGTGTCTTGCGAATCAGATACAATATAATTTATGTCAGACAAAATAAATATAAATACCTTGCGAAATAGATACTAAACGATTTATATTAAATAAAACGAAAATTCTCTAAATTTATGTTAGGTGAAAATAGATTATAGACTAAAATATTTTTACTCACAAATTTAATTAAAGGGAAATGGTAAAAAAATATCCTTAAATTATGTGAAAGAAACAAAAATATCCTCTTTTATAGTTTGATCCAAGAATGTCTTTACCGTCAATACTTTGATCAATAATGCTCTTTCAATCAATACATTGGTCCCAAATTTCCCTTATAATTACTAAATGGATCAAAATGCCTTTCTTTTTTAAGCAATATACTTTTTTCTTTTAAAACACATATTCTTCCTAATTAAAATATTATTAAAGAATCATGTTTTTGTTTTATTTCTTTTAAAAATCACTTTAACAAATAAAAATGTAGAAAATCTTTTTTTTCTTCTTAATCTCATTTTATCAATTAGAAAGAATAATTTCATGTACCTTTTCAAAAATAATATACTATGTCATGCATAAAATATCATAATATATCCATAATTTATATTTATATTACGATAAAAAATAATTATAAAAAATTAAGAAATATTTCCATTGTTTTTTTCTGAATTGAAGTAAGATAAACACTTCCTAACTTTAAAAATATTAATAGAAAAAAAGACTGTGCTAAAAAGAAAATGAATAATATATTTATTTAGAAAATGAGCATTTTTGACTCATTAAATAACAATTAGGGCATTTTTGAACAAAAACATTAACGACAAAAACATTTTTAAATCAAACTATAGATGAAAAAATATTTTTATTCTTTTCACATAGCGTAAGGACATTTTTAATCCTTTTCCATGATTAAATAAGCAACAAAGTTCAAATTAAAGATTGGGAAAATTACACGGCTAAGCAAACTTATACTATTAACTACTAATCATAGCTATAGTTTGCTATAATTGCCACTCGCGACTAACATTATACATTAATTACGTGGGCTGACTTCGAGTTTGTATAATTAGCCATGTTTGTATATGTATAATTCGCCAGGATATACAAATAAATATGTATAATATGTAATTTTTAATCTAATATACATATACAATTCACCTCTCTCCTACTCTCTGCCCTCTCTCGCTCGCCTCTCTCCTCCCTTTCTCAATCTCGCTCGCCTCTCTCCTCCCTCTCTTAATCTCTCTTGCCAGATATACAAATGTATGCGTATAATATACAGTTATCTAACCAATATACATATACAATTCACCTTTCTCCCACTCTTTTCCCTTCTCTCTCGCCTCTCTCCTCTCTCTCCCAATATCGCTCACCTCTCTCCTCTATATAACATGTAACTATAAATTGTAATTATCAAAATATAATTATAAAGTGTATTTAATTATTTTTAACTGGCTATATGTAAAAGTTTCCCTTAAAAGATTACCACAAATATGAGCATGATCCGTGCAAAAACTTTTTTTTGGGGCTCAAATTAAAGATCACCACAAATAGGAGCATGATCCGTGCAAAAACATCTATTTATTTGCTAATAAAAGAGTTTGTTTCTTTCTTTTTGATTTTTCGGTTAGTCAAATAAAAAATAACTATAACAAAGAGACCTTTTAAAAAAAGTAATTCAATTACCTTGATAAAAATGAATAATTTATTAGTCTCAATTTATGTATGGAACAATTTTTTTTTTTCATTTCGAAAAATATGTATACCTTTATATGATGAAAACACTTATTTTTAAAATTGTTTATTTATCGTTAATGAAATAATTTATAAACACGCAAATGGTCAAGAAGTGTCTAAGACCACACATTAAAAAAAAACCTTTAAAAATCTTTCTTTTTTCCTTTCAATTTCATAACAAATTAAATGGTGTCACATCAATTAAAATGAAAAAATCAATATATATATATATATATATATATATATATATATATATATATAAATGAGGATCATAGAGGAGGTGATGTGTCACCTCTATATGGCCTCCATTTGTATTTAGCTTTTTTCATCTTTTTTTTTTAAAAAAAATTATCATATATCATAAAATATTACTTAAATTTATTACAAATTAATATTTTATTAATGATGGGTCATTTATAACAAAAACTTTTTATTTATTTATTTCACTTATAGTTAAAAAAGAAACATAATTTATTTATTTTTGACTTTTTTTAATTTAAATTAATTATTTTATTGTAAAAATATATTACTTCAATTATATAAATATACAAATAAATACTTTATTAATGTATGAACATTTATATATAAAAAAAACTCTCTATATAGTATTATTGTTTTTACATTTTAAGTATTTTTATTTTTATTTTTGAATTTATTCACTAGGAGTTACTACCCATGACTTGCCCCTCTTTAATTTTTACTTTTAATAATATTCATGACTCTCATAATTTTTATATTCATAACCTCCAATTTAAATTTATAAATTTATGTGTCTTAAGGAATTCCTTTATTTTGCTTATAAATTTATATTAGTTTCATGAAGATTCACATTCACAATTATTCTTTCTTTTTTCATCATATAAGTTTGATTGATTTGTAACAAAAAAAGAAGTACATGAAGGTAAGAAATACTTCATTGAAATTTTTATTTTTTATTTCCTCTATTTTTGTCTATATATATTCGTATTTGATTTGTGAAGGAAATTAACAAGTAACTAAAAAAAAAGTACATGAAGTTAATAAATATATCATTCTCAAGTCCTTAATTTTTCATTTCCTTTAATTTGTCTATATAGATTCATATTTATTTTTATGAAGATTCACATACAAAGTTATAATTTCTCTTCTTTATAATACTTGTTTGTGAATTAGCTAACATGTAACAAAAAAAAAGTATATGAAGGTAAGATATATTTCATTCTTAAGTCTTTCTTTTTTATTTTTATGTACTTAGACATGCTTTCTTAATATATATTTTTATGTTTGTATTATAATTTATCAAGCAAGTATGATTAAAAAAATCTCTTTAATTCTTAACAATGTTTTGTCCATATGCAATTACTCTTTCTAATAGTTAGTTTTCCATATATAATATAGTTTGATTATAATATTTGTTAGATTTCAAGAAATAATTATTATTTAGTATTGTTATTACTATTGAAAAGATAATATATAAATATATTAAATATGGTTTATATTTCGTTCTTTCTTTTGATATAATTATTTTTAAATCGTATATGCTTTTTTTTTATTCAGTTGGTTGCATATATGAAGAGTTTGACACATGGATCAAAACATGATGACGAATCTCTTTACAAAGGAAGATGGTACAAGGAAAAAAAATGAAGCATAACTAGAGTTTTTGAAATTTTGATTTATGTAAATAATTTAGCTAAATGTATTATATTGTCAATGCTAATCATTTGATCCTTTAGTATTCTATTTTCTCTTTGTTATGAAAAAAAAAATATAATTATTTTATTTTAACAACAACAAAATTTTTGATGATTAGTTTCACTTTTATTATATATTATAAAAAGTAATTGAAAAATATATTATTATTTTCATGATGTCATTTTTTGCGTATGTAACAATCTGTCGTCGTTCTTTTTGCTTTGAAATGTATTTACAATTTTTATGTAGTCACCAATTACTATATTTTCTCTGTTCATTTTTTGTATTTTCACACCTTATTTTTATTTTTTTATTTTACAAATAAAATCAATACATAAATAGTAATACATTTAGTGGCTAATAAAATTATACATTTGAATTATTTATAACTCATGTCTCTTCTTCTTACTTGTAAAGTTTAATACTAAATATGAATCATGACTTTATATGCTTCATTTTTCGTAAATCTTATAAGTATATAATTAATATTTAAAAAATTACAATAAGCAAATGTAATAATAAAAGAAAAGAAAATAATTTTGTTTTGACGAAATCAGAGTTTGGATAGAACATCACTACTCCTAGAAAAGATAGAGAAAATTAAAACATCTAAAATATTTTCAACCTAATACAATATATTGTTATTTCAACATATTATCCGTTATTCCATTTACTTCACCACGGGAAATATTTTGTTCTAATATATACATATACAAAACAAATAAATATATTTATATGTTTTAAAAAAGTCTATGATATCGCAGACGAGGAGAAATATAAATTTATCTATATATTCGATACTAATCTAAATATTGTATTTTTCATATTATTATCTTATAAATATTTCATATAATCGGGCGATGCGCGAATAGTTTCACTAGTATTAATAATATTCAAAGACTCTTTTTTATTTTTGTAAACAATTTTTTTTATTTAATTGTCATTAATCATCATTGAAGTACTCACATATGAACTAAATAGTACTACTAATGAGAAATTGCAGAACACTTAAAATAAAAATATGACATAATTAAATTATTAAAAAACTACTATATAGAAGCCAATAGTAAAGCAATAGGGAGACTCAAATTTCATATACTACAAATTTAGCGTGTGGTATTCAAAGTTGGACGTGGGGCTAAGTGGCATGCTAGAAAAGTTTTTAAAGCACTCGTAAAACATGGAACTTTAGAAAATACGCTCGACTAAAAGCGCAGACACGTCGATAAAGATTATTTTTTTAGTCACTTTTACATAGTATTAAGAGAAAATTATTGAAAATATTTTTAAATTTAACGTAAACTATTAGGTTCGTTCTCACATTATTGACAATATTGAAAATACTTTTCTATTTGACTAATTAAAGTTAGAAATATTCGTGATATATACTTAATCTGCAACCTTATATGGGACTCAAGTGGCATGCTAGAAAAGTATTCAAAGCACATGTTTTAGGAAATACTCCCAACTAAAAGCGTTAAGAGAAAACTATCGAAAATATTTTAAATTTAACCTAACTTATTAGGTTCTATCTCATATTATTGACGGTCTTTTTTATATTTGACTAACTAAATTTAGATACATTCTTGATATACTCCTAAACTAGCGAGAATTTAGTGGTGTATTTCACTCATGTTGCAAGATCGGAAGTGTATTTTGTTAGACAACCACGTCACATAGACTTTGATGTAACCTAGGACTCCTATACAACCCAAGCTATGTAAACAAAATAGATATGTGATAACATTTAGTTATGTTTGAGAATTGAGATATATAAAATCACTATGAGTTAGAGATAACTTAGCCAGAATGGACTCTCTGTACGTGTGTATAAATATGAATTTTTTACCAAACTAAATCATTATATAAAATAATTTATTAAAATAATATATTTTTTAAATTTTACACAATTAGTATAAAGGTATTTCACAATAACGTTTTAGGGTATATTTCATTTTTAAAAAACTAACAGCGTTAGGTTGATATACATTTTACTCCTAAAATGTTATTTTGAATAACGTTTTATTCCTAAAACGTTACTGTGAGTAATGTTTTAGGAGCAAAACGTTACTGTGAGTAACATATATCAATTTAACGCCGTCAACTTTTTAAAAATAAAATATAACCTTAAAATGTTACTATGAAATACATTTATACTAGTTTTATAAAATTTTAGAAAAACATATTATTTTGGTGAATTGCTTTATAAAATGACTTAGTTTGGTTAATACCTCGTATAAATACACTATGCATCAGAACTTCTGGCGTATTCAAACTTCTCTCTTACTCTATAATTTCTACATATCTAAGTTTAATTAGTCAAGTAAAATGATGTTTCTAAATCTGTCAATATTTCAAAGATGAAATCAATAATTTACACCAAATTTAAGGATATTTGCCATAATTTTCTCAACATTAATTATAAATTTCATTTTCGTTAAAACTTAATTTCTTTGATAAAAAAAGAACAAAGATGTCTATTGTTACATGACAGATTAGTTAAGATCTATGATTTGATCAAATTTATGGACAATTCAATACACATTTTAAATTTTATTTATGTCATATATTATCTATATTTTTGCTAAATCTCCTACTAGTGTTTTAATTCTTCTCTTTCTGATGAAGCCATAGAAAAATAATTTGGTTTCATTTTTCATGAGGGAATTATTTGTTGTAGACGACTAAACTAAAATTTGTTAACAAAAGCAACTTCTTCAAAGCTCAAAATCACACAATATTGCTAAAATAACTTAATTTTAGAAACACTTATTTAAAATGGCTTTATTCAAAATCATTTTTGAAAAGAAAAAAAAAACAGTTTGTGTTTGAAAAGTTCCACCATATCTACGGGATTAGGTTTACCCAACATAATTATATAGATTTTTAAAAAGGGATAATGGTATAGAATGACAAATTAATAATATAAAATAAATATAGTAATTACCGTTTGATTTATTTGTGTTTCATAGCAAAATATTTGACAGTTCCTCTCTCCTTCATATTTTTGCTCGCCACTCTCGCTTGCTTTCTTCGCTCGCCTCTTTCGCTTTATACAATAGAATTGTATAAATTGTGTTTCTAATTGTATAAAACGAGAGAAAATTGTAAATACACATGCAAATACATATATCTCCGTCTTATACACGTATAATTATACAATAAAAGTACTTCCCTGTCCAAGTCTCTTTTGTCTTTCTCTCTTTCTTGTTTTATATAAATTCGAATCGTATATAATTTATCTCTTTCTCGTTTTATACAATTCGATTTAATTGTATATTTCCTACCCAAGTCTCTTTTGCCTTTTTCCCTTTCTCGTTTTATACGAATTCAAGTTATATATAATCGTCCTATACACTTATAATTATACAATTCGTTTTATATACTTTGTTTTATACAATTCGCTTCAATTGCATATTTATAGCGAATTATACATATATATGTTCGCTATAAAGCATAATTATGCAAACTTTACTATAACATACAAATATAAATTTTATATTTGCTGTATATTTAAGTTTCCTTTTTAAAAATCAAGAGGAAATATGTGGATATCCATTTACCACAATACAAAATAAACACAACATGTTTAATTAAAACAAACACACAAGAGATTATAATTTGTATTTTTAAAAAATAAATAATGAATATAATACTAAATTAATTGTCAAGTTAAATGATCACTCCACTTAGCATACACTCTCTGTTTATTTTTATTTATTTACTATAGTTAAAAATAATTATCCAATTATATTTTTCAATTAAAAAAATTTAAAAATAATTGATTATTTTGTGTCTTTTTATTCTTAATATCAAATACTACCTCTTCGCTCTCATATTAATTGATCATTTTTCATTTTATACAGTGCTTAAGAAATTATATAAAAAAAAATAATTTTACTAATTTACCTCTTAAAAAACTTCTTAAAAATTTTACAAGCTAGTGTTAATGCATTAAAAAGAATTATTACAAGGGCAATATAGAAAAAGTTTAATAAAAACTTTCTTAATTTAGTAAGGTGTACAACTAATATGAGACAACTGTTTTAAGATGATACACTTGTGACACATTTACGATCCAGGCATAATATCTTGTAGGGAAAATTTTAATTTGACAGATATATTTTAATTTTTTATTTTAAATTTAAAAAATAAATTCTTTTAATAAATGGATACATGCGCTAAATACAATAACATAAAATTTACAATATCTCGTGATTCACTCTAATCTTTTTTTAATAAAATATTTTATCCAAAATGAGTTCCACTATGATATTAACACCTATATTTATACAAATTAATTACTATATATAAGTATATGCATATATATAGAGAGAAATACAAATATTTGTATAAAATATGGAACTATTTGTATAAATATAGAACTATTTTTATTGGTATATAATTATAAATTGTATATGTGTATGAACATATAACTTAAATATACAAATATATAAATACACCCCGATATAGTTATGTAAATAGATGTGTATAAATAATAACTAATAAATCTATAAATTGCTATATACATTTAGGATTTATACAAATAATTGTAATTCTCCATATCTGTCCAGATCTAATGAACCACCTTTTGTTTCCCCTTTCTAACTATTTTGATATCGCTTGCTTTAACATTATTGATAAATTGTTGCATTGTCGTTTTGTCGTTCTTCTTCTTAGATTCCAATAAAAAAATTTGGATGCGACCTGTAATAGTGAAATCGCGATTAGAAGGGAGAGAGTGAATTTTAAAATTTTCAAATTGGATACGTATGAGTGGTTTCAGGAGAGATTTAGAGAATAAAGAGAGGAGAGATAAAATTATATTTGCATAAATGAATATATAAAAGTCGGGAAGTCAATATCATTGATATATATATTTTTAAATATATAAAATTTACCTTATATACACGATGTATTTTTTTTTACTTTGTCCCACTATCCAATAGCTATTTCTACTGCGCCCCAGTCACAAACCTTCAAAATCTGTGGCATATCATAAAGGTTTTATCATGGACTTTGGGAAATTCGCAGAGATATTATCGCCAAATTTTTACGATGTTGAGAAAACTTGATAGAAATTTATAGGAATATTTAGCATTAAATTTGGAATATATATGACGATATTAATTATTTTACCTAATAAACTTGATTTCACTTTTAATGATTCAAATCAGATTATTGTGATTAATCATATTTTTAATTTTTTCTTGTCACTTTCTTACTACTATTTGATCGATAAATCTTACATGCAACCAGGTTATTTAAATATAATCACAAGTAATTTTATTTAATAGAATTTATCATAAATAATATCGATTAATTTTTATTTATGATATATTCAATTAAATAAAATCACTTATAATTATATTTAAATAACATTTTTATGTGCGGAATTTATCAAATCAAATAGCAGCAAGAAAGTAACAAGAAAAATTCAAAATATGATTAATCACACTAATCTGATTTAAAATATCTAAATATGAAATCAAATTTATTAGGTAATAATTAATAGTGTCATATTTCATTCCAAATTTAATACCTAAATATCCCTATGAATTCCTACCTAATTTTCTCAACATTTTACAATTCAACAAACAAAATTATTCGCAAATGACAACACTAACATCTTGATGAATTACTCAGAATCCATGACAACCTTTTTAATAAGTCTGGATAAGTTTATTGTGCGAAAAATTATATTGTATATATAAGGAAATATATATATATATATATATATATATATATATATATATATATATATATATATATATATATATATTATCGGAGAATCCTTTTGTTAACTCAAGAAGTTAAATAAGATTGAAAAATTTAACTAAAGAAGAGGAAGCTAAAAATAAGACATTGTTTATAGAAGAAGACTCTTGGATTGGATTGGATGTGGGTTGGGTTGTTTTTGGGTTGCTTACAAATATATAAGATCACCCATATTTATACTTGTTCATGGATGGTTCTAGAAATTATTCTAGATATTTCTACAAGGAAAATTCTAGTGAACGTTGTCTTCTACCCTAAAATATCTAGATATTTCTTTAAGATAATTATTGTAGATTTACACTAGACTATTCTAGAATCTATACTAAAAAAAAATGATATTTCAAAAATTAAAGTTATCATTTTTCACATGAATGACCGTCTAAAACTTAATTCTTTGAACTTCGATTGAACCTCAATATTGCTATAAATTACAATAATCAAAAAGCTTATTTGAAAATAATTATTTATCAAAAATATTGACTCAAGTAATTAATCCTTTGTTATATAGATGTCAAACAAAAAATGATAGGTGAAAATTTCTCCAAGTTAATATATTAAGAAAATATTTATCATTTATAACAAAAACATTTTTTTTGCTTGATATATTTAGAATACAACTTTAATATATATTACAAAGAACAATTTATTATTCATGTATAACACGAGTTTTATTGATGATTAGCATATTTACTACACTTATAATATAATGTGTCAATTTCTTACAAAAACAAGCATAATATATTTTTAAAAACAGTTATAATACATATTTATTGCACACATAATTCACTTTTAATACATATCACAGATTTAACATAATATTACTAATATATAAAAAATATCACTAAAATCAGTAATTATTTACTAAAAAGAATCGATCCAAGTAATTTTTACTTTTTTATTTTAGTTTAGTTTCAGCCCAATTGCTCATTAGTTTTGCAAATTTTTGGATTTGAAACGGCAATTAGGGATGTGTTCGGTTGGAGGAAAATATTCGATCTTCTCGCTGAAATTGATCAATATTTTTGAAAAATACTTTTATTTTAAAAAATAAGTTATTTAACAGGAATAATAAATTTCAAAAAATCATATTTTGTATTGAATTTCTCTTTCATACCCTTCAAAAATATCCAAGGATTTTTTTTCCAATTATTTCATTTTTTTTTATAAACACAAACTTTTTAAAACGAAAAAAATAACTCCCTTTTTCAAAGTAGGTAAAACAAATTAAATAAAGAGAAAATTATATAAAATAACAAACTATTAATTCAAATTAAATGCTATAGCCTTAATTAATTTTATTTATAATTCGCAACAAATATTACATTTTTTTGCGATATGATTCAATATACAATTAGTCATTTTCGATTATACAAATACGAATTTTTTATACAAACTATAATGTATAAATAAAATTATACAAAACTGAACAATTTGTATAAATTTGGATGTATGTAGTGAATTATACAAATCAAAAACTTCATAACAAATATAAAATTTCTTAGGATCGCAATTATGCAAATATAACTTTAACATACAAATATAATTTTTATGTTTGCTATATGTGAAAGTTGCTCATAAATAAATAATAACGGAGTTTTATTATCTCTTCCCGGCCCACCAAACATCCCTACTCCATGTCCCCTCCCTTGACCATCCCAACACCCACCATCCTCGAACCACCACTCTCTTCTCTTTACTCCCGTTCTTCTACATAATGTTTTGCTAAATTATATAAATCATTTTGGAGTAATAGTTTTTGTTTTCAACACATTTTTCTTTCATACCAAACACACCCGAGTTTAGAGGTGTGCAAAAATCAAACCAACAAATAAGGCGAACTGAAAAACATGTTGTTAGTTTATTGTTATTGAGTTATTGAATTAACAGTATTTTAATATTTTTATAAAAAAAATATCGAGTTATCTATTCAATATTGATTTTTAATAACCATTAAGACTTTACTACAATTACTTGTACAAGAATATTATAAATTAATCTCAATACCTTACTAATTACTCTCTTTATCATTCCAAAGTGACTTTTAGTTCATCACTTCACATTATACAAAATGTCAAAATCTAAAATAAGAATCCTATTCCTCTTAATTTCTCTCTTGTATATAGTTTTTTCATTACATTATTGTTTTGTGTCAAATTTATTTGAAAAGTCATATATTTATTTTATAAGTATTTTCTTAATGCTTAAAATCGAACCATTAAAGACCCAAACTGATAAATCGAAAATCGAATCACTTATTGGTTTAATATTTTTAAAAATCAAATAACCAAATCGATAATACATAAAATCAAAACCGACACACACCCTACCCGAGCTCATCTTCACCTCCGCTTCTAGCCCCCATTTCCATTACCACACAAACTAACATTCCATAATATTTATCTCGATTATATATATATTTTTAAAAATAAAAATAATAATTAACTTAATATATATATATATTTTTTGTAAAACATTGCCAAACACACCCTTAGGTTGGTGTTTTGTTGAGGAAAAGAAAATCCAATATAAAAGGAGAAGCAGAAGAAAAGGAAATGAGAGGAATTGATGGGAACAAGCCGATGTCGGTGACTACTGCTTCAGCTTCTTTACAATTCTTGCGGAGGTTCATCGCCTCCCCTATAACTTCTCATTCTTCACTCCGGCTACCCAAATCTTCTCTTCTTCCTAATAATACCCTACCTGTTTCCTCTCTCCGTTGCCGTTTCCGGTGCTATTCCGCCGCCTCTACTACAACTATGGCTGATGCTATTTCTGATGCTAATATGGATGCCGTACAGCGCCGTCTCATGTTTGAAGACGAGTTTGTTCTCTTTTACCTATCCCTCATTTGTTTATGTTCAATTTGACCTGCGTTTGGATTTTTTTTTTTTTTTGAGTTAACCGTATTCAATATCATTTCTAAATTGCTCTTTTTTTAATTGAAAATTGAGATCAGTTTTATTTTTTTAGGTGAATGTTGTAAATGAATCACAATTAATTAAATTTATGTGACCTTGAGATTCTCAAAGTCATTGTATCTCAAGTGTGTTAACTTGTGATATGTAATTCCAGATGATATTGAGAGAGTTGCTAGGTTATATGCTTTCTACAACTCTTATTACCTCTGCTTTCTTTCAAATGATTTTTTTCTCTGGATCTATGTAGTTAGGGGTGGTTTAGTAGCTGGATAATAAACAATATATTTGTGTATTAATTTCTGTTTTACTTATTTGATCGTTTGGTAGGTAGATAGGAAATAAGTTATTTATGCATATAATTAATGCAAAGTTTGGTTGAGAATTTAGAAATCCGCGTGACTAATATATGTTTAAGTTAACGAGAGAATTTATGTATTATTTTATACTGGATATGAGGTGGAATAGCTAATTCCTTTATTATTAATACATGCATAACTCTAACTAGCTATCTAACGACCCTATTGCTAACAATTTTCCAGCTCATTTGCCAAGTTTAACAATTTTCCGTGTTTTGACTCTCTCAGGTGTATTCTGGTGGATGAGAATGACCATGTTGTTGGTCATGACACCAAGTATAATTGTAAGTTGAGTTGCCTCTTTCGAAATGTCCCCATCTGCATATCTTCTACTGTATTTGCCTTACTGGCTATAGTTCATTTTGATGTTTCTGTGGGTTTGATCTTAACAAAATGGACTGAAAGCAACGTGCTTGGAAGTACACATAATTTTTGTTTGAAACTGGTAATGTATGGAAGTGCACAAATAATTAAATTACTAAGAGAATGAAAATGTCCAGTTACCTAAGTTGCTCCGACACGGGTGCAGATTTAGAGGTCTGATCCTCCATGATCTAGATTTTAAGATTCAGGGACATGAATTCATGTATGGATATGGGTGCGGGGATTTGCCTAAAAATAATTAAAATATCTAAAAACAGAGTTATAAAACCTAAATTATGAGATATTATGTGGAGAACTTGAGGAGAATCTTAGAGGGAGATCAAAGGAAAAGGAGTGACATACAAATTTCTATATTCTAGTTTCTTCAATTTCACCTTAACTTTTGTATTGATTACAGAAATCATTAAAACTCTCCGGACTTCCCCCATCGATTTTGGTCAAAGTTCCCAAAATCGGTTGACTAAACCGGACACGGATCCCACACCCACGTTGTATCGGCACAGGTGCGGCACCAAAAGTGGGGAGTCAAAGCAACTTAGCCAGTAACAATGTAATTTTTATCTTTCAGAAAATCTGTAAGCTGCACAGTAACTAGCAGTACCTCTGCAATTGGATAAGAATCCTGTATGAAGCCCTTATATATGATGGTATTGTCAGTTATAAAACAAACTGATGATATTGTCCCTCATCTAAATTAGACAATTGATATTTGGAATGTTATCGGTTGTACTTTTATGTCTATAAATGGTGGAGCTAGAACCTTAATTATGGTGGAGCTAGATCTGCGATCTTCTTATAATTTTCTTTTGTATGTGATCTCTCGATGTATATGAGAGATTGGGACTGCCGTTTCTTTTTTTATCTGTTTTGCTACTTTGTTTGGTCGGCTTGGTGCATTTGACAAGCTCTCCGCTTGTCACCAAATGGTTGTCTCATATTATAACTAATAATCCATAATTGCAGGTCATTTAATGGAAAAGATTGAAGCTGAAAATCTGCTGCATAGAGCTTTCAGTGTCTTTATATTCAACTCAAAATATGAATTGCTTCTTCAGGTATGTGGCATTGTTTAAGACCAAAGCGATGTAATGGGTGTGAAATTGTCATTTCAGCTTTTGAGAAGTTGATTAGTTAATGTCAAAATGGATAGCAGAAGCTTTAACTAAAGGGAGGGGGGGGGGGGCTGGCAAAAGTAATTCACTAAATTTTGTCTTCACGATTACTTGTTTGTGAAATGGCTGGTAAATGTAACTCGTCAAATGTTTTTTGGTTTGGTTGAGTAAAATAATGTCCAGTATGATTCCATCTTAGTATTTAGATGACCTATCAAACTAAAAACAAGTATGATAAGCTGCTGTATTATATTAGATGCGTCTTTATTGGATGCTATTTTTAACTCCATGACGATTAGATCACCTAATATGCCGTCTTATTCTATGAACAGCAACGATCAGCGACAAAGGTGACCTTTCCTTTGGTATGGACCAATACTTGCTGCAGCCATCCATTATACCGAGAGTCTGAGCTAATTGAGGAGAATTCTCTTGGTATATTTTCTGCTTTGCTGAACGTTAGTTTTGAGTATGTTCTCTTCTTCACCTCACCCTATATCAACTGCCAGGGGTAAGAAATGCTGCACAAAGGAAGCTTCTCGATGAATTGGGTATTCCAGCTGAAGATGTCCCAGTTGACCAGTTCATTCCATTGGGTCGTATACTTTATAAAGCTCCATCTGACGGGAAGTGGGGAGAGCACGAACGTAATAATTCAATCTTACATTTCTATTCAGTAACCAACTGCCATTTGCTTTTGATCTCACTCACAGCATTGAGGGTGTTTTGACATCAACTCTTTACTTGTGCAATTAACATTTGTAATGGTGTAGTTACATTATAACTGGAAATTGACCCTAGTCTACTGTTGCAGTTGATTATCTACTATTCATGGTCCGTGAAGTTAACATGAAACCGAACCCAGATGAAGTTGCTGAGGTTAAGTACGTGAACAGAGAAGAACTGAAAGAGCTTTTGAGGAAAGCAGATGCAGGTGAGGAAGGTCTGAAGCTATCCCCTTGGTTCAGACTTGTCGTTGACAACTTTTTGTTCAAGTGGTGGGATCATCTTGAGAAAGGAACTCTCAAGGAAGTCATTGATATGAAAACCATCCACAAATTGACTTAAGGAGCTGCGTTGCAATCTGGTTTTACTATCATAGTTTGTTCGTTTAAAACTAATAACTTCAGTTGTGATAGCATCCTTCTGCATTTAGGTTTGTTGATTGTGGTAGAAGTTGGAAGGAGGTATTTTGTCAACTGATTACAACATACTATCGAAACTCAATAAGATCATCACTTGTAATTTGTTGTGGTCCTTTAAATTGCTTTTGTGCTGTATAATCGAAATTTGTGTCCTTTTAGCTTTTGTGTGAATTTGCTATAGTTAAAAATGCGTCCATTGAGCCATTTTAGATTAGGCAATAACCACATATTATGTGAGCAGAACTTTGGGATCTTTTATTGACGTAAAATATGGAATAGTATGATTTTTCGTTTCAGTGAATCAAGTTTAGCCAGCTTACTTTAATCTGATTTATGCATCTTTATTCATTTTATTCGATATTTCAAACGTTTTTCGTTAGTCTCATGATATTTATATTTTAATAAATAAAGGAATTATTTCTTACACTTCATAAAGTGAACGAAAATCTTACACTTTATAAAAGTTATTTTACTTCTTCTCCCCTTCTATTTTCAACACTTCCAAACGTTTTTCATTTTGAATATTAACATTTGATGATCCCAATTCCTCAATTGAAACGGCCCCACACTAAACATTAAAATCTTAAAAATTGGAAGAGCATAACCCGACAACATAATAATCTGACCCTACAAATCATATAAATTAGATGTTCTTTTTGCATCTCAGATTTTCATTACTTTGAATGATGTTGTAATTTGTTCAAAATTTTAGCGAAGTCTTATACAATATACATTCGATTATTAAATTTTGAGTTAAGAGTCCTTTATTCGAAAGAAACAAATGAATTAAGGAATGCACATTGTATAAGATTTGCTGGAATTTTGAACAAATTACAACATTTCAAAATTTTTGAACAAATTACAACATCATTTCAAAGCAATGAAAATATTAGATAGAATTTTTTTTTTACCTAATTTATATAATTTGTAGGGTCAGATTGTTATGTTATCGCTTTGTGTTGCTTTAATCTTTCAATATTTTGATTTTTTAGTGTGAAATCACTTGAATTGTCAGATTGAAATCATCAAATGTTAATCTTCAAAGTGAAAAACGTCTAGAAGCCATGAAAGTAAAAAGATGAAAAAAAAGAGTAAAAACGTAAAATAACTTTTTATAAAGTGTAAAATTTTCTTCCACTTTATAAAAGGGTAAAAAAACTTACATCTCATGAAGTATTAGAAATATTTCCTTTATATATTAAAATATACACGTTATGAAACTAACAAAAAAAACGTCTGAAACATTATATTTTTTTCTTTCAAACCTATTTTAGTTATTTCCCAAAATAGTGACTTATTTTGGTTATCTTTTTGTTGCTTATTTAGGTCCCGCACTCGTATACATACATCTCTGTCTCATGTAAATTACAACCCTCAGTCTGCAACTATTTTCAATTACATACATCTGATTGTGCTCAAAATTGACATAGTAAACTCCTCTACAGAAAACCTCAGACTCCTGTGATTTGGTTGCTCAAACAGAACAAAGATCCAGATATTTATGCTAAAAAGCTACGAAAACGAACGATTTTAACTACTAAGATAGCACTGTCTTTGTCACCTAAACCTATAGAGACCAATCTATCCTTGATTTTTCACTTCCAAAAACACTTCACTCGCTTGAATCAGCTGTCTCTTCCCTAGTTATGGAAATGCTTGATGCAGAATCATCTGCAAACTCCGGTGACACGCTCTGTTGAAGCATGGCCTTCCTCTTTCTTCTGCTCTGGCGCCATCTTCTAACTGACTCGGACACATCACTTTCTTCTCGACCTTTCTCCTGTGGTTCTTCCGGTGCTTCTACTGTTGAATTCACATCAGCACTAGTCATAAAGCTTGTCGCAATCACTGGAAAGACGAGCGGTCTGCACCAGCTGAGGAGAATAACTAGCAGTGTGGCATACATGTACATTGAAACCCAGACAGATATTGTCCATTTCCACTTGTAAACCAAGTTTTTATACCAAGGAGGCTGAGATTTCAATATGATCTGTGATTGATAAAGTTGGGGCAGGCCGAAAGTTCCGGCTCGAGGTATCATAGTAATTCTGATTGCTTCTGTCCTTGGAAGACCTTCCTTGTGCTTTAACATCGGAACAACAATCGTTTGCGTTTCAGCAGTAAGTCCAAGTACTAGGGGCACACTCATTATAAATTCGCGCATCAGACGGATCGGCAAACTTCTGAATCGTAACATACATGGATGACTTGATGTCGCCATTACCAACCCCTCTTTCGATAATGATTCTGCAACCAACTGATAAAAAGAGGTTATGAATACCTAAAGCAATGTTAGATTTTTTTTCTTCATTCTGTTTATACCTATTATAAGCCAACAACAAACTAAGAAGGCATAATACATAAAGCAAACACTTAAACTTGGCCTCAAGCTGACAAGTAAGTTCTCTCACTTTCGATATATATGCACATCTAGACACCTCACCTCATCACCACTATATATGTAGGATGACACTCCCAACTTAAAATATAATTAATTACTACATAACACACCTCCAAAATTTATTTGTCACGTTAGAGTCGTCCATGAGAAACTAGTGGGAACAAATTAGAGTATTTAGTTGTCAGTTGAGATCAAGTTGACTCATCTCCACGATAAATAATTACCTAAACACTTCCAAATTTTTGTGTTACATCCTCGAGAAACAAGTACAAGTTTACTCGTCTCCATGATGTGAATAAACCGTTAGAGTCATCCATGAGAAACTAGTGGGAACAAATTGGAGTATTTAGTTATCAGTTGAGACCTAGTTGACTCATCTCCACGATGTGAATGAACACAAAATAATTACCTAAACACTTCCAAATTTTGTGTGTTACATCCTCAAGAAACAAGTAGGGGACAAGTTTACTCGTCTCCATGATGTGAATGAACCGTTAAGACTCGTCCATGATAAACTAGTGGGAACAAATTGAAGTATTTAGTTATCAGTTGAGACCAAGTTAGACTCATCTCCACCATGTGAATGAACACTACGACTTACAAATTCCAAAATTAATGTCTCACATCCTCATCACTCCACGAGAAACAAGTGGGGACTTAATTGTCCGTTGAGACCAAGTTGAGGGGTCTACACATGTACTCTCAAAAAGTTAATATATTCTCAAAGTTGGAGTGCTTACTTATCAGCCGAGGCCAATTTTAAGGGTCTAGGTAAACATCTAATGCAATGAAAACACGTATATATAGAGATAGAGAGAAATGTACCTGGAAAACACCAATGTCTCTATTGAAATCAGATTCAGGCATAAGTAGAAACAAAGAAACATACATTGTATGCCCAAGAGGCACACCAGCATCATTATCATAACCTCCACCAAAAGAAAAAACAGCCTTTGGATTCACATCTGCATAATCAAAATACAACGCTTCTCTCAAAATCACAGGTTCTTCCATCCACATCCTCACCAACCCAAATCCCAAAATCCCCGAAACCATCAACAAACTTATCAAAACTATAGCAACATAAGCAGCTCCAAGAATTCCAACCCCAAATCTCTTTAGCAGCAGAGTAACTCCATGAAGTAACTTTGAAGGAACTGTAGCTACAACATGTACAGCTACAGAGACTTTCTTTTCACTTTCTTCTTCTTCTTCTTCTTCAAAGATGTTAGCAAAAGAGAGGATGTAGAAAATTGGGGAAACAAGTGAAATTAAAATAGTTGTGATGATTTCTGCTTGTGAAGATAACATTTTTATGAACCAATTTGATGATGATGAGTTTTGAAGTGATGAATTGTTGTTCTTAAGTAGTTCATCTTCATTGTCATCAATGTATTCTTCCTCTTGCTCATCAAATTCATTTTTTTCTTCCATGGAAATCATCACTTGTTAGATGGAAAATGGAAGTTCAAGTTACTTGTCATTTGGGGTTTTCTTCAGTTTTTTTTTACGACAGAGTCCAGATGTGAAGTGCACGAGGAAGAAGGTGAGAGAAGTGGCACCGAGCTTAGCTCAAGAGTTGACACGTTTTGGGGAAAAAAGCGCATGTTTTATTGGCTCGGTGTGACACATGAACTTCAAAATTCAAATAATTTTATTTTTAATAATTTTTTTTATAAACGCTTAAAATATTTTAAATTATCAACTTATGTAATTTATAGAAATACTTTTTACATTTTACACAAATATAATTGTTGAAAAAATGCGGACTTGCGCAAAAATATATATAGTAAAAGTAATGGAAATAAAATAAGAAAATAACGACACCAAGAATTTTACGTGGAAATCCTTCTGCATAAGGGAAAAAATCACGGGCCAAGAGGAACAATTGATATTACTATAGTAAGGAATTTTACACTATGTAGTCACGAATATAATACTCAAAGTGACTACTACACACTCAAAAGGAACAACACTCTATTGGTTTCCTTCTTACTATAATATGCTCACACTCTATTTTTCTTCACAGACTATTTTCTTGTATAGTCTATGAAATACCTCACTTTGCTCTCAAAATGGTTTTTTTCTCTAACTTGGTGTGTTCTACAAATGAGAAAGAATGCTCTATTTATTAAAGAACAAAATCATGCCTATGTCACTAATGACATATGTAAATATAGCAAAGTCAAGAATTGTTGCAAATCTTACCAAATTGCCAACCACCAAATCTTTTATTTTCTACTCCAATTACTATTTTTTTTTAACAATTGCTTGTACCAATTGAATAGCTAAAGTTGACTAGAAAATGGGATGGATTCAACAAATCTCCCCATCCAGTCCCATTTACTGGAAGAATGTATCTTCAACTTCTTTAGTGAGAGCTCATACCCACAAGTTCTTTGCATAACTCGAACTTGTTTTTCGGTATCATCTTGGTCAGCATATCTGCAGGATTTTCACTTGTGTGAATCTTTTTGACGTGAAATAATTTCACTTTCTCACGAATCCAATGATATCTGAAATCAATGTGTTTTGTTCTTGCATGGTACATGAAGTTCTTTCTCAAGTCTATTGCACTCTGACTGTCACAATAAACAATATACTCCATCTGATTCAAACCAAGCTCTTGAAGAAATCGCTTTATCCATATCACCTTCCTGCCAGCTTCAGTAGCCGCAATATACTCAGTTTCAGTTGTAGATAGTGCAACACAATTCTGCAACTTTAATTGCCATGATATAGCTCCCCCTGGAAAAGTAAACAAATATCCAGTAGTGGATTTTCTGTTATTAAGGTCACCTGCCATAACAGAATATGTATAGCCTTTCAAGATTGAATTTGATGCTTCAAAACACAAGCATTCATCTGAGCTTCCTCTAAGATACCTGAATATCCACTTCACAGCTTCCCAATGCTTTTTTCCCAAATTTTCGAAAAATCTACTGACAATGCCAACTGCGTGAGCAATATCAGGTCTAGTGCACACTATTACATACATTAGACTTCCGACGACGGAGGAATATGGAACTTTGGCCATGTTATCTTTTTCCTCCCTAACTGTAGGACACATCTTCTTGCTCAACTTCATATGACCAGCAAGAGGTATACTAACAGGATTAGCATTCTTCATATTGAAGCGCTCCAGTACGCGTTCAATGTACTTCTTCGACAAATAAATCTTCCTTTTATCTCTAAGACGAGTAATTCTCATGCCCAAAATTTGCTTGGCATGACCCAAGTCTTTCGTAGAATAAGACTTACACAACTCTTTCTTCAGCTCGTCAATCTTGAAAGTATTCTTGCCCACAATCAACATATCATCCACATACAACAAAAGGATGATAAAATCATTGTCAGAAAATTTTTGTACAAATATACAATGAGAAGTCTTCTTATTAGCATTGCTCCCCCATAACAGATTCAAACTTTTTGTACCACTATGTGGGAGCTTGTTTTAGGCCATAGAGACTTTGTTTTAGTTTGCATACATATTTATATATCCATTTAATTAACTTTATAAAATGTAGTCTATTTATACTTTATACACACCTTTAAATATCATAAATATAAAATGAAAAAAAGAAAAGTTAAAAAACCGGTTACAATGTTGCCGCACTTCTCCTTTCTTTATTAACTTGCTTTCTTGACACCACACCGGTGTGTGCCACACCTCCGATCACTTCAGTCCACTGCCGGTTGCCGGCGATCAACAGGTACTATTTTATCTCTCTTCTTCTTTCTCCTTCCTGTTTTCTCTGTTGCACTTTCCCTTCTATGTCAGTCACTGTCTCGCAACATCCATAACCCCTGTGAATTGAAATTGTTTTGCGATTAATAGAGAAGATTGTGGTTTAAGTTCTAATATTTGAGTGTTGATACCTGAATTATATTTCCCACGTAATTGGGAGGTGCCACTGCGTTATTGGTATTGGTTTAACTGTATTATGCAGGTAAGGTGTTTGATGAATTGTGTGAGTAATAAGTTCAGTCGTTGCTGAAGTTTGAGTAACCAAGATACATAAGGAGTTGATTATAAACAAGTGTTGGGTGGTTTTGGATTGGTCCTCAAAATGAAAATTTTCCACAATTCAGATAAGCAGTCTTTTGGCATTGTATTGAATGACTATCATCTTAAAAATGAAAATGTGACGGTCTCTGGTGACTATATTTTGTATTTGGAGAGGAGGTTAATCACATTGCGTGACTGCTATCTTGTGTTGGGTTTAAATTTTGTGAATATGGGAAATGTGGGGAACTAAGTAAAGGGAAAAATGATAATCATTTCTCACTCATCGGTAGAAGAGAGGAGAAGTTTTGTGCTTATATTAGAAAACACTTTCTTTGGGGTAAAGTAGAGGGTGCCCTAAGCAGTGTCATCATCGCTCACTCGGCCTCAACTTCGGCTTTGACAAATGATGTGATTAATTAATTAATTAATTTGCGAATAGACATTTCCTTTCCCAAATACAATATGCCTGTTCTAAACAGATGAGTCTGTTCTAAATCAGGTGAGTTCACACTCATCATTGGCCATAAATATGGAGATTTCCTCTCAGTTTTCATTATTGACTTTTCTCCTTCTGCATGGATTTTCTTACAAACAAAGTAGAGTACGTGTGATTTCGTTGCTGACTTTTAAATTCGCTGAAGTTCTTGAAGTGTGATATACCGCTACTTCTTTTTCGTTTTATCTTGGGAGAAAATAATCCACAATCTTGGGTACAGTGAGGGGATTGGATAGTAATAAGGTTCTTGGGTTTCCTTAAGCCACAGTTCTTTCCTCAACAACATCTTTTGTTTTTAAGCGGGTGTTTTTTGGAATTAATTAGTAGTTAGTACTAAATAAAAATAAAAGTTTTGGTGTTGAATATTTCTCTCTAGCTATCTCGTGACTTGTTAGATACAAACATAATTAGACTTTTGAATATGAGTAAAATAAACTCCCCATGGATTTGTGTGGACTCTTGAATTGAATTGAGTCATTGGCGAAAATGATGTTGTTAGTGACGTTTAGGATCATGTTTTGACTCACTGCTCACTGATTGGTATTGTATTTATTTGCCTCAATTGTTCTTGTTGGGAGTTGGAATTGATCTGTCTCGAATATTTCATGTGTCATTTCAGGTGAGGTTTATTTGGAAAATTCATTTGCACACATTTTTGGTCTAGTATTGTTTTTCGAGGTGAAATTTTGTGTATTACGTTGTTTAAGAAATGAAAAAAGGGCCTTTATTGAATTGTTAGAGCCTAAATATGCTTACTTACATTATTTTTACCGCAGTCGCCCCGTTTGAGCCTTCTATCCTTTTTGTTGGCATCCATGTTATAACCCTCAACCTTTTGATATTTTATAATACCCTATTCACGTGAGCACTTTAAAAACTTGAATGAATGCACATAATTCTAAGTATGGAGGTGATCGAGTTTTAGGCTTGAGCAGGATAATCACAGCTCGACAAAAAGAAGACATTTTTGCTACATAAGAAGAACTAGTTCAAGTATTTGTGGTGCTTAAGGGAATTTCGAGTCACTTTTATCCATATTTCTCCTACCATGCTCCCTACATGACAACCCTATTCAAGTCCTAGTTGATCTTAGACTGAGTTTCCTACATTACTTGTTACATTTGAATGTTTTATGAGTGTGAGTGAATTCTATCTATCTTTTATGTTTCTTGTGATATTATATTGTGAGATTCTCAAAAAGACATTGGTTATATTGTTATTGATTGGGACTTTCTTTTGATTGTTGGTGAGGGCACATGAGTTAGGAAGGATAGAAGAAGTTATTGAACACTTGAGCAAGTGAAAAGGAGTTAATACTTGAGGTTGAGATGTCAACTTGATTATTGTGGTAGTTTTAAAATCTTAGAAATTTTTGATTTTAAAATATGGGAAAGTTTTTAATGATTCATATGCAAGTAGTCTAATTATTGATATCAACAAAGTCGTTGGTATGTTCTAACCCTAATTGAAATTTTGGCTTGGTTATCTTCGGAGTTTAAAGATGGATTGAACTTATTCTGTTATTGAGTTTACCTTGCTCGAGGAAGAACAAAGGTTTAAGTGCGGGATGTTGAGATATAATTAACCAACCCTACATATATCATATCATATGCACCCTCAAGGATCAAAAAGAGAGTAGGAGACCTATTGAAATAATTCACAGGAACTTCCTCCTCTAGCTTGAGTTGAATGTCATATAACTCTTAACAACAGAGTCAGATCACTAATATTCTGTGTGGAGAAATTTTCTTGAATATGCAGAAACAGAGACAAGTAGCCCCATATAGATATCAAAAAAGATATCAAGAACGTACAGCTTCTAGACAATGTTGATAAAGCACAAAATAGCAGCAGTTATTCATATGGAAAGAAGGATGAGTGTCAATTAATTCAATCCTACCATTCTGCCAACTGCAAAATCAGTTCTCCTATTCGTATAGAGTACAAAATTTAGTATTCATTCTCAATTACCCTACATACTTTAAATGACATATCAAAGTATTAATTGCCCATTTCCCAATGGTCTGACATAACTTACACTGCTCCCAGGGAAAGATATTAGCTTAGCCCTTCTAGCACATGTTGTTATTCCATGCTGATGGAATTCACCTGAGTCCCCCCTCTTCTCTGTTGGCCATAACTTGCAAGGTTCCAAGTGTTGGGTTCATAATGTACTGGCACTTCAAAAAGTGCCACTCCCCTAGTTGTAGTTTGGTGAATTATCTTAGGTATGGGTCAAAGTCCAACTTTTTGTGCATAGGACTTGTGATCGCACTGCGATGTTTGCCTTTGCATCTAGGTAATTGCTAAAAGCTGGACATTATCTTTTTTTTATTTTGTCAGTTCTCAAGTGTTGGTGCTTACTGTTTAAAATAACTGGTGCTTTACTGTTGTGGCAATGCAAATTATGTCCTGAAAATTTCTACTCCGATAATTCATACATTGATACCTTGTTGTTTTTACATGAGTGCCAGGGTACATATGATGTCCAAATTAGCAATAATTACAAGGCTGGCTAGACAAATTAGTCAGCTTACAGTGAATAGAAGTTCCGTCCTCACATGCAGTTACAGTACAGATGTGTGGCATTCAATCTCCAACAGGAGTGATGCAGAGACAACAGGGTCCTTAGGTGATCAATTTGGCTATAAATCTCTCTCTTCCCTTGCAGGAAAACCCATTGGAGGCAACTCCAAGCCCCAAGTAGGAGAAAATGTCTCAAGGAAAGACAAGGTTAGCTTTCTTATAAATACACTTCTTGATCTAGAGGACAGTAAGGAAGCTGTATATGGTGCACTTGATGCTTGGGTTGCATGGGAGCGGAATTTCCCCATTGGATCCCTAAAGCAGGTATTGCTCAAACTAGAGAAAGAGCAACAATGGCATAGAATTGTTCAGGTTATTAAGTGGATGTTAAGCAAGGGTCAGGGAAATACAATGGGGACATATGAGCAGTTAATTAAAGCACTGGATATGGATCACAGAGCAAAAGAGGCACATGAATTTTGGAACAAGAAAATCGGTTCTGATCTGCATTCTGTGCCGTGGCGGCTATGTAGTCTTATGATTTCTGTATATTATCGTAATCATATGCTTGAGGATCTTATTAAGCTATTCAAAGGCTTAGAATCATTTGATCGGAAACCTCCTGATAAGTCCATCATACAGAAAGTAGCTGATACATATGAGGTGCAAGGCTATCTGGATCAGAAAGATCGATTACTAGAGAAGTACAAAGACTTGTTTACAGAGACATGGAATGGAAATCCAAAGGGATTGAGAGGATCTCGACCCCAAAGAAAAGAAAAACAGGCACAGGAAGATTAAGGGTTATATCAAATATGTCAAGTATGCAGGTGTTCGTTATCAGGTATATCAATCAACTTAATATTTTTCAGAGATCTTATCTTGGTGTAGTTGAAAATTGTTTGTTACACTGTCAAGAATCAAGCAGACCCCCCTGCAGGACAATGGGAGCCTGTGAGACCATGCATTTGCCCGGTGCAAGTTTAGTTGAAACCTTTAGATACTATTCAGATCAAACTGCTATGCTTTTATGTAGTTTTAGCATTTTATGCTGCTTGTCTATGGAGCTAGAAGATGTGATTGAAACATTAACTTAAACAGAAAAAAACAGAATGGTGAAAAGTTCATGTGTTGAGGTTGCTGAAATTCCATTTCTTGACTATACTAATAATTTATTTAATTTTTGCCCAGTCAATTCTTCTACAAAATCAAATTAATTACAACAACTTTGACGTCTGTCACCTATAAGACTAGAAAATTCTTGATATATATACATCGGAAATTCAGTAATGTACCTACCAAGTCCTTATTTTTTTTCTGTTCCAACATGTACATATTCATATAGATTCAGTTTTATGAGATATAATAGTATAGCTAGAAATGTTTAACAATTATAGGTTTAAGAAAGAGACTAAAGAGGTGGGAGAAAAAAATATGGGTGCAATGGGAGCATATATGGAGTTTTCTGATGTATGTTTTTCAGTATCTTTTATGGTGGAATAAACAATCTAACATTAATATAACTATGAATGTATTTCACTTTTGATTTGGTTTCGCTGATTTTTTTTGAAAAAGGGTCAAAAATACCCTTAGATATTTGAAAAGGCAAATACTTTTCAAGTAATTTGCCTTACTTTTTAGTTTGTTTAGTGATATTAAAGAATATTTTTTTCTTATATATATAGTATATCTAAAATTATTTTAAGATACAAAGTTATTCATTTATTTATTAATAATTTTATGGGTTATATATATATATATATATAACCCATAAAATTATTAATAAATAAATGAATAACTTTGTATCTTAAAATAATTTTAGATATACTAACAAAATTCTGTCATCTTAAAAAACCTAAAAAAATAGTTTTTAAGATATAAAAGATATAAGAAATTAAAAGTTCAAGTGTTTGATATATTTTTTATTTTAACCCACCAAGTAGATTTAGTCATCCTGATAAAAGAGTGTCAAACGAAAATATGGAAGTAAACCTCATGTGATCTTGTATTACTTTACTTTTACTATATATATATAAGAGCGAATTAGGGCTGTGTATCGGTCGGTTTGGTTCGGTTTTGAAATTTATCGGGTTGGCTTATTGGTTATCAGTTTGTAGAGATGCTAAATCGTTATAAAACCATTAAGATATTGACTTATCGGTTATTAGTTTATCGGTTTTTGATCGTTATCGGTTTAACCGTTAAGATTTGACACAAAAGAAAAAACATTGAAAATCACTTAGAAACAAGGTGACAAACCAAATAAACCATGCACTTGAGTTCACAAGTTACATCTTGCTCAAAAGCAAATACTTTTACATTATAGAATAATCAAGTGTTTGAGACAATCAAAAATAAAAGTAGGAAATTAAACTCTAAGTCGAGGACTTTTTATACAAAATGATATAAATATATCTATTTAATTTAATATCGGGTTATCGGTTAACCCGTTAAGAAAAAACTTTAAACCGTTAAGAACCGATAACCTGATAACAAAAAAATCAAAATCGTTATCAAAACTACTAAACCAATAATCCAATACTATAAATGAATAACTTTTTTATCGGTTCGATTTATCGATTTCGATTCGATTTCGAACAACCCTAGGCGAATGCTTTCGATCAAGTTTATCTATTAACAAAAAGGGGAATTAAATTATACTCTTATTATAAGAGGGAATTCTATAGGAGTTTGGGGTCACTACTAAGCTGGCCCACCTATTTTTATGAACTCCACTACCATCAGGGCTAGGCATAATATGGTCAAAATTGAAAAAATCGATCAAATTGATATTTTTATAATTTTGGTTTTGATTTTTCGGTTATTTTGATATATTTTGATTTAAATTTTCAATATTTTAATTTTTCGATTCGATTTTTGATTTTTAGCTTTAAAAATTCAGTTAATCGAAAAATCGAAATTATATGTACATATTCTTTAGGGCAACTTTCACATATAGCAAACAAAAAATCCATTTTTGTATGCTAAAACAAAGTTTGTATAATTGCGCTCCATAGCAAACATAAAACTGTATAATTCGCTATACATATACAATTGTATAATTCGCTGGCCTATTTCGCTGCAGTTGTAGAATTTGTTTTGCATACAGTTGAATCGAATTAAAATGTATGTATATTGCATAATTATAAGTGTATAGCAAGAAGATATATGTTTTTCTCGCTTTATACAAAAACAGAAACACAATATATACACTTCTGTTGTATAAAGCTAGAGAAAATTGTATTTCACTGCAATTGTGTATAATTCGCAATTGTATAATTCGTTGGCCTTTTTCTCTGCAATATTTGAAGTAAAATGTCTGTAAATTGTATAATTAAGTGTATAACACGAAGATATATATTTTTGCATGTGTATATACAATTTTCTCTCGCTTTATACAAAACAGAAACAGAATTATACACTTCTGTGTATAAAGCGAGAGAGGCGAGCGAGAATGGAGAGTGGCGAGCGAGATTTTTGGGAGAGAGACGCTGACAAATTTTAGCTAATGTTTGCATGGAGTACAATTAAATCAAACCCTAGCTATTCCATTTAATTTAGGTTATTAGTTTGCTATTATATACAATTTTCCCAATTATAATTTATAGCTGATAGCCCACAAGTCCACAACCTTAATTAGAATTCTCAGCCCATACCCAACCCTATTCCAATCAAAATTCAGCAAGCCCTAAATTGATTGCCCTAAGTCCTAACATCAGATTCAGTCGTCGTCTCATCTCTCAACTTAATATAATATATAGTGCCTTCTTCCTTTGATTCATAGCTAATCTTTCTCATGAACCTTTAATGATTTTGGAGCATATATTGACCTTTATAATTTCCATTTGTCATAAAGTTGGCAAAAATGTGTTTTGAGATAAGAAGACCTCCATTTGTTGTTTGTTGGTGAAATTTGGCAAAGATAGTTCATTTGTTTACTTCCTAAACTAATTTAAGACGCTACAACATTATTTTAGCCTTTGTGTAAAAAGTTTAGTTTCTAGAACATGTAAGCGTTTGTAACTTTTTGTAATGTCTTGTGGTTGTTTAGAAAACAAGTACTAAAGCCAACATGTATGAAATAAATTTGGTTAGACAACAAGTACTAAAGTCCACGTACCACTTTTAATTAAATTTGGTTAAATCAAAATCAAATCAAAATAAATAGAACTGAAATTATAATAATCGAATCAAATCGAATTTATTTCAGTTTGGTTTGGTTTCACATTTTGTCAAACCAAAATTAGAAAATCGAATCAAACCGACCGAACGCCTAGCCCTAACTACCATTATATTTTAATATTTCTCTTTTTGGTTCATCTTTCATTATATTTTAACATTTTCCTTTTTAATTCCTCTTTCATTACATTTTACTAATATTTTCCTTTTTAATTTCTCTTTCATTACATTTTAATATTTTTTTTAAATGATACTAAAAAATAAATTTAAAATAATACAAATTCGATTACCTCTCGAAATTTCGTGTAACTGTATGATGGGGACAAAGGAAATAACATATATTATTTTAAAAATTATATTAAAAATTTCATAAACCACAATAATTAACAACTTACATTATTTGAAAAACATATTAATTTTAAAATTATTATAATCATAATAATCAATACAGTAATTTAAAAAACTTAAAATTTAACTTGAAAAATACTTCAAAAGTGTTATAAATCATAATAAATAATACAATAATTCAAAATACTTAAAATTTAACTTGAAAATAAATTTAAAAGTATTATAAATCATAATATATAGTACAATAATTTAAATTACTTTAAAAGTATTATAAATTATAATAAATAATACAACAATTTAAATTACTTAAAATTAAACGACTTAAAAATATTTTTAAAAATATATTAATATTTTGGTTGACTGCCAAAATTTCGCATGTGTCACATAAATTAGGATATAGAGAGTCACACGTATTCTTTTTAACTTACATTAAAGTTTAATTGACTTTGTTAAGTTCATATATACTAAAATTAAATCAAATAAAATAACATATATTGGATCCGTGCTTACACTAGCAGTTATAACTAGTATAACCATAATTGCAAATCAATTTTGGATTATTTACCTAATGAAATGAAGAAAATTACTTAATATCAAATAATTACACAATAATTGACTTTTATATGGTTAGTTCACTCACCTTATGTCTCATTTGTTGTAGCATGTGTGACGCCCATTCACTCAACACCTATGGACCATGATGACTTGACATCATTTTTACTTTTCTCTCATTAATAATTTGAAAAATCGTTATCAAAATATGCAAAAATTAATAATTTTATCAAAAACATTCTTTTTATCTCTACTTATTTGTTCTTTTTTTTTTTTTTAAATTTTTTTTATAATATTCTCTTGGATCGAATATCTTTTATAAAAAATCGGAGAAATATCGGTGATCTTTTCTCGGAACCTAGTAATTATTCCTTTTCTAGTGAATGGATCGTAATCACCACCTAACAACAACCTACATTCTAGAAAAATTTGCACCACAAATAAGAGAAAATTAAGAGACTTGCAATTTAGTAGAAAGACATCACACCTCATTGTGAAAAAGATAAATTTATTGAGGCAGAAAAAAATTATATGTTAAATTCTTAGGGTCAATTAAATTTGTTTCAAATTTAACATAATCTTTTATTTTTGTCATGCTATTCTAGTATATGCATACAAATATATTGAAATATGAATAGAATCTTTTGCTTACGATCAAATTTATAGATCAATCTCCAATATTATCAAGGATAATTTGGATTGATCACAACAAATAAAATATAGCAAGTAAATGAAATTACATGTTATATCCCATAAAATCAAATTGATATTTATATATATCAAAATAATATTATAGATTGATCTATAGATTCAAATCAAATGCAACTGTAGACAATAAAATTCGCGTCGAGAAAACAATAATCAAGAACGGAAAATTATAGCAACAATCGATTTTATTATTTCAAATGCGAGTGTTACAATCTCTATAATTCCTCTGAATTCGCCTTTTCAAATATAAATTCAAGGGCTTTAAAGCTTGTTCTTGAATCTACGATTAACTTGAACTTGAACTTTATCTTGATCTTGACTTTTATTTGAACTCAAGGGCTTCGAGCTTGTTCTTGAATTCGGTGGTCTTGATCTTGATCGTTCTTGAACTTGAATGCTTGAATTCTTAAACTTGTAGCTTTGTAGAGAATTAAATGGCGTTTGTACCACAGAGTTTCTCTAGCTTCTTGTTTAGAATTTTATCTCTCTTTTCTGAATTATGAGGACCCCTATTTATAGTTTTAGAATAGAGGAGTTGCGATTGGAATATGATTCCTTTCAGCCAATCAGATTGAAGTGACATGGCATTTGGGCTTTATGGAGCGGGCTTGTCATCTTTGACACATGTCATGATTCTATTGGTTTTCTTATTTGACTTGGCATGCCACATCATCTGCACACGTGGCGCCAAGATGGGCTCTAGAAATGAGATGAGATTGGGTTTAACAAATTGGGTTCATCCAATGTAGCCCAAATCAATTAATTTAGACTTTAATTAAATCCATATTTATTGGACTTAAATATTTAACTCAATTATATCAATCCACAATATTTATTTGGATTAATATATTTATGAATTCAATATAATCCGAATCATTTTATAAATTTATATTTAATAAATTTTAAATGATTACAAATGCCCCCTGCTTCAAGTCTTGTCGAGATATTTTATCTTTTAGAGACTAGGCTTGAAGCATTAACTGGTTACTAAATTCACCTTAGTTAAAAAATGAATTATAATTGAATTAACAATTGAAATCCTACTCAATTTCATATTCATATATATGTTTTATTGCCCAAGCCAAAAAGAAATTGTAATTGAACTAGGAATTGTAATCCTACTCAATTTCATATTCATATTGTGTTTTATTGCCCAAGCCAAAAAGAAATTGTAATTGAATAGGAATTGTAATCCTACTCAATTTCATATTCATATTATGTTTTATTGCCCAAGCCAAAAAGAAATTGTAATTGAACTAGGAATTGTAATCCTACTCAATTTCATATTCATATTATGTTTTATTGTCCAAGCCAAAAAGAAATTGTAATTGAACTAGGAGAAGGATTCTATCCCACCACATGACATCTATAAATAGATACATTGTCTCTATAATTTTATCTTCAATTACAGATTGTGAGCCTACGACGAAAAGGGCTTACTCAAGGTAATTTTCCATCCTTTTTTATTTATTTTCGTCACTTTTTTTTTTACAGCCTGACATGTTCGTCGTAGAAAATTCATATCTCATTGTAGAAAAATCGAAATCATGAACCGTTTAATTTTTCAGAAATTAAACTTTTAGATCTCCAACATACCCGAAATTCAAAATTTAATACCTTAAGAATCTTTTTAGATGATTTTTTGAAGTTAGCTCTAGATTCTGTCATGCTAAAAATTCGTCACTTTTTTTACAGCCTGACATGTTCGTCGTAGAAAATTCATATCTTATTGTAGAAAAATCAAAATCATGAACCGTTTGATTTTTCAGAAAATAGAATTTTTGATCTATAACATATCCAAAATTCAAAATTTAATACCTTCAGAATCTTTCTAGATGATTTTTTGAAGTTAGCCCTAGATTCTGTCATGCTAAAAATTCGTCAGTTTTTTACAGCCTGACATGTTCATCGTAGAAAATTCATATCTCATTGTAGAAAAATCAAAATCATGAACCGTTTGATTTTTCAGAAACTAGACTTTTCGGTCTCTAACATGTCCAAAACTCAAAATTTAACACCTTCAGAATCTTTCTAGATGATTTTTTGAAGTTAGCTCTAAATTCTGCCATGCTAAAAATTTTCAGACTTGTGTGATTTACTAAAAATCTCGTGTCTTGATGTTGGAACAGCGAAATCACAATCCACTTGGTGATTTCTAATCTAGACATAAAGGTTTACAACACATCCAAGATTTGAGATTTAATACCTTTCGAGTCTCAAACATCTTGACAGGTAACAATCTCTCCTTCACTTGTATTTCCCTTTTTTTTTTTTTTTTTTTTTTTTGTGTAGATCAGCAAAAGGAATTTTATATTTTATGGAGGCTGCATAATGGAAGGATTTATCACATAAAAATGTGCTTAACGGCCATGCCTTAACAAAATAAATAAATAAAACTCTCAAGGTGTTCCATGGCCCCGAATGCTTAACCAACTTGATGCTTTACTAGAATACCGTGTAACGCTCCCGCCTTGAAGATAACCTCAAGGTGTTACAAGGTCCCGAATGCTTAACCATGAAGATTTACTAAATACAGTGTAACGCTCCCTCCTTGAAGATAACCTCAAGGTGTTACAAGGTCCCGAATGCTTAACCATGAAGCTTTACTAAAATACCGTGTAACGCTCCCGCCTTGAAGATAACCTCAAGGTGTTACAAGGTCCCGAATGCTTAACCATGAAGCTTTACTAAAATACCGTGTAACGCTCCCGCCTTGAAGATAACCTCAAGGTGTTACAAGGTCCCGAATGCTTTAACCAACTTGAAGTTTTAATAGGATACCATGTAACGCTCCCGCCTTGAAGATAACCTCAAGGTGTTACAAGGTCCTGAATGTTTGACCATGAAGCTTTACTAGAAAATCGTGTAACGCTCCCGCCTTGAAGATAATCTCAAGGTGTTACAAGGTCCCGGATGCTTAACCATGAAGCTTTACTAAAATACCGTGTAACGCTCCCGCCTTGAAGATAACCTCAAGGTGTTACAAGGTCCCGGATGCTTAACCATGAAGCTTTACTAAAATACCGTGTAACGCTCCCGCCTTGAAGATAACCTCAAGGTGTTACAAGGTCCCGGATGCTTAACCATGAAGCTTTACTAAAATACCGTGTAACGCTCCCGCCTTGAAGATAACCTCAAGGTGTTACAAGGTCCCGGATGCTTAACCATGAAGCTTTACTAAAATACCGTGTAACGCTCCCGCCTTGAAGATAACCTCAAGGTGTTACAAGGTCCCGAACGCTTGATCAACTTGCAGCTTTAATAGGATACCATGTAACGCTCCCGCCTTGAAGATAACCTCAAGGTGTTACAAGGTCCCGAACGCTTGACCAACTTGAAGCTTTAATAGGATACCATGTAACGCTCCCGCCTTGAAGATAACCTCAAGGTGTTACAAGGTCCTGAATGCTTAACCAACTTGAGACGGGATAAACTCGTGAAAAGACCAGTTTAAGATGCAAAGGGACAAATATTGTCCTCCTTAAGGCATGGAAATTTAAAGATAAATCCGTCGGAACTCTAGCTTAAGGTGCAAAGGGACAAGTTTGTCCACCTTAAGGCATAGAAATTTAAAGATTCGTTGAAGGATAAGCTTGACCAACTTGAAGCTTAACAGGATACCGTGTAACGCTCCCCCCTTGAAAATAATCTCAAGGTGTTACAAGGTTCCGAATGTTTAACCAACTTGAAGCTTTAATAGGATACCATGTAACGCTCCCGCCTTGAAGATAACCTCAAGGTGTTACAAGGTCCTGAATGCTTAACCAACTTGAGACGGGATAAACCCGTGAAAAGACCAGTTTAAGGTGCAAAGGGACAAATATTGTCCACCTTAAGGCATGGAAATTTAAAGATAAATCCGTCGGAACTCTAGCTTAAGGTGCAAAGGGAAATTCCTTAAGGTGCAAAGGGACAAGTTTGTCCCACTGGGCGTGCCAGAATTTGTAGACAATAAAATTCGCGTCGAGAAAACAATAATCAAGAACGGAAAATTATAGCAACAATCGATTTTATTATTTCAAATGCGAGTGTTACAATCTCTATAATTCCTCTGAATTCGCCTTTTCAAATATAAATTCAAGGGCTTTAAAGCTTGTTCTTGAATCTACGATTAACTTGAACTTGAACTTTATCTTGATCTTGACTTTTATTTGAACTCAAGGGCTTCGAGCTTGTTCTTGAATTCGGTGGTCTTGATCTTGATCGTTCTTGAACTTGAATGCTTGAATTCTTAAACTTGTAGCTTTGTAGAGAATTAAATGGCGTTTGTACCACAGAGTTTCTCTAGCTTCTTGTTTAGAATTTTATCTCTCTTTTCTGAATTATGAGGACCCCTATTTATAGTTTTAGAATAGAGGAGTTGCGATTGGAATAGGATTCCTTTCAGCCAATCAGATTGAAGTGACATGGCATTTGGGCTTTATGGAGCGGGCTTGTCATCTTTGACACATGTCATGATTCTATTGGTTTTCTTATTTGACTTGGCATGCCACATCATCTGCACACGTGGCGCCAAGATGGGCTCTAGAAATGAGATGAGATTGGGTTTAACAAATTGGGTTCATCCAATGTAGCCCAAATCAATTAATTTAGACTTTAATTAAATCCATATTTATTGGACTTAAATATTTAACTCAATTATATCAATCCACAATATTTATTTGGATTAATATATTTATGAATTCAATATAATCCGAATCATTTTATAAATTTATATTTAATAAATTTTAAATGATTACAGCAACCTTTTATGTTTATTTTAATCAAGGAGGGAACTTTATAACTATAATAATTTCTAAATAGTTTGGCAGAAAAAAATAGATGGATCTTTTTACCATACTGTCTATTTATTCTGACATTATCAATTTCAGTCTACTCATTTAATTTGAAATATGAATTGGGATTGTTTTTATTTTATTTCATGTACAAATTTGATATAATTAATGTGTCTTCTACTCTTTTTTTTTTTTTTATAGAAAATATGATATAAATTATTCAAGATATATATACAAGGAACAACGTACTAATTAATAAATTTCTTTTAAATACCACCTGTATTACTTTTAAGCACGATATACAATGTATATGTTGACGTCCGCTAAAAGCTTACCAAATATATTATTATTATTGTTATTATTATTATTATTGTTATTATTATTATAAAAACTAGGATTTTAATAGTTTAATTATATATGTATAACAACTAAAAATTAAACCACTTTATATGCTCAAATTAATATATCACCTAGTATAAAGATCTGTAATGTTATTTTTCACATTGCATTGTTACGTGACTTTCTATAGCTAAAATTGTTGGTAATTAAATACACCCTCGATCATCTTTCATTTGCCACATGATATAACGAGTAGTCTCGATTTCTTATAAGGGTATGAGACAATTTAACTAGAATTTAGAAGTGTATTTCATTTTTGTTGCAAAATTAGGAGTATATGTGAATTTAATCAGTCAAATAAATTGGGATGAAACTAATAATTCACAACTAGTTTAATAGCTCTATATTATTATTTATTTTATTTTCTAATTTATAAAATAGACTAAAGAAAGTTATTTACCTAGACCAAGTTTGAGGAAGCAAATTAATAACTATTTTAAACAATTAGGAAATCAGTTTAGATTCTTAAACGTGTCATTATGTTGCGTAATTTTCTAAAATCTTTTTTCTAATTTTACTCCCAAACCATACACTTGCCATTTTACTAGCTAGACAAAAAAACTCTCCTTTAATATATAAACAAAATAATAACAACACAAACACAAAAAAAAGACTTTTGCATCACTCTCTCTCTCACACTCACTATCAAACAAGAATAATAGAAGCCACTTATTCTTAATAATAAAATAATACTTTTCTCTCATAAACAAAAAAAAAAGCATGTTATGTAGTGGGGTTTTAGATTTTTCATAATATATATGTACATATAATGAAAGCTTCTTACCTTTTGTTTGAAAATCATTCTTAGGGTTCTTCATGACATGAGGGATCCTAGAGAGTTATTTTTTTTCTTTTTATATTTTGGAGTGATGCATGTTTTTTTGGCTTGATTTTTGGATTTCCCTTTCATTTGGGTTTTTAAAGAGAAAAAAATTGAAGTTAGCTATGAATTTCGTCGCTTAATTATGTATAGCTAATATAATATTTTCGTTATTGCTAAGTAGGACATACTTTTTATTTTAGGTACTAAATTTTATTTTCGTTATTGCTAAGTAGGATTATTGACATATTTTATTATTTTAAGTACTAAATTTATCTGTCGCTAATTCTTTTTTTTTTTTGTCGATAGTGTTTAAACAAACATGTAAAAAGGTACTTTTTTTTTTACTTTTTTAATTTATTATTATGGAGGGGAATTATGGAGAGGCTATTGAGTGGGATTGCCAATTATTTGATGAAAATGTTTTTAATAAAAGTTTTCCCAAGCCTAGCATTGCCCAACGCCGGGAAGAAAAATGTAGTTTCAATGCTTCCGGCATGAGTACTCCGGCGATGTCGCCACCACCGGATAGGCAAACTTTTCTTACTATACCGCCGGGACTAGCTCCGACAGCATTGCTTGAATCTCCGGTTATGCTTTCGAATCCACAGGTATTTTATAGACATTTGTGTGATTATAAATCATTTCAATACTTTTTTTCTTGGATGGACCGGAGGGAGTAGTAATTTACTCTCTTCCAATATCTTTCTTTTTTGATTATTATTTTTGAATGTGAATGTTGTCATGATTTTGTGATATTGTTGTTACATATATGTTAAAAAGGATGAATATATTTTGAACTATTGTAAATGGTATGCAGATATCTTACGCCATACTTTTGGGACATTGGTGCCCTTGCCGTTAAAAAACTAAAGCATATATACCCTTTATTCTAACAGATTTACACATGTCATAATCTTATCCACTGATTTGATATTTATCAAGTGTCGGACAGGCGAATAAGATTGTGTTGTGTGTTTCTATTTAGTGTTTCGTCAGAGTGAAGGGCATATAGACTTTAGTTTGTGGACGACAGAGACACCAATACTTCAAAAGTATAACGGAGGATATTAATATACTATATATGATAGTTCGAGGGGTATATTTATCTATTTTCCCTATATATATTTATCCAAAGAGGTGCATGTTATGTGATGGGGGATGCAACGAAGAGTGGGGTTAAGGTGACATCAGAGAGAACTTAAAATTTGAAGGTTTTGGGTGCACCAATATAAACATAGCTCAAATATAATTAAACTAAACTTAAAATAAAAACATGCTTAAGTGGGATTCAAACCCTGATCTAGAGGGTGGTTTGTCTACCTTCTACTAATTGCACAAAGGCACTTCTATATTTTTTATGGGTGCACTGTTAACTATATCTTAATTTCTACCATTTCTTCAAAATAAATATACATATGATTTTTCAAAAGTTACTGGGTGCACGTGCACCCCCCATCGTATAGTGTGGGTCCGCCCCTGGGTGGCATCAATGAGGAGTGTGATAAGGCTAAAATTGGAAATGAAGTCAAAGTATGTTTCGATAAATGAGATGATTAACCCCAAAATTAAGTATACTTGATTATTATTGGATTTTTAATTGTGGTGTTTAAATGTAAAAGAATTAATCAATTCTATTTTTAAGAAATATGTGTATTTGACTGAATCTTTAGTTTAAAAATGGTGTAAAATATTAAAAATGACAATATATCCAATTTTTTAAAAATGGAGGTAAAATCTGTAGTGATATGCCTAGTTAGGTAGTTTTTCCATTTAGCAATGGATCTAAAATTTAAATTGAAAAAACTCCTAATACAAGCGTTAATTTGAAGTCTTGAATCTTCGCATTTTAAATTTGTGCATCATTTTCTCAAAACTTTGTGAATAGGTCAACCATATAATCACTGCGTTGCTTCCCAATATACATGTAAGTTTATGTGGTCGCGCAAGTAATATGGTGGCTCCTAAAAGAATCGATTATCGATCCTAACGGACTTGTCAATTAACTATTTTTACTAAATTATACTGGTCTAATTATTTATTTAAGAGTGTCGAAAGAAAAGAAGTATGCAGGAATAAAATAATAAATTTGGAAAATCCTAGGGCTGCAACGTGTATTGAATCTCATGCATCATATTATTGGCTTAGAACTAATCTTAGTTGTCAAATTACTGGTTTATAGGATTGATCCGGGTTATACGCCTCTCGTCGCCTACCACAGTTAGCTATCTAACTACGTTGTTGAGCGGGAATAAATAGATTAGCTAACGAGCATTTATATTTCATCCTATTTCGTAACCAAGCAAGGTGTTCGTCTGGGCGTGACTCTTGAACACTAATCTCCTCAATCTAATGGCTGTCCGAGTTCTCTATATTCTTCGGTCTATCTAATCTCTCCTCGGATCGATTTTAAGATTAGACACTAGCTTTATTTTATGGTGCACAAACATAAAATAGTAAAACAAGAATATAACAGTAATTTGAATTGACAACCAAGAATTAATTCAAAAAACCTTAAATAATCAAAATTGAATTCATAGCTATAGTCCAGAACAAGGGTTTTAGCTACTTATGTCTAAGAAAAGAAGAAGAAGAAAAGAACCCTAAAAAGTGTTGACGACTTTTCTCTTGATGACCTATATTTTTCTCCTCCTATAGATTGATTCCCCCTTAACTAATTTATTTTATGGACTATTTACAGATATAAAAGATCCTAAATAAAATAACTGAGTCCAAGATATGTTGAAAAACCAAAACCTAAACATAACGAAATTGTTGAACACGTTAAACTCTGTCCGTCGCCTTCAAGAATCTGTACGCAACTCCTTATTTGACATGTGACATGTTTATTCCTTTTAAACTCATCGGTGGCCCCTAAACGTGGCACCAATTTTCACTTAGACACTTCAATTAGGTGATGTTCATTTTAGACACCTTACGTAGGGTTCTATTGTATCATTTTGACACTTTTCTGACAAAAAAATAAATTAAAGGAGTGTGTAGTACACTCGTTGATGACATGACAAACAATCAATTAAATAATTACATGTGTTATTTTCAGTTAAAAATGATTATAAAATCTATTTAGTAAATAAATTTAAAATATTATTATTAGAATATCTCTTATTTCATTACACTCAAAATCTATTTTGTGCTTTTTCAAAAAAAAAAAGATTCTTTTCTTTTACTATTTTTCATATTTATTCATCTTCTTTCTTTTTAGTATTGTTTTTTGGAAAGAAAAGAGGAAGAGGAAGGAAGAAGGAGAGAATAAATATGAAATATGGGGTGTTGGTATCCATTATTCCAGCAAAAAATGGAGGGAGGTGATGGTAAATTTAGATAAGTAATACATGAAGAAGAAGAAGAAGAAGAAGAAAATGACTTAAAAACGATTTTGAATAAAAAATTTGGCCTCCATTGAAGGAATTTAAGCTTGAAAAAAAGATAGGGGGTGGTAACTTGAAAAATGGAGAAGAAGAAGAGAAAATAAAATTAAAAATGGCTAAATTAAGCCTTTTACGCGCTATTGTTGAGTGTATCACACTCACTTTGACATGTCAGTAAAAAGTGTCAAAATGACACAACAGAACCCTACATGAGGTGTCTAAAATGAACATCGCCTAATTGAGGTGTCTAAGTAAAAAATGGTGTCAAATTTAGGGGGTAACCGATGAGTTTGGCCATTTATATATTATTATATTAAATTTAATCGATTAAGATGTCTGCTTGATTTCCTTCTTCAACCTTTCATCTTTAATTTGTTTAGCTCCATACATTTTCAACCTTTCACCAATTTAATCCTATAAATAAAATACACTATTTAGCACAATCTATAAAATTCATGCTTAAAAAGGATAAATATAAATAATAAATATGAGGTAAATAATGATTAAAAATATGTTTTTTTGCCCACACATCAATCACTTGAACTAGTCTATTGCACATTGATGTCATTATTCTTTGGAGATCATGTGTGTAGAAAAGTTGTGACAAAATGTACTTTGTTTTTATCTCCTTTAATGAATCCTCCCTTTAGGATCAAATAATTCTGTAAATTCCTCACTTCAATTTTTTTAAGCAAATAATTTATTATTTTAAAATACTCTTTATGTTACGATTCAAACCCTTGTGATAGACATCTACACTAACCCTTCTGTGCGAGAACCATTACTACAACTCAAACTAACAAATTTTATGAAAACTAAGACATTTCAAGATACAAAAGCAGGTTTAAATGACAATAAAAATACAAAATCTCCATAAACTCCAAAGTCTTAAACAAATAACTAACCAAGCTAATGTAGAAGAACAACCCCTAGAACCTGAAAGTCATGATACCAAAACTCTATTAACGACAAGTCTAAGAGTGAGGGGTACAACCCCAAAACTAAACAACACCTTAAGTAATTAGTCTGAGTCCGAAAAGAGTGGACTTAAACAAGAAAGATCCATGGCAACCTGAAAGAACTGACTCACCCTTGAACGCGGCCACACTCAATAGTTACCTAGTTGAAGTCTATCAATGCCCACCTGAAGATGTAATGCCCTCAACAAAGATAGAGCAAGTGCAATATCAGTACACAACCACAGTGTACTGGTAGAATCACACGACTATCCCACTAAGTGCAACATACATAAGTGAAAACAACATAATAATAACATCCATACACCGAATATATACAATATCATCATCACTTACGAACAACGAACAATTTCACATTTATCAAGTTATACATTTTTGTCAAATCAATGGTCCTCTCATGGAACCCAAGCCTCAACTGTTAGCATATCAAAATGTGGTACCCAATTCAATATTTATGCCAGAACGCGGCAACCCATCCAATGTTATGCTGAAACGTGGCAACCGATCTCATGTTTATGCCGGCACGTGACAACCGATCTAAGTTAGTGTATTGGAACACAACACCCGATCCATTTAATAAGCTACAATTACAATCACATGTATATTCTCAAGACCATACTCTTAAGTCATGATTCATGACATTCATCATTCATTTATCTCATTTACAACAGTGTGATCAATAATACAATATTCGCATACAAACACGTATTATAATGAAGCAAAAACAAACATATATCACACAATCATGAAATCACAATCATCACCTACCTAAAATTCAAGCTTGAATCTCTTAAGACACTTGAATCTTCCCTTTTCAAATTCTTTCCGCTTGTTCAGGGTCTACAAATAATCATAATAACACGGGAATCAATAAACAATAACCCGAGTTACCAACAATCCGATGAACCCTAGATCAACCCATGATCCCAATTAGGCTGGTTTCCACCATAAATTTTAGATCAAAACTCTCCCCCATAGATAATTACCTATTAGATTACGTTCTATGAATCGAAAAAATGAATTCGGGGAGTTAAAATATTCCGTGGCCTAAAAAATAGTGAACGTGTCAAGAAAAGATCTGGGTTCGTTCTTTATCAGTCAAATACAAAAATTACAAAATGAAACGTTTTTAGAATTTGTTTACGATTTTAAATCGTGTACGGCCCGCCACAACGACCATCACCCCACTACATCGGCCCCGCCCTGACGACCAAGATCACCGCCAAAGCAGCTTGCACAAAACAATAAACTATTTTAATAATTCTAATATCCCCCATTTCACAACACATCTTCAACGAACGACACTCGAGAACTACCCGTCACACTAAGATCAATTTCGAGAGTTCTACTCACGCGAATTTAATTTTGTAAAGTCGCGAAAGTTTCTTAATGACTTATCTATCTACTCATGTAATAATAATCATAATTAAATCACCCGATTATTACAAGATTTTTCTACACCTTAATAACTCCAATTTCATTCAAATCTAAACTAAATAAATAAATTTAGAAGATAGTTAAGTAAGCAGGGTTCTGTTTTAAAGGATTATAGTTATACAATAGAATAACAACTCATCTTAATAATTACAACTCATCATGGATAGTGATGGAGTTACAAGTTACAACTACTTACTTAGTTACTTTCAGTTCCAAGGCTTAAACTTTTATTATTTGCAACTAATTAATTAATCCTTGTTGTTTTTTTGTTAATTAGACACCACAATCTCCTACTACTGGAAGCTTTCAACAGTTCCCCAACTCAATGTCCAGTACTCCATCTCATGTGGTCATCAATGCTAATTGTCCAATCAAGACTAATACTGTTATTGATCATCATCTTCATCCCCTCTTATTCCCATCTTCATCAAACACTCAATCTCAGGTAATTTTAATTACTTCCTCCGTCTATCATTATTTGTCCATTATCTATTTTAGAATGTCCAATAATACTTGTACCGTTTATAAAATGAACATGTCATTTATCATTTATTCGTGACTATGTTACCCTTAGCTTACTATTAAATATAATTAATTTTAAATGTTTAGATGAATTATATTTAATAAGGGTGATTTGATAACACTATTATTTTCTTAATCACTATATTAAGTCAACAATAAACGATTATTGTTTAACAAAAAGAGTATCAATTGATTAGTTTGTCATTTTGTTTAATAACACAACATAATTATACCAACCATAGGACAAGTTCTACTTTCAATTGACATTGTTTCTTAATGGTTCCATGACTCTATATAACTGTTCTATTGCATATGGGGGTGGGGGTGGGGGCTAGGCTAATAAAACATCTATGCAATATCTATTTTATTTTGATATTTTTAATCATCCATCTATATAATATCTTATTGTTTCTTTTTATTTATAGGTTTTTATTTAAGTTAATTATAAATAGAATAATTCTTGTATGAATTTGTCACAAAATTTAATGCTACTATTTTTTATAGTCTAAATACATATGTATCCCCTTTAACATGCTCCGTAATTTTATTTTGACACTCTATCTGGACTTTGTTCTATTTTAAAGTCTTCAATCCCATTAAATGTATCATTTAAACATAAATACTAGTGTTTATGATTTTTATTTGTGTTATTATACTGCAATTTTGTATTTTAAGATCCATTAATTTGGGTTAAAAATAAAATAAAAAGTGAAGGATGTGTTAGGATCGAAATAAGCAGGTGTAACGCGAAAGTTAGCAAAGTAAACCTCGAATGACCACGAGTAAGAAGACAAACGAGAAATATATCAAAACCCCCAGAGATTTAACGTGGTTCGATCAATCGACCTACGTCCATAAAGGAGATAAACAATCCACTATAAATATAAGAGTACAAAATACAGAGAGAAACAACCTCAACTAATTCACTCGGAATACATGGGAGGTTCACAGAAGTGATAACATATCAAGCTTGTGACCTGCAAATTCTCCCCTAACCAAAACTCTCAAAGCCCTTAAGACTACATTGTGAATGCTGATTATGATAGAAGGAACATACCTCTATTAACATAGTCCTAAACCTTTTTACTCCAAGAAAAACAACTAGTCAATCCAAAACTTTTTTCTAAAAGAAAAACCTATTTATGATAAGAAATCAGGACAAATAAAATCCAACATATCTCTTTCTTGACCTGAATTTCTGACAAAAATAATTTGTCCACCTTTTTCACATAATCTTCAATAACTTGCCTCTCCTCCCCATAATTTCCTATGCAAAATTTATGTCTCAACACAGAGAACCTCTCTGAAACAATTTCTCCAAAAAAAATCTTCATTACTGTCAAAAATGTTGCGGCTAGAAGTACACTTGCCACGATGAACACCTCTTTCTAACCTGGTTCAATCATCGATTATCGAATCATTGAACCTGACTCCATCATTGAATCTGGCTCTGATACCACTTGTTAGGACCGAAATAAGCGGTGTAACGTGGAAGCTAGCAAAGCAAACCTCGAAAGACCACGAGTAAGAAGACAAACGAGCAATATACCAGAAAACATAGAAATTTAACGTGGTTCGATCAATCGACCTACGTCCACAAAGAAGATGAAAAATCCACTGCATAAACATGAGAGTACAAAATACAGAAAGAAACAAACTCAATCAATTCACTCGAAATACATGGGAGATTCACATTAGTGATAACATATCAAGCTTGTGATCTGCAAATTCTCCCTCTAACCAAAACTCTCAAAGCATCTAAGACTACATTGTGAATGCTGATCAAGTTAGAATGAACATGCTTGTATTTATAGAGTCCTAACAAAAAAAAAGACTAACTAATCCAAAATATTTTCCTAATAGAAAAATCTATTTATGATAAGAGATTAGAGCAAATAAAATCTAACAGAATGAATACTATTTTTTTTTAAAGTAATAATTTCTTTTAAGAGTTCTCTGTATTTTTTATTGAAAAATAACCAATGAAAGTGCATTCTTAAAAAAAACTCATTGACAAACCCAATAAAGGCTGACAAGTTTTAACATTTTTTGATGGTATTATTAGCAATGAATAAGAGTCTTTTTATCCATATTAAAGATGAGTTCTTTTTATCCCAACGGAATTGCATACAAATTTAAAAAATGAGTATTTGAGTTAAACCCAGGTAATCTGGATGATATGAAAAAATAAAATATGTTATGTTATTTAAATGTTTATAGATTGATCTTGAGAAAATGTTATTTAAACATTCAATTTTGTCTATATATTTGACCTTTTTATAAATGTTATTTTGAAATTACATGTATTAGTTATGTATACATGTATTATACATGAATTTTTATTTTTACGCTCTATTTTAGTTTTGTTTCATTTTCACCTTATAATTCTATTTTTTTTGGGATGAGTTTGAAAAATACCTCAATTTTGATCGAATTTGTTGTTGCGATATTAAACTTTCATTGGAAACTATTACCTCCTGAATTATTTAATAGTGTATTTTTTATCATCTGAACTTTTTAATAGTATATTTTAAAGGTATATATGTATCTATGTGAACACATTACTATTTACAATTTTCCCATTATTTTTTATGTCCACATGGGCAAACATACAAGTTTAAAATACGGCATTAAATAATCTAGGGAGGTAATAAGTTCTCATGAATGTTTAGTATCGCAATAACAAATTCGACAAAAATTGGAGTATTTTACCTTTATCATTCAAATAGAAAATATTAATTTTATGATTTTTTTATTTATATTCTTTAATTTTAATTTTTCCATTTTAAAAATCGATGTTTCTTTGTTAGTTTTTGTCAAAAAATAAATAAAAATAAACGGATGAACATTAGTTTCTTAAAAAATGTGTGTCCCTTTTATTTTTTTAAATAATCAATTAAATTAGATAATATCACATTTTTTTTCATATCAAAACTATTTAAATTTAACTCAAATACTAGCTTTCTAATTTTTAATTTAAACTCAATAAGGGTAAAAAGTACCTTTTCAATATGAGTAAAAAAAATAAACTCTGATCATTGATCATAACACTACTATAAAAATGCTAAAACTCGATAGACTTTGTTAGTTTGTCACTGATTTTTTAAAGAAAATACTTTGTTGGATTGTTATTAATTTTTCACATAAACCATAGATAAGTTCTAAAAAAGAAATTGTTATATTTTAAAAAGATCAATATTTGTCTGTCGACTTTTAAATGCAAAATAGTAGTTGAATAACATAATTAAAAATTAAAGAAATCATAAAATAATTATTTTATGTTTAAATGGTACATTAAAAATAAAGTTGAAAATTAAAATGAAACAAGGTTAAGATAAACCGTGAAAATAAAATATAGGACAAAGTAAAGAAATTGCGTATTGTTTGGCCTTATTTAAGTTTAAATTTGCTATTGTTTATGCTGATAAATGAGTTTTAATTGTCATTAAATTAATTATCCTTATATTACATTTGTTGAAATAATTAAAGTATTATTACAGAGTAGTAAAAATATATAGATAATAGAATTTTGATTATTAGTAGTATTCACTTTTTAATTCTCATTTATTTATTTAGAACGCCCTTAGCTTATATAGTTAATTAGTACTTCTCATTTTTCTTTTCTTTTTCGTCTCGAATAATTTTTTTATAAAACATTTATTATATAGATTAAAAACTAAAAATAGTAGCATAATTTAGAGAAATTAAAAAAAAAAAAAAGAAAAGGAAAATACTCAAATATGTCATCGAACTTTAAGAAAAGGCTCATTTATGTCATTTGTTAAAAGTTTGTTCATCTATGTCATCACCGTTTAAGAAAAAGCTTATTTATGCCATTATTTTTTAATAGTGCTAATGCAAAAATATTTTTGACACATGGCGAATTGTAATCGATCACGTCGTTAATTTTTTTAATGAAAAAAAATCAAAATTCTGGACAAAATTGAGTTAAAATAACCCACCCAAATAAAATTAGTGATATTTTAAAATTTGGATGACTATTTACTCGGTGGGTTATTTTAATTCAATTTTGTTCAGATTTTTTTTTTCATTATAAAAATTAATAACGTGATCGAATTATAATTGTTCACGTGTCAAAAATGATTTTGCAAAAAATCACTGTTAAAAAATAATGTCATAAATAAGTATTTTTTAAAACGGTAATGACTTAAATGAGCCAAACTTTTAACAAATTATATAAATAAACTTTTTCTGAAAATTTGTTGACATATTTGAGCCTTTTCCTAAAAAAAGAAAAAGAAAAAAAAGATTGGCATTTAGAAATGACTGAGAGGATAAATGTTGGGGGCCGGGGAAATTTATTGTTCTAAGTTGGGAGGGAGGCTTAATTTTTAGAACAAAGTTAATGTGTGTAAATAATTTTCACTATTTTTAAATAAAGAACTTATGACGTTATTTGGCCAAATACAAAAATAGATTTCTAAATTAGTTTCTTCAGATATTTTAACTATGTTATTTTCATATTGAATTATTGAACCATCCATTATTTGTTCTTTTTAAATACGGTTGGCTGATGTGGAACCAGATTTTGTGAGAGATATTGATAGAGGATACATATGTTGTTCTAGAACTCATTAGTCCAATTGATAGTGAAACTGTTCGAGAATAATTGTTTTTGAACACATTAGAAAACAAATGAGACTAACACACAGTTTGTCTTTATTCCTTCAATCAAAATCATTACAATACGAATACAATTGAAGACATTTACAACAGAACAACTGATCAAAATCAGCCAACAATGTTTAAAAGAACAAATTCTAAACGCTTCAACGATTCAATAGAAAAATGGCATAGTTGAGGTGCCTGAAGGGAAAAATCCAATAAATTTATAGATCTCCTTATGAGTTCGACCATGTTGTTTTTACTTAATTAAAAAGTATTGATGTTTCTAGAAAGAAAAAGAGTACAACATATTTATTAAAAATGAAAGGGAGAAAGAGTGTCTTCTTTTTATCCATAGAAATATTTTATTACTTGAATTAAACTAATTAAATCCTCACATTGGTAAATAAGGTTTCTTATAATAAGATCCAAAATAATGTATTGCAAACATATATCGTTCTTTAGCTTGAATTAACTCTTACTAATATAAATATTTATATCACTATGCGATGTTTGTTTTGAACTCAAAAGCTTTATGGTTTCTAAATATAATATTTCAGAAATAATAAGTAAGACAAAAGGGAAATATGATGATAATTTTTGCACCTAAGTAAGTATATATACAAATAATAAAAAAAAAAAATTTTTTTTTAAAAAATTGTGATGCTAAATAATTTTTTCTTTTGTAACTTTTAGTGAATGTCATTAATGATTAAAAAATGTTAAGTGTAAAGTTAAATCTTCGACTGTTTATTGAAATTTGTCATTTTTTCTTGAAATAAACTAATAAAAGAATAGTATCCTATAAACTAAAGTGAAAAAAGAAATGTAGGTATTTGAAAATATAACAAATAGTTTGTTGTACTGATACCTATTTATATTAATAATGTAAAAAATAATACAAACATTTTTTTTTCTAATGCAGATTACATCGAGATATCATGAATTAGGTACCTGCAGTTCAGATATAAAGCATCAAGACAACATGAGTGGTATAATTAACTTCACAAATACTACTAAACAAGAAAATTGCCATCGTGCAATGATACCAAATATTAGTAATTCAATCGGACCAGATGATGGATATACTTGGAGAAAATATGGTCAAAAAACCGTCAAAGGTAGTGAATTTCCTAGAAGCTATTATAAATGTACTGGACAAAATTGCGCTGTGAAGAAAAAAGTAGAACGTTCTCCAAATGGAGATATCACAGAAATTATTTATAATGGTGAACATAATCATCAGAAATCTCAACCTATTCGACGTGCAATAACAAGTTCCAAGTCCTGTGATTTAACAGAAATATTAAATCATCCAAACATTAATATGAATCTATTTGAAACTACTCGTGAGCCTTGTTCGCCACTTGTGAGTTGTGAGGATGAAGATGAAGATGAAGATGAGGTTAGAGCCATAGAAGGGATCATTTCCGTCGATGATAATGAATTTGAGCAAAGGAGGTACTTTCTTTTCTATCCATATGATAATGTCTTATTTAAGTTATTAATTCCTATTTTATCGATAGTTGTCATTTAGAAATGTCAATACATAGTTATCAAGTGCTTGAATTTTTATACATTGTCTGAAAACCACTTGTAAGTTTCTATATCTACACTTTGGTGATAGAAACTCTATTAGATCAAAGTGCTTTTGAAGAGGCCTATAGTATGGCTATTATACAAGGAAAAATTACATAAATTAATATATTTTAAAAAATAATTATTAATTTTAGCGATACTTTTTGTTTATAACTATTTATAGCAATATTGTGATAAACCTGTTATATGCATTAAAAGTGAATTATATATGCAATATATTTGAATTATAATTGTTTTTGAAATATATTATGTTTGTTTGGTAAAAGATTGTCACATTGTATTATAAGTGTATTAAAATGTGTGATAAATGTATTATCCATCATTAAAACTTGTATTATATGTGAATAATAAATTGTTCTTTATAATATGTATTAAACTTGTATTATAAATGAATTAAAAGTGGTCGAGTGAAAAAAAAAATGTTAATGTTATAAATGGTAAAAAAAATTTTATTATAATATATTTATGTAAGTTTCCCATTTTCAAATTAAAGAGACCTCTAGTATGGCTATTATACATTTTCAAATTAAATTTTGATCCATTTATATTTTTTAATTTATGTTAACCTTTAGTTTGTAGTAAAATTGATGCTTTGTTTTAGGAGAAGAGACTATTGTATGATTGCTATACTATTTTCAAATTAAATTTTAATTCACTTATATTTTTAATTTATGTTAACTTTTTAGTTTGTTGTGAAAATGATGCTTTGTTTTAGGAGAAGAGACTATTATTATCCAGCTGAAATGAATTTATCGCCGAGATCAACAAAAGAACCAAGAGTGATAGTCCAAATAGAGAGTGAGATTGATATTCTTGATGATGGTTATCGTTGGAGAAAATATGGCCAAAAAGTTGTGAAAGGCAACCCAAATCCAAGGTATCTATTTTAATACCTACATAATAATTATGCTTAGTTTTGTTATATTATCAAGGGATAATGCACATGTACCCCTCAATCTATGTTCGAAATATCACAGACACACTTATACTATACTAAGGTCCTATTACCCCTGAACTTATTTTATTAATAATTTGCTACGCCTTTTTGGCCTACGTGGTACTATTTTGTGGATCCAACGCTGGTTGACTTTTTTTTCAAGCTAGTGCCACGTAAGCCAAAAAGGGGTACAAAATTAATTATAAAATAAGTTAAGGGGGTAATAGGATTTTTGTATAGTATAAGTATGTCTTTGGGATTTCAGGTATAGATTGAGGGGATAAATGTGCATTTTCTCTATTATCAATATATAACTTAATTTATTTTTCATATTATGTTATATAGGAGCTATTACAAATGTACAAGTCCAGGTTGTCCAGTAAGAAAACAGATAGAAAGGGCACCCGATGACATTAAATCAGTCATCACAACCTATGAAGGAAAACATAATCATCAAGTGCCTTCAATAAACAAGACAAATGGTGTTGCGGCAACTGCTACGGTTGGAAACCAAACTTCACCTCTAATTTCAAATGATAAATCTTCTATATTGCCATTTTCAGAAAGCCATAATGTTTCAAATCTTGAAACACAAGTACAAGATTTTAACTTCCAATTGGAAACAAAGCCCTTTGGATATACAAGACCAAATTTTGTTGAAAATCAACTTAGTAAACTTCGATGTGGACCCCTCTATGACTTGAGATTACCACCTAACCTTCTATCCTACAATTCATTTCTCTTTAATTCTACACACGTATCAAATTCACTCCCGTTTAATCTACAAATGCCTGATTTTTCATTGCCCAATAGAGTACCTCCTCCTGATGAATTTCATTTTAATGATTTCCAATAAACACCAAATGGTGCATTATATTTCTAGCAATAAGAAATCAAAAGCTTATTTACGAGATCAATAATAATCATCTCTTGCAATAGGAAACAAAAACTTATTCAAGAGATGAGCAATAACAAATAAATTCAAAAATGAAACATTTATTTCATTCTTTAGATATGTTATGGACAATTTTCATAGTCCGAAAGAAGGTAAAAGTATTGAAATGCGAATAAAGAACAAAAGGGAATGGAAGATGGAGAAAGGTTGAAACTAACATAGTCTCATTGTTTTTGGCTTCTTACATGTAGTATCTCATTAAAAATGTTTCACGGATTGGTTTCTATGTTTTTATTGTTTTTAACTCATTTTTTGGTGATGAACTCATGTTGGAATAAAATCTACCTTTTTTTGTATGTCATTTATCTTCTTCCATCAGAAAAACTATTCACTGATTTTGACCTTAGAAAATATTTTAATTGCGGATAGTAATTTTCACCATCTTAGAGAACATATTTTGTATCCATGGTGGTATTATTCGTAACTTGTTGCATTAGAAAACGTAATGTATGAGGCGACAGATTCTGATAAAATTGACATTTTGGATGATTCAAATTAAATTTTTTAAAGACTTTCATGTATATACCTACATATCATTCTTGGTAATTGATCAATGAAAATCACCATCTAAAGTTAATATTTTAGCAAAATATCTCATAAAATTTTTAAAGAAATTTTGATGTAAATTTTAGTATTTCAAGCTCGAAAAATCACAGTGGGCACCTACCCCCAATAGACAAACCCTCAAGTTGTTTAACTTCATTTTTATGATTTAAGTGGAAAAATAAAGAAGCATAAGAAATATTTCAAAGATAACTTGTGATATAAATGTAGAAGTAACAAAATACACCTCTAAAAACTTAGAAGTCGCATATACAGAAACCTCTAAGAATTTTATGAAAGAAGACAAAATTTGAACTAAGAGAAAGGCGGTAGGTACTGCAGACTAGGGTTTTAAAAGGTCGTGGCACAAGGCAAGACGAGACGTAAGCTTTGAAACAGGGGTATAAATTTCATGTATCTATGAAGCATATTCTCATGTATTTTTAATTTTATTACTAAAAAAATAAGTAAACAAAAAAGTTTCAATAACTATGCATATAACTTCAAATGAATTACCAATAATGTAGAATATATTGTCATATTAACTATTATCTGAGAAAGGTAAAAACACAAAAAATTATAATATTTGAGATATAATGAAATCATCAACCATTTCATCATCAATCTCTATATATATTCGTCTTTGCACTGGTTATTGCTTTCAAAGAAAGAAAAAAATAAAAAGTGTACGCAAAATGACATATATATATATATATATATATATATATATATATATATATATATATATATATTGTCTAGTAAATATATATATATATATATATATATATATATATATTGTCTAGTAAATAACCCACGTATCCCGCAATTAATATCTTGCTATTCAATTGTTGAGTTCTTTATGATATATTTGTCGTCCAAGCATTGACTTATTATTAAAATACAAATTTTTTTAAAAAAAAGTAGCCCTTGCTATTTTTAAAAATAAATAAATAATGGAATCAGTAGCTGGCCCCATTATTCACATCTTCCCTTCCCATTTTCTTTTTAATTATTAAAGTAGGTTTGGTATAAATGGAAGTATTTTTTGCAAAATATTTTGAAGTTTTTTTTTAATGTTTGGTTGACTTAAAAAAATTTGATAATATTTTTAAAATTGATTTATTTCTCTCATATGTATAAAAATTATTTTCTTGCATAAAGTAAGAAAAACATTTTCCAAAATTCTTTTTCGACATCACACTTTAACTTTATATCCTAAGTAAAGTCTCCCATACTAATTTTTAATATTAATTTGAGATCCAACTATTGATCCTCGATTTGAGATCTGACTCTTGATCTCAATTTGAGACTCTAGGGTCTCGAGTTGAATCAGGTCAGATCCCTGAAAGTCGAGATGGTGGGGGGGGGGTTGTATGGGATAGTCGCTCACCTGCAGATTAGTATAATAGTATAAGGTAAAGATAAACACAGTAAATAAAAGACTTAGAGAGTTTTATACTGATTCAAAATATCACTGTGGTGTTGCCTTTGCTTTCAAGGGTTTCCTTAAGAGCTTGTTGAGAACTTGAGTAGTAAAAAATATATCAACTAAGAACCCTGTCTGTTGTGCAAATAACTTTTTCTTCTTTGACACAACCTCTACTCAAATAACCTAAATTCAGATTTTTCTTTTCTATTTTTTTCAATTGAATGCTCATGAGAATACAATGCTTTTATAAAAGACAATAGAAGACAATATTACAAGTTCAAGTGAAGTGTGTGATCTTCTAAAGTTCTATGGTTGACTTAAATAGGTGAGGTTCCTTTGCTCTTCTTTAGAAAAATCCGAGGAAAGTTTATTCAATCAAGGATTTGTAGGGATTCCTTGATTGAGGTTGATTTGGGAAATATTATTATCATGTCCAAATTAGATATGTTCATGACATCCTTCATTCTCTGGCGAAGCGTCCTCCTTTCCGGATTCCTTGAATCATGCGTTATTTCTTATTAGTTAACCTTGATATATAAAGATCCTAACTTTGTCTGTGTCGGTATACCTTGATTCCTCGAGATTCATCAATTAATCTAGATTTTGGAGTATCCATTACTTTCCTTTTGATTCTTTTCACTCAATATATTGAATCCTGAGGGTTTCGATTGTCTTGTTGTATAAATTGTCTTGTTCTTCACTGGAAAGTATGTTTATTGTCATTGATCAAAATCCATGAACATTTAGGAGGCTAACAATCCTGAATCAGATCTGGGGGTCCTAATTTGAAAGTCAGGTCCTGGCTGGGGTGTTAGCGTTTGAATTATATCCCAATTTGGAAGTTAAGTCTGATTTTGTGTGTCAGGGTCAAGTCCTAGTATATATATAAAGCCAAAGACTATATGAAAAGGCTATAATGTGACAATCCCTACTTACCTACTAACCGCCTATTCTTATCTGTGACCTCTAAACCTTTCTGCAGAAGGTCATTTCTTGGGTAAGCTGAAGATGTGTCATATCATCTTTAATCATCTCTTCTTAATACTTATGTGGATTATCTCTACCTCTCCCCAATCCCATATACAGTCTCTCAAACCTCATCACTGGACCTCTATGCATAAGCTCTTCACATGTCTAAACCACCTCAGTCTTCCACCCCACCCATCTTGTCCACCATGGAGGACAATCCTACTTTATCCAAGATATACACATTCCATCAATAATAAAAGAACACGATTTGTAGAAAAAAATATACATTTAAAACAATAAAATTAAATGTAACACCCGAGGCATACACTTTTATATTTAGAACTTACATTTTTACATCCTGGACTTATATTTTTACACTTGAGGATTAAACATCAACTTATAGGGTGGACGCCTATGAATCTACCTTTTCTTATTTACACTCAAGCATATTTGGTTTGCCCTTCAAGACTCGCTCTAAAAATGTCTTGAAAAAAATATTGTGGATCAGCCACACAACTCATTGCTCGACCTTAGTGATCCTATGGTGCCAAATGGTCTTGAGCAATTTCCTCTCGTTCCATTACATTCTTTGGATAATTTATATCAAATCAATTGGATGTTAAAACTTTGGGTTAAAAAATAAAAATGTTATAAAAAGAATTTCATATACCAAAAAATAAACAAAAAGGAATATTCATCATTCAATGTTGAAATGCATCAGTTGAAAGAGCCTGGAATTTGAAAAAGCAAAGTTCAATCTACGATACGCCATAACCATCCGCTCGGTTTTGAGCCTTGTTTGCTCATCGATTTTCATAAGGCGGAGAAAATACACATTTTACTCTTTTTTTCTCGATTAAAGTTTTGTCTAAATTATTTTTTTGTTAAATAATTTTTAATGAGAAATCTAAGAACGCCTATCATTAAAAAGACAATATCAATATTTTAGCAAGTAAAATGTATCCTAATATAATTTATTAACCTTTTTTTTTTTATTTTTTAAAATTGAGCCCCGCTTTCTTACTCCATTATGAATGGAAAGAAAACCAAAAGGCCCCACTACCAACTTTCTTGTTTTAAAATTTTTTTCCCAAATTTTATCCTTTCTCTTTATCTCTCGCGATTTCTTTCATTATTTCATAACTTCAAATAACTTAAATCTTGCCTTTTAAAATGAAATTCCTCCATTTTTCTAAGAAAACTCAGAGATCATTCAAAAGATTGTCAACCTTTGTCAAAGTGAATTAAACTGATTTGCATTGTTATTATTAGGGAAGAGATTTTGAAATAATCGATTGGGATTTCGAAGTGAATTTGATTGATTCCGTTAAACTTCGAGATTGTCGATGAGATTAAAACGATCAAGTATTCATTAACTACTGATTTTTTAATTTGTTTGAAAGTGATTAAAAAGCGATCAAGTATTCATTAACTGTCAATTTTTTAATTTGTTTGAAAGTGATTCAAAAATGGATCTAGAATATATTTTGTATGTTGAATCTTTACCCGAAGATCTTCATAAGTTACTATCCGAATATTGAATTTAAAAGGTTAGACGGTCACTGAGTATCACGTCCGAGCCTACACCTTGGACGTGGCCGACACCCAATGACCATTGCTGGCCTTGAGTGGACCCTTGACCTGACTTAATTAACTCAGCGAAAGATTTAATGCAATATAAGAAGACATTCTCATAAAGTAACTTGAATTAAAATAGCTTGGGCAAAATGACACTTAAGTCTCATAATAAAATATTAGTAAATAAAGAAAGACTCTATAAAAACTAAATTGTCTTACTGTCTATCTGTCTATAAAGCCTCTATAACACTATGATGAATATTGGAATAAACCCCACAACATCCTATAAATGAAAAGACTGAAAAACATATAAATGTGTCCTGCAGAATGCAAAGAGGCTCACCACTGACTACGAGTGCTCTACTAGATGAACGAGGCACTGGATGATGCTGATCCTGGTTACCTGCATCTGTATCATGAAATGAAATGATGCAGGTCAACTGGCATCAGTACATTGAATGTACGATTATGCGAGTTGGGAATGCTAACAAAATTTAAGCTTGAAGGGAGTAAAGAGGAACACATATACCTTGGCTCTACTCAACTCATGGATAGTTAACTCAATATATATAAGGCGGTAAAACACATGCGATATATATATATATATATATATATATATATATATATATATATATATATATATATAAAACTTTAAAGCAACTGAAACAATTATAGTTCATTAAAATAAAACAATAACGAACTTAATTTTACTCATTTAAAGTAATATAACTTCTGTTGGGAGATTCTCTAACCGACAACCATCAATGCTAGCCTAAGTGATGATACAACATTTTACCTTACGCTGCCAAGGATCATCTTAAAACTTGTCATTGGTATAGGACCTTACTTAACTTAGTGAATCCACTAGCTTAACTTACGTGATCATCTAAAAAGTATGACCAATTAATATCCATGATGACTACATGGTTTTCATGGAGAATTAAGTTAATATGAACTCTCATCCCCCATTGGTGCTCAATACTACTCCGAAAATACATTTTAGCTCATGATTTTAAAATCAACTTCTTTTATTTGGGTTGAGATAAATGCTCAACACTTAGCTTTATAAAGGTCTCTTCGAATCAATGTTCCATTTTCTTGTTCGAAACTCTTTTAGGAAATCTAGTTTTCTCTTGACTTAAATGAGAAAATATTTATAAACATTCTTGAGAATACTTAGTTTCCTTATAACTTTTGAGAAATGAACTTAACTTTTTACTTTTTGTTTAACTTGTAACTTGAGTCTCAAAACGAAGTTAAAACGTTTAGTAAAGACTCTTGAAAACTTGTAAGAACTTTGCTTTGACTTACTTCTTAACTTTTAGACTTATCTCTTAACTTATTTGATTTTGATCTTAACTTTCCTTGAATTGGATTATATATTAAAGGTTTATGATATCATGTTCATGGACAATTTCATGATGTTTAGATGCACCCTAGAGTGTTGGAATCATCTAGGAAATATGGTTACATCACTTAGAAACTAGTACGGAAGGATGGGGAACGAATGAGGTGTACAGACGTCCTTGGCACTCTGAGAGGCGTGGGGCGATAGGCCCCAAACTTCAGAGGTCAAGTTGGGGCGCTCTGGTTGGCACGCCGCCCCAAAACTCTTTGGACAAAGACTGTCCTGTGGGCCTATGGGGGGCGCCCCAGGGCCCTACGAATAGGTGTTTCGACTTTGCTTCTCCGTTTTTCATCTCTAAACCCTCAAAACTTCCATGGTTCTTTTCCCCAAACACTTAGGATCACTAATACCCTCAATACTCAATAGATTTGACTCGAAAAACAATCCGAAAACACGAATCAAATCAACTCTAGGCACACAAAAACTCAACCAACAAGAATTCAATAGATATTCTTCAAGAACTTCACTTTTCATCATTCAATCTACTCAAAATCGTTGAATTAAACAAGTTGTGGTGTGTGCGTAAACTAACCCAACACGAAAATATCTCACATACCTTAATAGGGATCTCCCCTACGAATTCCGCTCGCAATTCCTTGGCGTTCTTGACGAAATTTTGATCTTTCTCCCTTTTCCTTCTTCTCTTTTCTCTTCTCCAAGACTTAAGCATAAAATAACTTTTCTAATCTGAACTAAAATTTATTTTTACCCCAAAGAAATCCCTAAAATGAATTAGGAAATAAATGGGTGAAAAGACCAATTTGCCCTTCCTTAAATCCGGATTGGGACCTTCCTCAATCCAACAATTTAACTTCTGATAGGCATATCTCCCTCATATGATATAGAAATTGCAAATTTGGCGGCATTGGAAAGATCTCTACTAGGATTTTCCAACCATATAAAGAGCTACTTCTTACTTATCCTAGTTAGGAGTTATTATTGTTTAAAATTTACCAAAACTCAGTTCTTAAACTTAGAAAAATTTCCAGATTTTTTTTCTTTCTTTCCAAAAGTGATAAATTTTTTGTTTCTTAGCTTATTATTGGCCATTACGAGTTACAAGATGTTACACTGAGGTATTCAATTTAGAAGTTTCGGATCAATATCTCATCCAAGACATTTTATTGGATGACATTAGAAGTTCTATTTATCTCTTCAATGAATTGAAGTATTTTTTCATCTTTTTCACATTTAGAAGACCCAAAAGGAGATGAAAGTACATATCACCAGCCATATTTCAAAGTAAACATTTTTTACCTGTTTGAGATACAAACAATGAATGATTTCTTTGTATGTTGGGTGCTTGGAATAAAATATTATTTGCAATCCTATTTAGTATATGTTCTATATTAGACAATGAATATAATATATATAATTTTGGAATATATAACATCTAAGAAATACATTTTTTTGTCATGAAATACAATTGTTCCTTTTGAAATACAGATATTGATTGTCACTATGACTATAAATTTGTATGATTTGATGAAGGAAATACAAATTTTGTTGGAATTTTAAGAAAGAATATATGTTTTTGAAAAATATACCAACCAATGTTGTGTTCTTTTTAAATGAACACGAGTTTACACAAGTATATTGATACAAATAATTACAAATCCATTTCGTATACCTATTGAAATGAATACAAACTAATAAAGAAATACAAATACCATTATACAAAGCCAAACATGAAAATCATAATGAATACAAATACACATATGATACCTATTGAAATGAATACAATCAATTACTTTTGAAATTTTAACTGATGAAATTTTTTAGTGATATATTCATTTAAAATATTCTCCCGTGATTTTCTTACGTTATTAAATAATTATATTTTTTTTCAAATCAAACAAATAAAAAATATATAAATAAAAGAACAATAAACTAAAATATTAACATTTTTAATAAATATTGAAAATGTTGCTAAGAGATCCCATTAAATACTAAAATATTGACCGTTTAACAATTTCCCCAAAAAAATTTAAAATAGGATATTTACGAGGTACAATGTCTATTATCAACCTTCAAGAGAGAATGTTACGAATATACTAAATTATGAATGTTTATTTATTACACTATTTGGTAATACAAGACACAAAAGGAACATCTCCACATGTGCAACCAGTTATATTATATAGGATCCAATTTAACAAAAATTCTAAAATAGTATATGAAATTTCTTTTTAATCAAAACGGTAAAATCGCTTATGAAGTAGCAATTTTGTCCGCTTGCAAAAGTAAAATCGCTGCAATTGCAGCAATTTATTAAATCTGATTTTTTTTAAAAAAATAAATTAAACAAAATCGCTCCCAAAGGAGCGATTTCCAAACTAAAATTTTCTTGTTAATATGTCGTTGCTGAGGTAACGACTTGAGTTTAATTTTTTTAAAATTATTTGTTGCTTCTTTTTTTTTTTAAGTTTAAATAATTTTTTTTTAAAATAAAATCAAATCGCAGCGATTTTTAATTAAATTTTTTTCTTTTTTTTAAAATCAAATCGCTAAAAAAGATTTTGATTTAAAATTGCTGCCTTGACAGCGATTTGATTTTAAAAAATAAATAAATAAATTTAATTAAAAACCGCTGCAATTTGATTTTTTTAAAAAAATTATTTAAACTTTAAAAAAAAGCAAAAAGTAATTAAAAAAAAATTGAACTCAAGGCAGCGGCATAACAAAAATATAATAAAAAATAGATATTTTTTGAAAGTCGCTCCTTCGAGAGCGATTTTGTTTATTCTTTTTTTTAAAAAAAAATCAAATTTAACAAATCACTGTTATAGTAGCGATTTTACATTTTTTGACGGACAAAATTGCTACTTAGTGAGCGATTTTTACCATTTTAGTTAAAAAAATAAATTCACATGCCGTTTTGAAATTTTTGTTTAACATTTTTCACCCTTTAGGCTCCAAACTCATATATAAAGGGTAATAGATCACTTCGATCATAGAAGTGTGTAATCAACTTATATATTCATATGATAATCGATCGCTCGATTAGTTGAAGTGTGTAATCAACATTTTTAATCTTCCTAATGTAATTATGTCTATTTTTAAAAAGAAAAAGAGAGAGAGAGAGAGAGAAGAATAATTGTGTAGCATATAGACCTTGAATAATGTGATGATAAAACAATCACATCTCACATGCCACCAAAGCACACTTCCATTTGGAATCTAAGGTAGCGTTCACTTCAAAAAGTTGCAAAAAGTCACAAAGAGATAACTTCTCTCTTCTTTCAATCAACAAATAAAAAGTGTGTTCTGTAAAATATTTGGAACAATTCTGCAAAAACATGTCTTCAACTTTTTGAACCAAAAGCCACCTATCTTGCCTTTGCAATGCACAAACCAGATTGGACAGAAAACAAAATTTTGTTACACACCAACAAAGTACCACATCTTTCGAAAGTAAGAAATAAGCAACGATTCGACTATTTTTCTACTGTTCAAGTAGGGGAATAAGTATTGTATCCTTAGCATTCAACAGTTGGGTTTAAAGGGGGTAACAAACAATACAACTACAACATTTCAGTTATGTACCAAAGGACTCGGAGAAGCTGAAGATTATCATCAAGAAAATCAACCACTATGCCGGAACATACATTAAGGCAGACAGAGTACAAGTTGCAGTGAAAAACATACACCAAATGTGTAATAGAGAGCAGGGAATAAGTACAAAGATTTCAGAGCTTGCAACACAAGGCAAACAGAATAGATTTACCTGAACAAGATAGGCCAGTCTTTACTCTTTGGCACCGCCATGTCTTAAAATGGAAACAACCAAATGGTCAAACCAATTGTATAACACCAAGCAACAAAAAGGCAGATTACAGGACTCCTAGTCAAGAACAAGAGAGCAGCATCACTCTGTGGTACCAGGAAAATGAAACTACAGTACAAATTTCAACTTGCTCATCGATATTCAGCCAAGAAAACCAGAGACGTACATGTAGATTGAATACCACTAAGAATATTTAACTAAAGAAGCAGTAAGAAGCACTGCAACCAAGTAATGAAATTACAATCTAAAGATTATCATGTCCTTACAGAAACTCCGTATGTTGCATGCTTAAAGTCCAACACCCATAAAACGAATGGTTATCCTTTTCATCGTCCAGACAACTAGTGTGTGCACAATGTAAATAACCATTGTTATCCTAGGCAGACGAGAAATTAGATCTCACAGTCAAATACATATATTTAATCCAATAAGTTCACACTGACAATTTGCAACATGAGCAAAGTTTAACATAAACAAGGCACATGAGAGGCAGTAAAACCTAACATAAGCAGTGAAAAATGTACTGCAAAGCAAGCCTGTGGCTCTAATCCAGCATTGCAGCATAGATGAATACAATCCCCTAACTTCATCCAAGCAAAAACACACTGGAATTTACTGGGCAAGCAAATCCAGTAAACTCCTTAACGCTTAGTGACAGTCACCAAAACTATTTTGAATGTATTATGAGTTAATGGTGTAATATTTGGTAAAATAGATGACAAAAGATGGAACAAAGAACTTCAAAGCAATAATACTTCTAGCACAAGTCAACAAAAAACTCTTAAGCAAGTAATCTTAATATAAATTTCTTTAACAACTTCTACTCTAGCCAATAAAAAACATATCCAAGTAAGAAAGCAAACACAAGAGCAAAGGTGGCATCAAAAACATTCACTAGTTAAAAATTCAGGCAGAAACCCTTTTCCCTAATTATCCAAATCAATACATCAAACGCTTCCAAAAGTATCAGCACACAAGCAGATAATAACTCAAATTACACTACAAATCACTAGATATAATAATATGCCACACAGCTCTCTCCTGACAATGTGAAGCAGATTAAGATACCAATAAGATCCGGTCAAAAAAACCATCATACATAAGTGAAACATAACAGAGCCAGATCTGTAATTCTTGCATCAAGTATCAAAACTTTCTTGAGCTCATCTCCAAAAAATCCTCTGTACAGAAACTTGTCTTTTTCTTTTGATATCACATACTAATATACAAGTGAACATTACTGAAAACATACTTACTCTTTCTTTTTTTGTTTTTTTGAGAAGGGATCAAACTAGTTGTAACACAACAACACTCCCTGGAAAGGGTATCTCCAAATAACCAAGACACATAGCAGAAGAAGCTAAGCACCAATTCCATATTATTCACGCCCATTAACATCAAAAGATCAAACTTTACTACAGCCTAATATTAGCACAACCAGAAACAATGGACCCTAAAGCTCTCTCACTACAACAATAACGAAGAAGGAAGTAATTGTACAGCAAGACATCCAGTGTAATCACAAATCAGTGTAATCCCACAAAAGGAAACCATTGTAAAATCAATAGCAATTCCAATCATAAGGATCAAGCTGAGCATGCTTTTTCATAAAAACAAAACATAAAATATATATGATATCCAAATAACAACCCCAGAGTAGCATTAACTTGGAAGAAAAAGATAAGATAAAAGATTACATCCCCAGAAACAAAAGAAAAGAAAACTAAAAAAGTGGGTTCGATATTATTCATATGATGCCCACCATCAGAAAACTATATCATCATCCCTAAAAATGAACTCACTTCTTAAGACTCCCACGAATACCAGGTTTAGGCTTGTTGCTTGATTCAGCAACAACAGTAGCATGAAGATTGTTGAGTTTTGTTTCATCAAAAGCAACTTTTGGGTGTTTTGCATCATGATGGATCTTCATAGACTTCATATCAGGTGCAGTCACTTTGCAAAGAGGACATTCAAGCTTCGCATGTCCACCTTTTTCAATACCAGACCTGTCGGCTAACCCAGCCTTACCGCCGCCCCTGTTAGTCGTTGCTGCATCGATCTTTGCAGCTAATTCTTTAGCTGTGTGCTTCTTTGGCTTTGCTTTTCCTGTCATGGTGATTGAATGAATGAATGGGTACTCGGCGAAGGAAACTGGGGAGAGAAAACCCTAGGGTTCGTTCGTTGATTTTGTTTTCTATCGAATGTATTGTATGTATAAAGGGGCTTTTTCTCTTTGTTTTTACCTTGCCCGGAAAGAATTTGTATGATCTCAATTTTACTTTGAGTAATTGTCTTATACAATAACATTAACCCCTTGTTTATATGGTATGTTAATTTTATTTTATTTTAATTTATGTGATATAAATGAAATTTAAAAAAGTGAAATAATTTTTTCATGTGTTTTCTAAAAAAATATTATAAATTGTTAATTATGTACCTTTTATTAAAACTGGTCAGCCAACCTCATCCGGCCTAACTCATACAGACTTCGACAATTTACTGTTCAGGCCTGACTAACCCATTTTTTTTATGTGAATCAGAAAACGGCCGGCCCAACCCATAAGTACGTGGGCTACAGGCTTGCCGGGTCATCCCTCTTTATTTAAAGATTATACTATATTGAGAATTATTAAATTATAATTTAAATATATTATCCTAAATATCGACAAAACAATATTACATGATATTAATGTTACTGCTTTTTAATCAAATTCACAAATAAAATTATCTTTGTAATATCTATTAAGTTTTTTTTTTCCAAGTAAAAGTATAAATATCTAAATAGAAATATTAACCTAATTGTTTTGAGTTTGTACTCTCTTTAATTTTAAATTTTAATTTTATATTATATTTTTTAATAAATTTTTATTAGCCCACGGGTCGATCCTACCGATATTTCTCAAGCCCCACAAATCAACAGACTTATTCAGGCCGGGCTAAAAAGCTCTTTTCTCAAATGAGCTCCAAAAATTGTAGCTCAACCCTATTAAATCCAGGGCCAGGCCGATCCAACAGACCTAACCCATATTGACGGCTCTACATTTTATGTTATTTTTGAATATTTCACAATTTAAAAAAATATTTCAATACACAAGATTTATATATACCTATGAATTTAATTTAAATTTTGATTGGTTCCACCTAATATTATACTTGATATATAATTATTAAGAGCTAAGTGTAATCATCATTTATTTACTTTCATATAATAAATAAATATCACAATAACTCATAAAAAATGAAGAAATAACAAAAGTAAGGTAATACTAATAATAATAACTAAAGATGTTTCTACAACTATTTGAGTTTATTGTTATCATTCTTGGTAGATTGTGGCTTGCATAAAGTTATATTTTTACCTTTAATTATCATTCATTTCATATATACAAAGATGTTTCTAGAATTATTTATTCTTGATAAATTTTTGTTAGAATAAAATTACATTTTTATTCTTGGTCATCTTTAATACAAACATATCATTCTATTCATTTTTATTTGTAAAGTTACTTTTAGCATTTTTTTCTTTAATTTCAATCTAATATATATTATTAATTTTCACACTAATTTATTTTCAACTATATTAATTAGAGAGAAAATAAAGATTGAAATAATTAATTCATGATATTTTTATATAAAAAGTAGGTTTTTTTATAAGCATAATGAATATCACAATAACTCACAAAAGAAAAGAAAAAGAAAGTGAAGTAATAACAAAATAAGTTAATGGTAATAACAATAACTTAAGATGTTCCTACAGCTATTTAATTTTTCTGTTATCATTCTTCGTAGATTTTTGTTAGCGTGAAATTACATTTTTGCCCTTGATCATTATTCACTTCATATATAGAAAGATAATTCTAGAATTATTTATTATTTTTCTTCATAGATTTTTGTTAGAATGAAATTACATTTTTGCCCTTGATCGTCCTCTCACTTCACTCTTCTATATACTGGACTAGACTAGAAATATAATAAGGGAGTAAAGTCAAAAAAATACCTCTTAACTTTATTTTATTATTTGACCATGTCTTTGCTGTTAAAATAAAATTATGTTTACCCTTATCGTCACTAATTTCACCATTTATGCCCCTCGATTAAATGAAAAGCCCCAAATCAATCAAAAATACTCGATTTCACTTAAATTATCCAATTTTAACCCAACCTGGCAATAGAATCCATTTTTGTTTATCTTCACCTTTTAACTTATATTCATTTTCAAAAACAACAAAATAATCCGACGCATCCCAACAATATAAAAAAGTAATGTAATAATGACTATGAATCCAAATATACAAGAACACAATAATAATTAAATATAGATAATTGGAGCATTATTTTTTGATAGATCTAAAAAATTGTTGGAATTATTGGAGCTTAGAGCTCTAATTCATCGTTGTTGATTTCGTCCGGTCTATACCAGAATTGGGATTTCGCAATGGTGGATGGACACTGTTCGCGATGTAGGTCTGGCAGAGGTCGAAAGAGTGGATTTTAGTTATCCCCTCCGTCTCATTTTATGTGGCACCATTTCCTTTTTGGTCAGTCCCAAAAAGAATGTCACATTTCTTTATATGGTAAGTATTTAAAGGTACAATTCCTCTTTTACCCTTGTTGGTCCCACTTAATTTTAAAAAGTACTTTAATATATTTATGAGGAGAGAGAAAAGTGAGTCCACTTTTGAAGGACAATTTTGGTAAACAATTCAAAGTCTTCATTTATTTCTTAAACTCTGTGCCGGCTCAAATGGTGCCACAGAAAATGAGACGGAGGGAATATTTCAGACTAGGTTTTGTTTATTTGTTGTTGGAGAAGAGAGGATTGTGGTGACTTGGAAATCTGAACAGTGGGGGTTGTTGTTGTTTGGTTGCTGAAAGAGGGAGGGTTTTTGGTTGAAGACCCTCTAATTTCTGTCATTTCATATTCGTCATCTTCTCTACTTGTGGACAACTTTACTGTCGGTGGAAGACAAAAAATTTCGGCTAGGATTACAACCACTTAGGTGGTGGCTATATTATTGTAGCAAAAAAAATTGTGTGCTTTTGATTTACTCACGGACTAATCTTTAGATGGAATTGTAATTAGAGCTAGAGAGTTTGGATAAAAATGAAAGAAAATACGTCATTATAAAGAATAATGATGATTGAAAAAAAAGATGATTAAGGCTAATAAAATGAATAGAATAAAGAAGAATGAGTTTTTTTAGAACAAAAGAGGGAGAAGATAAACAAAAGTGGGTTATATTATGATTATTAGGTGAGTCGGGTTGGGTAAAAGTTGGATAATTTTGACTAATTTGGAGTTTCTCATCCAATTGAGGGGCATAAATGATGAAATTAATGACGGCATGGATAAAAATAACTTCATTTAACGGTAAGGGTATAATCAACAAATTAAACAAAGTTGAGGGATATTTTTTACCCTTTTCCCTTATAATAATTACTCATTATTTACAGATTTTCATTATATTTTGAGATCAAAAATATCTCTACTACTATTTCGAAGGACCATAAATACCCTTAAAAATCAACACCTTAAATTTTTAATGATGTGATAAGTCACGTGGAATCAATCCCTCCACCTAAACTACCAATTAAGATTTCCACTAACTCATTCTTGCTAACCCATCATTTATCTTTCCGAATCAAATTAAGTTATTCACTCTTGATTTAAAATTTTTAGAGGGTCTTACCCTTATCGTTACTGAGACCTTTTTATGTTTTCATGAATTCAATTGGTGATAATTTAATTGCATAAAAAAGTCAAAACATTACACCTCTAAAATCAAAACAAGTTAGGATGAATTGTTTGAACTCCCGCTTGAAAATAAAAATTTTATTCGTTATAACTTGTAACAAGAATCAATGTAGTTTTGTTCTTGTCTGAAATGACTAACTTGTTTTAATTAACACTTATTATCATTTTGATCATCACCTGTCAGAGTAGGATTTGATTGTTTATCTTAGTCTATAAGTTCTGACCTATCAAACTTCACTATAAATGCAACATCTTATTTGAAGGATCAATACTGATTGGTCAAACCCTGCATTCACAGAATCATTGTACTTTATGCCTGTCTTTGCAATAAATAACTCCCCCATATGAAATGAATCCACTAAGTAGAACCTTATTCATCTTCTCCCGGTGACAAAAATAAAATAATATTTTATCTTTTAGTCCCATTATGAAGTGTAACGATCTTGAAATAAAAAATCTGATCAACAAATAAAAATTTAATGGAAACCACTGCTTGAAAACTAAGCTAAAACCCCAGTATTTGAAATTTTAATGAAAAAGATTTAATCAAAATTAGGGTTTGATTTGGAAGGATTTATTGATAGAGTTGTTAAAATGGGCTTGGACCATTAACTCGATCCAACCCAACCTAGAATTAAGTGGGTTGGGCCTAAAGTCTAGGCTTGTCGTGGGTGTTGATCGGATGGTATTAGTTATTTCTGAAATGTATTTTAAAGGGATAGAATGACTAGGTATGACCAAGAATGAAGGGAGTATGGTTAGAACCTTTAAGGCGGTTGGAAATATTAAAGGGGAGAAACGATTAGTCTTATTGCATGTTTCTCCAATTGATTTCTTATATTATGCGTTGAGTATTTGGGTTGACCGATGATACCTTTGGATATAGGTTCAATGATTTTTTATATGTGGAGACGAAAACAATCTCCACCAACTTCTACTTTTCTTCCATGTGTGAGAGGTGTCATTTACATATTGTTGTGTCATGTACTCTTAGTAGCTCTTCTACCTGTTTAGACTATATCCTAGAGAGTTAATTACTTAACAAGTCTTAACTTGAGTCATTTTAAGCTCTTGATTTATTAAAAATATTATAAAAAATTTCTTTTACTTGTCAGTTTCCTTAATCTTTCTCATGTTTTAATTATTGGGATTCGAGGGTTCTCCTATTTAAGTGTTAGAGTAGGTGCCCGCATGACCCGGTGGGTTGGATCGTGACAATTTTATTGAGAAAGTGTTGATTCATTTTCGTAATTATCATCTTGAATCGCCAAAAGATAGCTTGTTCAAGTGGAGCAGTATAATCAATTCATCTTTGCTTCAAAACTATAGAAAAAATCTAAACGCAAAAGCAAAATGGATGTGAAAAAGGTGGTTGATGAAATGTTGACCAACTACTGCGCCATTGTATTTTCTGAGACGTAATCAAACACTCCAATTGAAATGGTTGGTGAAGAAACTAAAAAGTATTGAAAGTATCACAATTCAATTTCATTTGAATGTTTCCTTCGAATATAATATCATTCAATTTCATTTGAATGTTTCCTGCGAATATAATATCATTGGAGTTCTGTTTACATCCAGATATGTACCCTCAAGTAAGAGACATCATTTTAGCTATTCAAAATGTCTTTCATGCAACTCCAGAGTTGATAGGCTTAGGCGATGCAAATGCATATTATTTGTTCGTTGTAGATAGGATTGATCGATCAAGTATGGTGTAAATTAATTTTGGTGTGAACTCATATATATCTAGAGTGCCCTTATTTGTGGAAGATGTTATTTTCATTGCTATATTATTATGACTTGAAAATAGATCCGAAGAAGTTGCTCTGTATTGTTTGCTTGTTATTAACAATGTCAAGCAGATGCTACCATGATATATGTTTTACTTGATCTTTAAGGATAAGATTCTTTTTGTTAAAATTGTATATAATAGCAAACTAATAACCTAAAATAAATGGAGTAGCTAGGGTTTGATTTAATTGTGCTCCATAGCAAACGTTAGCTAAAGTTTGTCAGGCGTCTCTCTCCCCAAAATCTCGTTCGCCACTCTCCATTCTCTCTCGCCTCTCTCGCTTTATACACAGAAGTGTATAAATTATGTTTCTATTTTGTATAAAGCGGGAGAAAATTGTATATACACATGAAAAAACATATATCTTCTTGCTATACACTTATAATTATGCAATATACATACATTTTGATTCGATTCAACTGTATGCAAAACAAATTTTATAAAAATATTGCAGTGAAATAGGCAACGAATTATACAATTGTGCATTATACAATCGCAGTGAAATAGGATAGCGAATTATACAGCGAAATAGGCCAGCGAATTATACAATTTAGGCCAGCGAATTATTCAATTGTATATGTATAGCGAATTATACAGTTTTATGTTTGCTATGGAGTGCAATTATGCAAACTTTGCTATAGCATACAAATATGAATTTTTTGTTTGCTATATGTGAAAGTTGCCCATTCTTTTTTTTAGGCAGGAAGTATTGCTGCAAACACTGATGGTCCAAAGGATGGCCAAGCTATTGGGCCTAGGGCTAAACCATAGAAAGGCCCAAGAATTAGTAGCCTTATAATATATTTGCTTGAGATCTAGGTTGAATAAAGTTTATATGGTTGTCATCATCCAAGCTATTGGTCAAGGGCTGAACCATAAAGAGGTCAAAGAATTACACAATTCAATACTAGATTTTCTTGAGATACAGGTTGAATAGAGTTTATATGGTTGTCATTTATGGTGTGTATTTGTGAAGGAACTATTTGTTCCACTCATCTGCTTTGTAGAGTCTAACCATTTCATCTCCAATCTTATCTCTATCATTTTCTTACTTGTAATTCAATAATTTCATTATAATTAAGTAGTTTGAGATTTATACTTACTATTTTAATGTTGTAATCATGTTGTCAATTTTAATAATATAGTGATAAAGTTTGGTTTGTTTCAACCTACAACCAAAAAAATATGTATTAATATCACTTTTTTTTAATGAATCGTTTTTACCCATTTAACTACCTACTTTTACGTGCATAATATGAATTTTATTATCGTTTTTTACTCATTTAAATAATTTAGATATCCAACTCATGTAAGATAACTTATGAATTTTTTAATCTTTTTTTTACTCATAAAAATCAGTTAGATATCCAACTCATTTAAAATTATTTAAATAGATACACATGTAAGTTAACCATCCGATAGACACTATATTTTATTTTTTCATTTCTTTTATAGAAGGTGAAATCGTCTGGTGGACCCTTATACATGTATCAGTTTGTATTCTGAATTCTTTTACATACCCATTTTTCATGTGGCTCTTTAAACTCAATAAAACACAATTTAAGAAATCTCTCTAACCATTGACCAAACTTATATGGCTTTAATATGACTGAGTTGTCGAAAATGTGTGACTTCACACACCTTAAGGCGAGTGAATCACTTTTCAAAGTTAAAAAAATATTAAAATTATAAAAGAAGTATTTTTTTTTAAAAAAAACAATGAATTAAAATGTCATTTCTTCTTCCCCATTACGTCACTACCCCTTCCTTTTAGCCATTTTCAGAGTACTTCCATTTTCATGCCTGACCAATTTTAATTCTTTTCTCCACAATTTATTAGCACATATTTAGCAGATCTTGGCCACTGATTAACTGTGGAGGAAGAAAGCGAACAAGCACTTGTGGGAGACCACTGAATCGCAGTGGCAGCGAGAGAGAAGCAGCGCCGGTGGTGCATGTCATCTCTGTTTTGCAGTAGAGTGTAAGAGAGAGGCGCACTGGCTAGTGAAGAGGAGAACGAGGTGTTTTTTTGGCAAGATCTGGTGGTGCGGTGGCTTAGGTTGTTTTTTGTGGAGGTTGGGGGAGAAAACAATAACAGTAATGTTGTGCGGCGGAGATTAAGATGGGTAGAGTTGTCAATATGGGGTAGTCCACCCTATCCGGGTTAACCCATACAGACTTTAACATTCTATAGGTCACGCCGGGCTAGCCCATTTTTTGTGTGAGTCAGAAAATGGTCAGCCCAACCCACAAGTACGTGGGCAACAGGCTTGCCCGGCCAGCCCATTTTTAAAAAATATTTTTTTTACTAAATTTATATTATCATAAATTACTACTCGTTAATCAAATGACAAATAAAATTATTTTTATAATATTTATTAAGTTTTTTAAGTAAAAGTATAAATATCTAAATAGAAGTATTAATTGGATTGTTTTGAGTTTTGACTCTTCTTAATTTTAAATTTTAATATTATATTATATTTGTTAATTAATTTATATCAGCCCACGGACCGTCCATACCGATATTTCTCAAGCCCCGCAAATCATCAGGCTTATTCAGACCGGGTTTGAAAGTCTTTTTCTTAAATGGGCTAAAAAAATATTAACTCAGCCCTATTAAATTGGGAATATTAGATTGGATGACAAACATCCCTATGTAATTAGTTAATAGGATATAGTTTAATTTATTTGCGGTCAGTAAATACAGTTTTAATTTTTTTTGCCATAATTAATGAGACCCACTACCTATTTGTATACCGGATAAAAATAGTCTCCAAAGATTTTGTATATAATTTTATTCAAAATCAAATTTGTCTCTCGTATGCACATTCCATATCTTTCTCCTAAATTAATCTTCCCTTCTAATTTGTTTTTCAAATGGAAAAATTTTGACATTCTCCCTCCAATCGTTCTTCCACTTTTCGCAGGTAACCGTAAAATTCATGGCTTTCAATATTTTTTTTTATTTCCTTCTTCAACAATTGTATGTGTAGTATGCTTGTTAGTTTTTTCATATTTTTTTTAATTTTTTTTATTACTTATCAAATTACAAGTCTTTAAAAATCAGAATGGATGATTTCTCTCTATGATGAGGATTACGAGCGATATATCATTGCATGTCAATATTGTGACAAAACATAAACAAGTTCAAGTTGAACAATCTATTGAAGAATTGAGATCCATGAAAAAAAAAGACTCAATGACAATTCATAAAGTCATCAACAACACGAAATCTAGCAGCATTAAAATTGTTAAAGGTGTAAGTAAGAGAAAAGTAATAAACATTGATTCAGAGGAGATTGAATTTGCCTCATCAGAACTGGACAAATTTGAAGAATATCGCGAACATCAGGTAGTGTAATTTATATACAAATTACAAAGTTATATATATATTGAGTTGTATATTAAGGAAAATATATAAAGTATTATGAGATAGTTCTTAATTGTATATTTTATTAGTTGCATACCAATTACTAAAGTTAGGTATATAGTGGGTTGTATGTTAACTTAACATATACAAAGTCTTATGAGGCAATAGCTATTTGTATACAATTATTTAATTTTGTATAAAAGAAATTTGTTTAAATCACTCTATAATACATATACAAAATTATAATACATTATATAAATTCATCAATATATACAAAAAATTATGAACATAATAAAAATATTGTATATATAAACTTTGCACACTCAAATATAGAAACAGATTTCAAGCTTACTATATATAAAATTAACAAATGAATATTATACAATTAGTTTAATCATTAAAAAAAAATTTAAAAATGAAATCACAGATGCACATATATAACTATAATATATATACCAAAATTATTGTACACCATACAAATTCCTAGATATATACAAAAGAAAAAAAAAAGAACATAATAAAATATTGTATACAAACAGATTATCCAAAAGAATTAAAAAAAAGTACATATTATGATGGTCAAATACAGTTAAAACACAAAATCAATTACACACAAATATATATATATATGCCTGAGTGTTTCATAGATTTATCTTTAAAAAATTGGGAAAATATTTGATTTTGAATGTTTTGCTTAAATCATGCGATTATGTAAATTTATTGTTACAATCTTTTGTTCTATTGTTACTATTTATTGAAAAAATATTTTTTTGTATACATTTAATTAATAAAATATTTTATACAAATTTAGAGTCATCTAACAAACCAAACTATACCCATGAAATGTAATTATGTAAACTATACCCATGGAATGTAATTTAATAAAATATGTTTGCGATATGTGAAATTTTCCATATTAAATTCAGGGTTAGGCCTAGCCGACCCAAAGAGCCTAGCTCATATTGACGACTCTAGAGACGGATGAAGGAGAAAGAATATATGATTTCTCCAACAGAAATGACGATGACAATGGCGATGACTTTTTCGGCGATTTTTGTTGTGAAACGATGAAAATATAGTGAATTAGACGTATGGAGTTTCACTTTTCATAATGTCAAAAATAAATTAAAATCTTATTATTTTACATTTTATTTAATGATTTTGGTCAATAGTTTAAAAAAATAATTATGATATGACATAAATATATCTGACGTGAATATGACATGTCAATTATATAAAGGAGAGTGAGCTACACATGATTGAGGGGGCTTAAAAATCTTATTTTAGTTGAGTTTAAAGATTCAGATAACAAATGAATAAATAGAAGGGTTCAGAATAATAGAAATACAAGGATTCATCAGACCATTTCGTCTTTGTAGAAAAACAGAACAACTCTGTATACTCTCATGTATCATGATTAGTACAACACTCAACTTATAAACTTTTTGGTCATATGCACATGGATCAAACTAGATTCAATATATATATATTTATATATGCCAAATACATAAACATATCTCTAAATTTTTATTGAATTTTTTTCTTTAGGTACCTCAATTATGTCATTTTTCTATTAAATCATTGAACTGTCCATAATTTGTTCCTTTTAAATAAACACCGTTGGCTGATGAATTATGAGGGGTATTGATAGAGAATACATATGTCGTTGCAGAACTCATTAGTCCAATTGATAGTAAAAATATTCGAGAATTATTATGTTTTACTTCAAGTCATTTTGAACACGTTATAAAACAAATGAAATTAACACAATTTGTCTTCATTCTTTAATAAAAAAAAACATGACAATACGAACACAATGAAAGACATTTATAATAGAAAAACCGATAAAAATCAACTAACGATGTTTAAAAGAACAAATTATGAGTGATTTAATAATTCAATAGGAAAATGATATAATTGAGGTACATAAGGAAAAAAAACCCAACAAGCTTAGAAATTTATTTATGAATTCGATCATATACATACATATACATATAAATATTTGTACACATTCATTTAGGTTTATCACATTTCATATTTCTTAGGGATCACCTATAACTTTGAACTTATTACTACTATTATATTACATGACACGAACCCAAAGTTGAAGTCAATTTTATGAATCTGTCACTACCGCTCCATCTACATCCAATATTATCCTTTGAAAATCTTTTTAGTTGTCTAATATGAAGGTGAAAATAACTAATGTACAAGAGAACAAAAATTAACACAGAAATTAATATTCCTGGTTTCGAGTTAATGCAAAGTGAAGGGATCCCAAAAACAAATTGGTGTATAGACGAATCTGAAGCAATGAACAATGACTAAAGAGAAATAAAAGAAGAGTGGGGTATATATCCAATCCAGGCTAAAATTTAAGGTGGATAAATCCCCTTCTATAGAACTGAAGTCATCTGGGGCTTCTGCAGACTTTCTTCTCTGTACTGCAAACGCCTCTTCTTCGACCCATAGTACCTGTAGATAATGCTCTCAAGACAATGCCTAATGCGTGAGACGTCATATTTCTCAAGAAATTTTACATCTGTTTCTCTCCACTTTGTGCCAGCATAATGCTTGTACTCCTCCACCACAGCAGACATACACCAGTTCTGCAATTTCCTCAGGCAACCAACGAGGCAACCAGTACGGTGCTGTACGTAAGAAAATACAAACTTGTGACAAGCATGACAAGGAAATTTGAATCAGTTGTGTTGTGATTGGGAAAAGAAACTAAACATAGTTCAAATTAGAACGACTGTATATGGTGTGCTTCACATTCAAACAAAAGAACTTAAACAACCTCCACAAAGTAGTAGTAAGGTTTGCGTAAGTTGTATATTAGCTAGACAATAATAACAGCTTTGCCTGAATCTCAAGCTAGTTGAGTTGGACATATCATATATGAATCCTCACTTTGTCGTCCACATGTTAATCCGACGATAAATCTCATAAATTTTAAACATGAGAGACAACATAATGAACCAACACATTTCATACAGATCACAAGAATTCGTGAGTCAAGTAATAGCACATCAGATATATTTACCATTCACAAAAGAGTATGCATCAATTAACAAACATAAGCACAATAAGATGAAGATTTTGTACCTTTCCGCGCTTGCAATGGATGAGAACAGGGTGATTCCGGACATCTAAAAACCAAAAAAACGAAAAACAAAGTTAAAATTCATATACCAAAGATTTAAATATCCTTTAAAACACAACAGATAGAGATGCATAGATTTTTTACCAGTAATCACTTTCAGAGCCTCTGTTATAGCACTGCTAGACATAGCTGATGGCTCCTGAATGGAAAAAGATTCCATTTTTACAAGAAATACTTATGCAAAAATAGATTGTAGCACTGGAAAATTCAAATAAACAATTTTCTTAGCCTTATTTTGAATCAAAAGCTTTATATGAATGCAACTCTTTACCCAAAAACAAATATTATGCAATTAGAACCCAAATAAACAATTTCATAAAACCCCAATTTCATATAATTTCAAATGCAAAAAGGGTTAGTACCTTAGTGCCATCAATACCAAACTGGAAAAGCTTGATACTGTTAATACTCAGAAACTCCAAATTCTCTTCAGGATAAGGCTCAGGGCACAAATATCTGCAAACCCACATGAAAAATCACCAAATTACAATTACCCACATACAAATCTTGAAAATAAAACCAGCGAAATCCCCAATTGAATAAAAAAAAAAAACTAACATGATGGATCGAAGATTAAGCGATTTAAGAAAGGGGAAATTAGACGGTTGAGGCAATCCAGATCTGTAAATGCAGTTATCTTCAACAGCAGAAAAATTATTCGGCGACACCAACATCACACCATCATCATCACCCTCTTTTTCCATTATCACACACATTTTTCTAACTTCTTTTTTTTACAAAAAAAAAAATCAATATTCAAGAATCAAAACCAAATGTTAAAGAACCACCACACCCGCCATCATCATCATGAACAAAAGGGTTATGAGAATTTTCTTCAATGAAGGCGGCGTGGAAGTTGATAGAGATTGTAGGGTATAGAGAGGGGTGTTTACAAGAAAAGAGGAAAAATCAATACAAAGGCTAATTTGAGAGAATTCTCTTAATTGTGTAATCCTTTATATAAGCATAAATATATATATATAATAAATACCTTAGTATAATAGGATAGGGATTTTGCTTTATGTAGGGATTTTAGGATCCTACACCAATTTGTCTTTATACTAAATGTTTGACTCCTAAAAGGGTATATCCTATGGTTTTCTTCTAAAATTTTGACCCTTCAATTTTTGACGAATTGTTTTCTATATTATGCAATTTTCATGTCCATGTGAAAAAAAAAAAAAAAAAAACATGTAGGGTTTGTTTGATACGAATTAAAATATTCTTGTATAAATAAGTTTGGAATTTTGTTCTTCTTTTTTATGTTTGATAAATAAAGAGAAAATACCCAAGTACCCCCTCAATCTATGCCCGAAATCCCAGAGACACACTTATACAATACTAAGGTCCTATTACCCCCTGAACTTATTTTATATGTAATTTTCTACTCCTTTTTAGCCTACGTGGCATTAGTTCGGAAAAAAAGTCAATCATCGTTGGGCCCACTAGATAGTGCCACATAAGCTAAAAAGGGGTAAAAAATTAATAATAAAATAAGTTCAGGGGGTAATAGGACCTTAGTATAGTATAAGTGTGTCTCTGAGATTTCGGGCATAGGTTGAGGGGGTACTTGGGCATTATCCCATAAATAAATAAAAGAATGTCAAAAATATAAATCGAAAATTATATGATATAATTTTTATAATCGTTTATATTTTATGTTTTTAACTGTACAAATTTGTTGTTTTGAGTTTATGTAAAAATAATTGAATAATATAAATGTACCTGTTAATTATATATGAGACAACTTAAACTGCAACGACAATTTTTATTTTTCATTTTTTACTCATTTTTTAAAACTACTTTTACTAGAGAAAATATTTTTTGAAATTTTTTCCTAATAAAATATGAAAAAATCAGAAAATATTTTCCTCCCTATCAAATAAATTCTACGACATATGTGTTATTACTCTACGGAAAAGGATCGACTTTATTTATCTATTAGTAGAAGCTGAATCATTTTTATTGTTTAGTTCTTTGGTCTAATATTCCCATCTCAATCGTCAAAAAAGTAGCCTTTTTTTTCTTGATCCCTGATCGAGTTTCAATCTTAGATAATTATAAATCTTAACTAAATATTTCTCGAAAAAAATATGGATGATGTTAATATCAATGGCAAATAATAATTTACCAATGATAAAGATATAAATTTTGACCTTTCAAATTTTGACGAATTGTTTTCTATATTATGGAATTTTCATGTCCATGAGAACAATAATAACATTGTTTGATACTAACCAAAATATTCTTGTATAAATAAGTTGGAATTTTGTTTATTTTTTTTTTATGTTTGATAAATAAATAAAAAAATGTCAAAAATATAAATTGGAAATTATATAATATAATTCTTATAATTGTTTATATTTTTTATATTTGTAACTGTACAAATTTGTTGTTTTGAGTTTATGTAAAAAGTTGAATAATATAAATGTACCTGTTTAATTATATAAACTTGCGGACTATACAAACAAGATAACTTAAACTGCAATTACAATTTTTATTTTTCATTTTTTACTCATTTTTTAAAACTACTTTTACTAGAGAAAATATTTTTTGAAATTTTTTCCTAATTAAATATGAAAAAATAACAAAATATTTTCCTCCCTATCAAACAAATTCTAGGACATATGTCTTATTACTCTACGAAAAAGGATCGACTTTATTTATCTATTAGTAGAAGCTGAATCATTTTCATTGGTTAGTTTTTTGGTCTAACATTCCTATCTCAATCATCAAAAAAGTCGCCTTTTTTTTTCTTGATCCCTGATTGAGTTTCAATCTTAGATAATTGTAAATCTTAACCAAATATTTCTCAAAACATATGGATGGTGTTAATATCAATGGCAAACAATAATTTACTAGCGATAAAGATATAAATGAACGAAAATTTAGGAAAAGATAAAATTAGGCAATTTAAAACGACGTAGATAAATTAATATTTTTTTTTCTATTATTATATCTCGAAATAAAATGTAGTAGGAGAAGTGTTTGATTTGTAGAATCCTATTGTTCAATTTTTATCATTCCCTGAACTTTTCTTCTATTCATGTCATTGCTATTAGTGATCAAGAAAAAAGGCTTTAGTATTTATTTCGAAAAATATTTTCTTTCACATCAAACAAATTCTATGACATGTGTCTTATTATTATATGAAAAATAATTAAGTTTTTATCTATAATATAAAATTGAATCATATTTCGTTCGTTAGTTTTTGATATAATACTTTTATCTCACTCATTAAAAAAAAGTCATTTTTTTCATTGGTCCCCGATGGAGCTTCAATCTACATTTTAGTTGAATATTTATCGAAAAACTTGAATGATATTAATATCAACCATAAATTTGAGATAATTTACTCATATAATAAGGATATGAATGAACGAAAATATAGGAGAAGATAAATTGAGCAATTTAGAATTATGATATAAGATAAACTCATTTCTTTTCTGTTATACCTCTACGTAAAATATAATTAATAGAAAAAATATTTAATTTTGTACAACCTAAATTATTCAATTTTTTCTTTCCCTAATCTTTTCTTCAATTCATACCTTTCCTATTTGTGATGTGGAAAAAAACAAGACTTGATATATATATTGGATAAAAAATCAACCAAAGAAAAAATATTTAATTGTTAATGTTTAATTTATGGGTAAAAAATAATTTAAAGAAATATATTAAAAATATCAACAATATCAAAGAGTGTTCTAATAAAACTTTTGAATATTAAAGATTAATATGTCCTTTGGAATAAGATAATTAGAAGATAAATAATTTCGATTTATAAAATACAAAAGTCATATTTTCTCTTTTGATAAAAAATATTTTTCGTATTAACTTTTTTTCGTATTAAATATTTATTAATGACTTTCTCATAAATACACTTCTTAAAAGTCATTTTCCCTTTGCATCAAACACACCAACATAGTAATAAGAAAAAAATATCCAAATTTACCTATGGACCATCCTATTTTCAAAGCTTTTATTATCCATTTGAGAAAAAAAAACACATTTACCTCATAATTTTTTTTAATTAAAATTTAAAACTATTAAGCACCCTTATTGTCAAGAAACAAATACTAAGACTTTGATTATAGTTGCGATAGCTAACAAACGAAAATTTATTCAATGATCATAATTGACCATTTTTCATGAAATAATAATGTTATTTTCTCAAAGATTTGAAATTTTCAATTGTACCATTTATTGTATAAATCATTTATCATAAAATCACTTTTCATCAAAAACATTTTCAAAGTCATTTGCCTTTGTATCAAAGACACACATCTGAATGTGATTGGTAAGAAATATTTTCTTTTATGTTAAATATTAGAGTTTGTTTGATATTATTGTAAAAAAAATTATTTTTAAAATTATTTTTTGAAAAAAAATGTTTTTTAAAAAATAATAATTTGTGTTTGGCTAATTATTTGAAAAGTGATTTTGACATCTGACTGTGATTGGTACGAGAAAAAGTATTTTCTTTTATGTTAAATATTAGAAAGTATTTTCTTTTATGTTAAATATTAGAGTTTGTTTGATACTGTTATAAAAAAATAACTTATTTTTAAAATTATTTTTTGAAAAAAAATGTTTTTAAAAAATAATAATTTATTTTGGATAATTATTTAAAAAATATTCTGATAAATAGATTGTGTTTGTTTAGTCATTTCTTAAAAAGTGTTTTAAAGAGTATTATGAAAAATAAATATTAATATACTTTAATATATTCAAATTATTTTATAGAGAAAAATTATTTTAACTATCTATAATTAAAATTTTAATCAATTTTTTTAAAATTAAATTAATATTAACAAATTCAAATAAGTTTTTTGCTGGATTCCCTTGACTAAATTGAAAGAAAGTTCGAAAAAGTTTCGTTTAGGTCATATTCAGTGAACTTTGGATAAACAATTAATTTTTGTGTTAAATTGAATCAAAAGTCGTGGGCGGTGGTCAGTCTTATATTTATATATATATTTGACAACGTTGTCATTTTGACTAATCAATTTTGATGGATAAGGCTTCTAGACTTGTATTCTTACTTACTCCGGTTTATGATTATGGTTAAAAAATTTAATTGCATCATAATTTTAATTAAATTGATTAAAAATATTAATATTTGATTTGATTTAATTTAATTAAATTTAGTTTTAAATTTTTTAAAATTAATATTATTTAATTTAATTTTGATTTTATTAAAAAACATCGTAAAAATAATTAAATAAAATCGGTAATTAGATGTATAAAATTTAAAATTATTTATAAATTATTCATGACTAAACTAAAATAGTTTGTAAATTTCAAAGGGAAAATTATATATAATAATAAACTATTAGTTCAAATTAAATGTTATAAACGTAGTTTGATTCAATCTTACAAAAACGAATTTCGCTCACCAAGTTCTCTCCCTCGCCTCTCTCGCTTTTATACAAAAAAAATGTATAAAATGTATTTGTATAAAGCTAGAGAAAATTGTATATATCAAATATTTTCGTTTCCTTCTCATCCCTCTTTAAAATCTCGCTCGCCAGTTTCTTCATCGCCTCTCTCTCTTATACAAATAAAAATGCATAAATTGTGTATCTATTTGTGTAAACCGAGAGAAAAATATATATATCTTCGTCCTATACACTTATTATTATACGATACAAATTTCTCTGCTTAGATTTCTTTTGTCTTTCTTTCTTCTTCGCTTTATACAAATACATATTATACAATTGACCTTTTGTAGATGTATATCGAAATAGAATTACATTATATACAATTGATTTCTTTTGTATATGTATAGCGAAATATACATACTTATATTTGATATGGAGTGCAATCATGCAAACTAGAGCTATAACAAACAACGATGATTTATGTGTTTGCTATATGTGAATTTTGTTCTATTTTAAATAACCTAAGTCTTTAAGTTTACACTTTCTCAAGTTCAACACTTTATCCCAACAATAACAATCCTAAGTTCAACTCCATCAAAACCTATTTTAGTCTTTACCTACCGTAATTCACATAAAATAGATACACTTTCTCTTGATTGAATCACTTTGTTCGTATAATGATAACTCTAATATTATTTGATTGGTTGATTGAAGTGACATTAGCTTTATGTGGATTGTCCATGTATTGGTATTTGTGTCTATCGAAATATGCATGTCCTAAAAAAAAATTATTACTTTCAAATCGAATAAACAAGAAAAAATTAACCAAATCGACAGTTATTTTTTTCATTTGGTTTGATTTTAGAAGTTCTAAACACTGACTAGATTTTGTTTATCTTGTATTCCTAAGATACTTAGAATAAAACATTGAAGAACTTGTTAAGGCACAACAAAGTTTAAGAACATTTTCACATTTAGAAAATTAAAACTAGTAGAGAAACTAGAATCAGAAACAGATTTGAAAAAATATACGATTTTTTTAAAGAAGAATTTGTCAATCTATGTTTAAGGAATCTTATTGATTCCAACAAACTTTGCAGAAACACAAAGTTGTCAACGTTTAATGAACAAGTGAAGTACAGAAGAACAAAAATTAATTCACAAATTTAAAATTTGTAACACATACTAGAATCTGAAAAAACAGAAAGAAGATCAGGCACAGTGAAGCACAGTGTCCCTAGAAGGAAATTATTGCCTTCTAGTATCCAAAGTTTGATTTAGAATATGTCCTCCTAGGATAGAATGATCTCAATTACTAGTGTATTGATACCCAATACGCTGGTGTCAGAGAGTCACTCAACAGCATAGAAAACAAAGGGTAATGCGAAAAGATTCTTATTGTGCCTTACCATAAAAGTCACAAACCATCGAGAAAATTACAATCTTTTAGAAACGTCACTTTCATAAAAGTCATAACTTTTCATAAAAGTCATAATGTCCATAAAAATAACAACTTTTCATAAAAATTACAACTTTTAATAAAAAACGCAACTTTCATAAAAGTTACAATCTTTCATAAAAATCGCAACTCTTCATTTTTCATTCACACCTTTTGAAATCCAACAATCCCCCGCATGAATGGGGAATGACTCCAAGACAAAGAAACGCATCAATATTTGTACTTTACAAGCAAGAATTAATTGCATCTGGATAAGTAGGGTTTTCCTAGGACTTTCTGTATGAACATATGTCAGATATACTCGGTCAATCGATAGATGTGATATCTTTGAATCATTGAACTTTGGTGTATACCTACACAATCATATGTCACACAATTAACCCTTTACCGTTTATGATTCTTACGGTTGTGTTCGTTTTAGCCATGAAGACCTCCTGGTTTCATGAGTGTATAGAGAATAAGCTTTTAAAAATAATTCTCTTTGAACCGGCTTACACGTCACACTCATATAGGTGATTTCTAACAGTGTTATCGCATAGATACACCATTTGATCAACTCTGTCAAACTTAGCAAATCGTTGAAATTATTAAGTTTAATTAACTCATTAACAAGTCTTAATGTTGTATCCTTGTTCCTGAGCATTGTCTTCATCATAAAAATTAATTGAGTTGGTTGGCAATGTTGAACCGTCATTCACAACTTAGTTTTTCTCCTTGAATCTAGCTCTTAGGATCTCCAGTCACTAGACAGAGTTACCGCCATCGTCCCTTAACCTAAGTCATAAACTCATTCCCTTAGATGATCTTTAACTTTCTCTCTAGTTAAGCTTTTTTGTAAGTGGATCCAACGCATTATCCTTTAATTTGACTTTACATAGTCAATTTTGATAATTTCACTATAAAGTAGTTTTCTAAAGGTAGCATGTCTACGCCCTATATGATGAGACTTTCCGTTTTACATCATGTTTCTTGCCTTACCTATTGCATCTTGACTATCAAAGTGTATACATACTAATGCAACTCGTTTGGCTAAAAAAGAATACCTATCAAGAAATTCTAGAGTATTTCAACTTATTCACCGACCTTATCTTGAGCATCGAGCTCAAAAATCATCGTAGAGCTAGTGATATATGTCTCTTTTTAAATATTACCAAGAGACTGCTCTTTATCAAGAGTAAATATATATCCACTTGTGAATTTAGTTCATTTGTCCAGTGATCAAATTTGCATCATTATATCTTCTCAATACTATTGGATATTGTTATAATGCAAGGAATAGTTTTAAGCATTTTTTAAAATACTCCAAAACTCAATTTATTGTCATCTAATGAGTTTGATTGGGATCATTTATGAACCGACTCAATTTATTAATAGCAAATAGGGAAAAGAGTCTACTATAACCCTCAACTTTGTCATTTGGAGCTGATTACCCCTCGTTATAAAAGTGGCTCATATATGCCCTTACCGTTATACAAACGGCTCACATATACCCCTGCCGTTATAAAATGGCTCACATATACCCTTCAGTTAACGGAAGTTAAAAAATTAATTTTATATTTATATTTGTTACTTCTAATTTTTTTAAAAAAAATTATTTAGGGATATATATGATTCTTCTATAAAGTTCAAGTTATATTTTAATTTTTTTCATACATAAATTATTTTTTGACTTCTTTTATTATAAATATTTGAGTTTCTTATTCTTATTTTGTTATTTTCTTTCATTCCTTAGTTTAAAGAAAAAAAAATTAAACTATTCTTTTATTGTGTATTGTAATTTAATTTCGCATTCGAAGAAAAAATTTGGTCATCTACAATAAGTTTTACAAAAATATTAGTGAAACATAAATAAATTTGATTATCAAAATAATAATTATAAATTAGTCATTGAAACAAAAAAACGTCAAAAAAATATGTTTGACGATGAGTAAATTTACTCATATAGGATTATATTTTTTAGAAAAAATAATAAAAATTTAGATTAAAATTATTTTTTTTCATTTTCGTTAGAGGAAAAGGGTATATGTGAGCCATTTGTTTACAAATAGGGGTATATATGAACCACTTTCATAACAAGGGGTATATCAGCTCTAAATGAGAAAGTTAAGGGGTACAAATAGGGGTATATATGAACCACTTTCATAACAAGGGGTATATCAGCTCTAAATGAGAAAGTTAAGGGGTATATCAGACCCTTCTTCCTAGCAAATATTACACTTTATGATATACATCATACTTTTTAATACTCTAGTACAATTCAATTGTGAGTCACTCTCGCTTTCACTCTTTTGAAATGCAAAGCTCACATTTATTGGAGCCTCGACAATATGGACATCCAAACATTTGAACTAGTCAAGTACCTTTTGAATGCAATGAGACCATGAAAATGCAAAACATTATGGAGTTCTAATGATTCTTACCTAAGATCGCATCAGCAACTCCAAGATTTTTCATTCCAAACATGCTTTTCAGCATATATTTAGTAGCATTTATGTCATTAGTGTCTCTATTGATGATCATCATATCACCAGTATACAAACAAACAATGACCTTGTGATTTTAATTTGAACATATTTATCACTTTTATCATTCGTAAATTTATTTGCCAATATGATTTGATCAAATTTCTTATGTCATTGTTTGGGTGTTTGTTTTAGTCCATAATGTGACTTAACAAGTTCGCTTACTTTCTTTTATTTACCAGGAATCACAAAATCCTCAGACTGTTCCATGTAAATTTCTTCCTTCAATTCTCCATTTAAGAGAGTTTTTTTCACATTCATTTGATGAATTTGGAGGTCATATACCACAGCTAACACAATTAACATCCAAATGAATGTAATTCTAGAAACTGACGAGTATATACTGAAAAGATCAAGACCTTGTTTTTGTCTAACCTTTGACAAAAAGTCTTACTTTATATTTGTAAACAGTTCCATTGATTTTCATTTTATTTTTTTTGAGGATTCACTTTGAACCCAAAAATTTATTATTCTCGGGAGGAAGATCAACCAACTTCAAATAGGATGCTCAAGATTGAATCAATCTTACTATTGACACCATCGGTCCAAAAGGATGAGTCTATAGAAAACACAAGAAATGAAAATCATATTTGAAGGAACTATATATCCTTTGACATTTACCACACCTCTGAATCTCTTTATTAAAAACATTCTCCTCTTGTTCTTCCCAAGGTAGTTTAGACCTTCCACTAGACTGTTCAAGTCTAAGTTTACAATCCACAGTCTTAGGCCTTGTTTTCATTTTAGGAATAGGAGCTTGTACATTGGATAGAAACCCCCCCCCCCCCCCGCAAACACACACACACTTTAATATATTTCAAGTTGGATTTCTTCCTTTCAATTTCTCATATGGAATAGATTGTATCCCCAACAAACAAAATTGCTTTCTTTATGAAAAGACAAAACTTTTTGTTGTTCCCTTTTGCAGTAAGGATAGTTCCTCCACAAAAATTTTGTGGTAACCCTGAACTTATAGATAATACATCCATCATTTCTTTAACATTCAGTTTTCATTAGATAGAGGTGAATAGGGCAACAATTTGATGTATAATTTCACTTTTCAAATACATTTCTACAAAATGAGGTTTATACGCTCCATCCCTATCACTTCTTATCTTTTTTCCAACTGATTTTCAACTTTAATATTTTATTGTCTAGATGAATCTATTGCTTCATCCTTACCATTCAGCATATAGACATAGTCGTTTCTAATGAAATTATCTATAAAAGTAACAAAATACTTTTTTTCACCACGAGATGGTATTGAACTCATATCACAAATGTTAGTGTAAATCGATTCTAAGGGTTTAGAAATCCTTTCAACAGATTTATAAGAATTTTCAGCATACTTAGATTTCACATAAACTTGACATTTTTATTTATTGCACTCAAAGTTAGACAAAACTTCTAAGTTGAACAACTTTCCTTACAAGATTTTTTTTTAATTGACATGCCACAAGTGCTCATGTCACAAATTTTGACTCAAGCAAGTAAGAACAAATAAAAATATTAGGTTTGGAAAGCTCTTTGCGAGGTAACTTTTTTCTCAAATATTTTGTTCATACTTCTTACAATTTTGTGTGATACAAACATTGTTTAGAGTTAACACCTTGTCAAATATCTTTCTCATAAGGACCTTTCCATAACTTTCAATTTGATAGTTATAGAACTACCCATGAACAAAGTTTCATCGGGTCCAATAAAAGTGATATAGTCCAAATGCTTCTTTTACAATACATAACAAATGACTATTCACCAATATTCATGTCTATATAAATAAGTATATATAATAACATATCTTTACATGAAAAATCACAACATTTTATGTGATACTTTTTCATAAAAGAACTCAATCATTTTGAACAAGCTAAGTACACACATAATTTGGTAGTTTCACACTAGCAACACCATATACTAGTAATAGATTTACTCAACAACTACAATACCAAATATACTCCAAGAATTTTGTGGGTCTAACATAATACAAAAGTATCATTGAATTGCTCCAAAATTAAATTAGACACCAAGTCTAATTTTATTTTTATCATAAGCAATGAACCCTCACATTTTAAATGTGACTCAAAAATATCAAGTATTCGAATAGTTTTTCCACATATTTTTCCAGAGTATCAAAATGTCAGTGGCAGTATAAAACCTCTTTTGAAAATATTATTCTGCGAAAAAATTATAGAGTTTCAATTCTCTTTGACAATCTTTACATAGTGTTATAGTTCATTTAACAAACTCCCAACTCTAAGTCACTAGTCTTTTTCCTCTATCACAAATAGAAATATCACTTAGTATTTGAAATGTTTCTATATAACAGTGAATTTATAGAAAATCAAAAGTACAACACAAACTTAGTAGGTGAAGTTTTCATATTCTTCAAATCAATTGCATAGTCTAATTTATTCAGAATAGAAAGTACAAAAAATTTTAATCCCCAACAATCAGACATAATCAAATTCACAAGGAGTACAAAACTACAAAAGTTTTTTTCAAACGAAATTAAACATATTCTTCATCACATAGAAATATTTTTCTTTTCTAATAACCTTCCAAACTATAACATTTTGACATACTATTTTTCAAACAAAATTGTGCATCTCTCATTTTGCAAGCTAAAGAATTTTAAATGCAACATTATTTGCCAAGCAAAATTCATTACACAACATATAGTTTGCAGATCTTTTTCCAAAGATAAACATGATAAAAAAAAAAAAATGTTAACTCTTAGAAACATTTTCCTCCTTAGATAAATAAAAAAAGGTTATCTGCTGTAATCTTTAACCGGAATATGACAATTTTTTTCTGTTACATTCTCACTTCGACTTTGCTAAACAAAGCAACGAATATGGAGAAACAATGTATTTATTTTCTACTTCCATGATCAGATTCTCAGAATCAGTAGAATACACAAAATACTAACAGTATAATAATTTCCTTAAGATTGTTGTTAATCTTGTATTCCTAAGATACTTAGAATAAAACATTGAAGAACTTGTTAAGACACAACAAAGTTTAAGAACATTTTCACAACTAGAAAATTAAAACTAGTAGAGAAACTAGAATCAGAAACAAATTAGAAAAAATATATGATTTTTGTAAAAGAAGAATAGTTATCAATATGTGTTTAAAGAATCTTATTGATTTCAAAAAATTTTGTAGAAACACGAAGTTACAAAAGTTTAATGAATAAGTGAAGTACAGAAGAACATAAATTAATTCACAAATTTAAAATTTGTAACACATACAAGAATATAGAAAAACAGAAAGAAGATCAAGTCCATTGAATGCATAATATTCCTTCAGGAAATTATTCTCCGCTAGTATCCGAAGTTTGATTTGGAATATGTCCTCCTAGGATAGAATGATCTCAATCACCAGTGTATTGATACCCAAAACACTGGTGTTAGTGAGCCACTCAACGACAGTAAAGTACACTTAAAATACTAGATTTAGTAGTAGTAGTAGAGGAAGTCCAAAATTCTATGTTTAAAATGAGAGAATCCCTCAATTTATAGAAAACAAAGGGTAGTGCGAAAATGTTTTTATTGTGCCTTACCGAAAAGGTCACAAATCTTTGAAAAAATCACAATCTTTCAGAAATGTCGTCACCTTTCATAAAAGTCACAATTTTTCATAAAAATCGCAACTTTTCATAAAAGTCATAACTTTTCATAAAAATCGAAACCTTTGATAAAAAACGCAACTCTTCATAAAGTCGCAACACTTCATTTTCCATTCACATTTTTTAAAACCTAACACTAGATTGGTTTGATTTTGATTTTAACCAATAATCCCAACCGAATACAAACACCCCTACTCTTACTAGACACAAATGCCCCTGCTAGCACAGGCCCAATACCTATTACTCTTCCGTTTCAAAAAGAGTGATCTTATTCACTTGACACAGAATTTTAGAAAATAAAGAAGACTTTTGAATCTTGTAATTGTAAATTAAAATTATATCAAATGTACTAAGTTGTCCTTAAACTTATGTAGCCGGTCTTTTGCAAGCATGTACTAGAGATGAATTACTACATTCAATCCTTTCGGATAGAACTTAGCTAGGAACTGAAGATTTGATGGAAATGACACGAAGTGTCGTATTATTCATTCCACAAGACCTTGGTTGAAGGTTACGAAGTAAAGGGTCCTTGAATCATGAATTGAAGCGAATAAAATTCAGCATTTATTTAATTTGAATCGAAAGTTGTTTTTGACTCCTCCGCCTTTGAAAGCTGGTTACATCCAATGTCTCCTACAAGGCTACCTTAAAGTCCTCTTTGTCTATTTGGATTGAATACATCACATGGACCTAAAATTATAATATTATCAAAAAGGAAAATAGATCATTTTTAAAATAAACTAAAAATAAAAGGAAATCATTTTTAAAAAAACAGAGAGAATATTTTATTTTATTTTTATCTCATTTTTATATAACATATATAAAACTTAGAGAACTGATCAAACTTTAATATGATTCTCAAAAATCTAAAAAATTGTTAATTATATAATTTTTAAATATATATATTTCTTCCCTTGATTTGTGTTCTTGACGTCTCATCGCCAGTGAACATATGCTCTTGATAAGGTAACACAAAGTTGATTATATGAAAATACAGATGCTAGTAAATAACAATTCCAAAAACATAGCGACAAATAAAAGTACTTTTAGTTCTGGCTAATATTGTACAGGAACATGATGTTGAAACTTTTTCAGTTTTTAACACTGCAAATGCAAATGCAAATGCTATATTAAGAACAAAATTAAACAATAATATAACAGATTATAGACAATCATAAATAATCTCACGAAGAAAATATATTTTATTGTATAGAAAGGGAAGGGGAATGAAGATGTTTTAGTCATTAAAAAATGTACTACGTCTGAAAGAATCGATCGAAGAATTTTTTTTTAAAAAAAAAATTATAAATGAATAGATAATACCTAAAAGATCTGCTTTGTGAGATATATTTTGAAAAAGAAGATTGAACTATTTTGAGAAAACAAAATATTTTGATACACAAAAATTATGAAAATTATAATTCTGTCCGTTTTATATTTTAAAAAAAAATAATAACTTTTTAATTTTATTTTTCTACCTTAAAATAACCGATTTAAAAGACATCTTGTACCTTCTTCATTTTTTTTTTATGACGGTAAAATTTAAAAGATTTTTTTTTTATATTCTCAAATTCTATCAAGTCAAAATTAAATAAACAAATTAAAATGAAAAAAAATATAAGTAAAAATGCTCATTATATTGTTAAGATTAGTATTTTAAAAGATTTATTATATGTCATTAAAAAATTTTTTTAAAAAAGAAAAATAATTACAGTAATATTACCAATCTCAATATGAGAGGGAAGTTTCGATAATCATAATGACATGAAGTTGATTTTGGAGTTAATAGCTCAGATGGTCACTCAATTATGCACTCTTCTCTCAGAAAGTCACTCAACTTTCAATTCTCACTCAAAAGTCACTCAACTATGCACTTTTTTCTCAAAAAATCACTCAACTTTGAATTTTTACAAAGTCACTCAACTATCCACTCTTTCCTCGGAAAGTCACTCAATCTATTAAATTATTTTTTAATTAAAATTTATTGATATTAATTATTTACATAACAAACCAAAAATTTTAAAAAATAAATTAAATCATTTAGTGATCCACCCACCTAACCCGACCCATTAAAAAATATGATATGACCCATTTTATTTTATCTTTAATCCTAAATTAATCCCTCTCTTTAAACCTTGAATTAGGATTAAAGACAAAATAAAATGGGTCATATCATGTTTTTTAATGGGTCGAGTTACGTGGGTGGATCACTAAATGGTTTAAATGCATTTTTTATTTTTAAAAAAATTTGATTTGTTATATAAATAATTAATATCAACAAATTTTAGTTAAAAAAACAATTTAATAGATTGAGTTTGAGGAAATAGTGGATAGTTGAGTGACTTTTGAGTTAAAATTCAAAGTTGAGTGACTTTCTGAGAAAAAAGTGCATAGTTAAGTGACTTTTGAGTGAAAATTGAAAGTTGAGTGACTTTCTGAGAGAAGAGTGCATAGTTGAGTGACTATACGAGGTATTAACTCTTGATTTTGTAAGAGCAAAAAGGTTAAATTGGCCAAAATGATCAAAATATTTTTGTGGTTACTAATAGTAAATCGACTCATTTTTGGACCAATAGCATGACATCATTTTAATGCATTTACATAATTAACCTTCTCTGCCCATATTTAAAAGAAAGAAACATATTTGGCATTTGAGAGGCTTAACAATCTGTTAGATTGACTTATAAGTTGGTCAAATTTATTTTTAAATTATTTTTTTAATTTTTAAAAGTATTTGATAAATATAAAAAAATAACTTAAAATAAGTCAAAATGACTTAAAATAAGTTACAAAATGTTTAACAAAGTAAAAATGACTTAAAATAAGTCAGAAACCAAAAATAGATTTTTTTCTATTTTTATTTTTTGACTTAAAAATCATTTTAATTTAATTTTTTATTTTTAAATTAAAAACTATTTTTTAAGTCTATCCGAATTCTAATTAGTTTTATTGATATTTGTGAGTTATAAGCAAAATACTAAAGCTTGGAGAACAAGCAAGTAATGCATAAACTTAATAGACAAAAATGCCCTCAATACAAATTTCCCTACATCAAGCTAACATGTTGGCTTTGCGCTTCACTCTCACTTATAGAATAAGAGAATGTATATAGATAAATTAAGAGAGTAATATTGAAAACATTTTTGAATTTAACATAAATTATTAATTTTTTTCTTACATTATTGACAATTTTAAATATACCTTTTTATTTGCTTAGCTTAAGTTAAGGTCTGTTTTGATTGACTTTTCGCTTATGACTTATAAGCCAAAAGGCATAAGTTAGGATTTCTAACTTAGGACTTTTGACTTATTTTTGTTATTTTCATTTTAAAATAAGTGCTTATAAACACTTGTTAATTTTACTCAAACACTTCAAAACTGCTGAAAAGTTGTTTTGGCTTTAAAGCACCTAAAATAAATCAATTTAAATGAGAACTTAAATATTTTACCCAAAAAGAAAAACTAAAGTTATATATATGTCCGATCTGTCACATAACATAGCAAGAAAACTTGTGATTTTGAATAAAAAATCGAGAGAAGTGTTGAAAATAACTCTTAAATATCATGAGAAGTTAGAGGTGTATTTTATCATGTTGCAAGATGAATAGTCAATTTAAATTTATTTAGTTAAGTAAAAAAATATTTTAAAGACTAGTAATATTCAAAAGAAGTTATATATATTTTAGGTCGAACTCATAAATAAATTTCTAAACTTGTTGGATTTTTTCCTTCAGGTAACTCAATTACGTCATTTTCCTATTGAATCACTGTACCATAAATAATTTATTCCTTTTACACACTTTTGGCTGTTTTTGATCGGCTTTTCTATTGTAAATGTCTTCAATTGTATCCGTATTATAATGATTTTGATTGAACAAATAAAAACAAACTGTGTTAGTCTCATTTGTTTTCTAATATATTCAAATGACTTGAAGTAAAACACAATTATTCCTAACAAAGTCTGGTTCCACATAAGCTAACAGTGTTTAAAAGGAATAAATTATGAGTGATTCAATTATTCAATAGGAAAATAACATAGTTAAAGTACCTGAAGGAAAAATTCAAAGAGATCTATTTAAGTATTTTTCGTATATTTTATTTATAGAGAATCATCTTCATTTTTAGGCATGATACATCTAAATAATAAAAAAACTCATAATTTTTATTTTAAAGCACTTGGTCAAATACGCATTTCCGGATCCACATTGTTACACTTGTGGGGGACCTTCAACATGTGGATGTAGAAATTTGACTTTATTTTATTTGTTCAATCTTTAATTATTTATAATTTTATTAAACTCATTAGTCTTTTCACATATCTATGAGACAAATCTAATAAAAATTTAAATTGGTCTTCTCATTTATACTAGATTAATTAATGATGGACCCAAAAAAGTAAAACATGAGTGGAGAGAAGTCATCTTTCAAAAAGATTAGGCGCTTATGGTTAATTGTTTTCTTTAAAAAATTATTTTTTTTATCAAATATAAAATTTGATCAATAATTTTCTCATATAGTATGGGGGAATTAATTCAAGACAATTCGAAAAGAAAAAAAAATCTAATTTTTATATTGTAATTTCAATTATAATATATTATAGAAGTCAGGAATAAAGTTGGATCAATTAAGATATATAATTATTACAATTGTATTCTACGAATTTTCATTTTTTAAAATCTATTTCATCTGAAATTGTACTCTCTCCGTTTAATAAAAATGCTCTAGTTTGACTTGACACGGAGTTTAAGAGTATAAAGAAGACTTTTGAATCTTGTGATCCTAAATTATAGTTAGGTTAAATGTACAAAATTGGCTTTTGTTCTTTTGTCCTTAAACATGCCACGTGGAAAGTTATTATCAAAAAAAATTATTCTTTTTAAAACATATTAAAAAAAAGGAGGTTATTCTTTTTTAAACGAAGGAAATATTATAGAAAGATATACAATTTAAAGTTGAGAAGAACAATGTATAACTTTCTATTGGTTCAGGAAAGTGCAGAATAATTAAAGACTACAAAGGTTGAATTTATAGTTGTAGCAGTCAGGAGACAAGCATTGTAAATTATAATATCATTAACTAGTAATTTCTGAGAAAGGAATCTTACTGGTAAAATTATCATTATTAATATAAATATAATATATAGTATTGATTTAATATTATTTGAGTAAAATTAGTTGGATTTTGTAGCGTAATTATTTAATGGGGTATAAGAATATAAATGAGTATATATTTGTAATTATTTTGCTTTTGTAGGATATTTGCTTAATTTCCAAAAAAAAAAAATACAAAAGAGCTTACTCATAACGTCATCATGTATCAAATTTCGCAATTCATTAACGAAAAGCTCTTTCAACTATAGTTAATAGAGTAAGCAAGAGCAACATAATTTTACAAAACGAATTAGACTAACAGGATCCATACGAACCCTTTTGATATCATATAGATCCGCCTTTGCACCAAACAAAACAAGATTCATTCGAACCCTCTTGATATCATATAAGTCGGCCCTTTCACTTAACAAACTACACTGCCCTTACGTGAACCATTCATAAGGGTTATCATTTTCATATCAAATTCAAATGATAGTGCGAGGTGTCATAAGAGAAACCATTGAAAAACAATGAAATAAACAACAATACATAAAACAAATTGTAGCCCAATACCCTTTTACAAATGCCAAGGGACATCTAATATACTTGGAATACAAAGATTTGTACACAAACCAAGGACTCATGCAAACCACAATTAGAGACATTTCGTTGGCACCACCATAACTATAATTGGCTCACCTTGGTTTAATTTAGAATATCTCCTAGAACTAGATCACTAGTACTACTCCGCGATAATAATATGTACTTAGTAAGATATGTATTGCAAAGCAGGAATGTACATTTCCTGCTTTACACATATTACTAAGACATAATACATAAACATGATTCTTAACTTGGCTTTAGCATATAACTATGTCCTTCAACTTAGAGTGTGCATAAGTAGACACTTAAACTTGTATAACATCGAACAAGTAGATACACTATCCTATATGACATAATACACATAGGATATCAGGTAGGACACAAATTAAAATTGTCATGTAGGGTATCATATAGGACGAATGTGTCTATTTATTCAATTTAATACAAGTTTATTTATCTTACTTGTGCACACTCAAAGTTGAAGGTCATAGTTGCCAACTGAAGTCAAGTTAAGGATGATGTTTATGTATTACTACCTTGTAACCCCAACTATTATACCTCGCGGAGCAAGTCATCAAATTTCATGTTTACGCCATGAAAACAGGTAAAACAAAACATCTCAATAATACTAACATGTATAAATCAAAGTAAAACATATATTCATAGTATACAATCTGACTTGAGTTGATATATAAACAAATGATAGTTATTATAACATGACTTGAAGAATCATTACTTCATCGATTCTTCAAGAAACCATTGCTAGGGGTTCTATGAAGCCTAAGTTAGCTCAAAGAAAACTAAACTAGATGACTCTCCAGCTTAGCTTAGCTAGAAATATTTATAAATGGTAAAAGAAGTTTCCTACTGGAGTTTGTTTGGGACTATGTCCAAGCCCATTTTTTTTAAAGAAACTTTCACATATAGCAAACATAAAAATCATATTTGTATGTTATAGTTATAGTTTGCATAATTGCGCTCCACACACAACACACACACACATACACGCACTCACGCACGCGTACACGCACATGCGCCCGCCCGCCCGCCCGCATACACACACAAACGCGCGCACACACACACATACACATACATACATACATACATACATACATACATACATACATACATACATACATACATACATACATACATACATATATATATATATATATATATATATATATATATATATATATATATATATATATATATATATATATATATATATATATATAATTTCACTATACATATACAAAAGAAAGCAGTTGTATAATCTGCTATGGTATACATACATATACAAAAGATCAATTATATAATCCATGTTTATATATAGCTAAACAGAGAGAAAGACAAGAAAACTGGTAGACGAAGATTGTATTTGTATAATCACAAGTGTATAAGACGAAAATATATGCATTTGTATTTGTATAGATAATTTTCTCTCACTTTATACAAACACAAACAAATGTATACATTTGTGTTTGTATAAAGTGAGAGAGGTGAGTGAGCAAGTGAAATCTGAGAGAGGAGAATGAATGAATATATATATATATATATATATATATATATATATATATATATATATATATATATATAAATAAATTTTCTCTCGCTTTATACAAATAAATACGCATTTTATACATTTATATTTTGTATAAATGTGACAGAGGCGAGTGAGCAAGCAAGATCTGGAGAATGGCGAGCGAGATCTGGGAGAGAGGAGAACAAAAATATGTGTATATATACAAAAAGTTTTCGCTTTATACAAACACAAATATATTTTATACACTTGTGTTTGTATAAAAGCAAGAGATGCAATGAGAAAGCAATAATTTGCTATGAGATACAATTAAATCGAATTATGATCAAAACATTTAATTTAATAACAATTTGCTAAATAATATACAATTTTTTCATTTTTTTAATGCTCCGTACAAAGGACTATTTATTTATATTTTTGACACATTTACATATGTATTTAATTAAATTTAAAATAGAGTATTACAAAAGTATTATCATTGCAGATCATGGACCCAAATCGCCCCACGTGAAAGCACCTTTGCCGTGTGAATTTATCTCTGTGAAGTCATCCCTCTATTCATTTTTCTGGAGAAAAAAAATAGTAACAGCAGCAATGGCGATCGCCTCCAAATCCGATTCGCACTTCATTTTCACATACGGAACCCTAAAGCGCGGATTCCCCAACCACCCTCTCATGGAAAATCTAATCAGCGGCGGCAACGTCGTCTTCGTCGGCGAGTACACGACGGTAGAGACCTTCCCACTCTGTTGCGGGCCCTTCGGGATCCCGTACTTGATCAACATCACCGGATCTGGTCATCGGGTTCGGGGCGAGCTATACAAGGTGAACAACAGTGGGTTAGGGCCGCTGGATGATTTGGAAGGGATCGAGATAGGTCACTACGAGAGGCTGCCGGTGACCGTCGTTGGTGACGGCGGTGAGACGGTGGCGGCGGAGGCGTATTTTGCGCATAGGAGCTTTGGGGAAGGGATGTGGAAGAGGTGTGGAGAAGTAGGGATTGAGGAGTTCAGTATGGAATTAGGGAAGAAATATGAAAGGAAAGAAGAAAGACCTTCCAATCATGATTTTCTTCAACATATTAGAAATTTCATATCCAATGGTGAATGAGATTTTGATTCTTTTTGCAATATTATATTATTGTGTGGCTGTTGCTATGATTTCTATTGCAATTGTTTTAAAAAAATTTTTATCGTCTTATTATTCGATTTTAGTATTATCTAATTTTATTTGCTTCAAGTATTGCATCACGCTCTTTATTTTTACGAAATACAGTAAAGTTATCAGTTTATATGGATAGATCTTATCGGATTATATTATATATGTTGTTGATATTGTAGTTGTAATTATTGCAAGAAACATATTATAACTTTGTAGTGTCTATAGCTTACAATTTCATAATTTTCTTTTAGTTTGACAAAAACATATCAAGAATTTAAAATTTATGACTTTCAAATGGACTTATATAACCTAAAATTTAAGGGAAATGATTTCACTATGTCAAGAAAGAAAATATTTTCAAAAACTCTATTTCAACCACACCCCACCCTACCTCCACTACATAATCCACCTAGATCCCAACATTGAGCCAAAATCCAATTCCCGACTTTGACCCTGACCTAAGGCCAAACTCTCATCTAAATTTGAAAGTAAACCCCAACTCGACCTCGACTTCTCACTCACGACCAAACCCTAATCCCAACACTAGGATTGCGCCCTGACCCCAATTAAGACCCCAACCCAATATTAAGTACCAACACCAACTTCGACTCAAACTCAACCCTGAGCTAGGACCATAACCCAACCCTAGAATCAAACTCCTACCTCGGACCTCAACCCTGACCTCAATCTCGATCAGTATCTAGAACCCCGACCCCATACCAATACTAGACCCCAACCCTGACCAAATAACAAAATCCCTACCCAAAATCCTAACTCGAGACTCAACTTAACTCGTTCGTAATTGTGACCTTAGACTAGAGCCTGACTTTAAGATCAAATGCTATACCAAACTTGGGACCCAACCTTGATCATGACCGTAATCCTGACAGTGATCCTGACCTCATGGGGGACCAAGCCCCATCCTGACTCGAGATTATATGTCAACCAATGGGACCAGATCCGACATAGTACCCAGTTCTCGACCTTAACTTCAACCCCTCACTCTGACTCGAGATTTGATCCCTAACATGGGGTGGGTGTATATGAGTGAGGAGTACTTGGAGGTAGGTAGGTGGGGGTGGTTTGTTAGTGCAAGGGCCAAGGGGTTGGTCGGTTGGGTTAGAAATGTGTTGATGTGTTTTATATTGTTACGGAAAATGTTTTTCCTTCAAGTTTTTAAGGAATTCTTTTTTCCTTCTATTTACAAAAGTGAGTTCCTACATGAACATTCAAATTTCCCATGTTTATATTAACTAAAAATAGACTGATATTCATATTTTAACTAATTAAATTTAAAATATAAGTAATTTAATTTCATTAAATAATAATTTTATAAACATGAGCTATAATCGAAGGTGTTGTTAAAAAAACATATTTTGCCACGTAGTAAAAGGAAGCAGAATTCACTATGGCTGTTAGTAAATGTGTTGACCTCCATTTTATAAAAGACGCTTATATAGTGCATTTTATATTACCGAGTAATAAAATGAGTTTGAATCAAATCTAAATAGATGAGTCGTTTAATCGGGTCGGATCTGGGTGCCTAGAAAAATGAATGGTGTAATTTTTAAGCAATGTTTCATTTTCTAAATATAAAAATCAATTTTAAGAATATTTTTAAATTCAATCTGATAACAAAAAAGATAAATATATACTATTTGTTAAATAATGGTGGTATATATGCACCATATGTTAGACGAGAGTATGTGCTACTTTTTCAAGGAGCTTTAAATTGCAAAATTAAAAGATATATATGCCCATTTGCCCTTACTTTCATATGAAAAAGAAAATCGATATTCTTTTACTAAATTTGTAAAAAAAATAATTACCAAGGGACACGCCTAAAATGTGGAGATGTGACAGGAAAATATATTAAAAAATCAAAATCAACAAGAACATTTTTTAATCACTAATACTTCCAAAATCTAAGCATGATCAACACGAAATCTCAAACTCTATATGAATATATAAGAAAATATTTGTATATATAATCAATCACCACAAACGAACAAATCTAGGATACAAATATGTCAAGAAGAAAGGAATTATCATCACAAATCGAACATAATTATGAAGTTCCAAGACTCACAATGAAATCATGTAAATACTCTTACTGATACTAGAGTTGTCAAAATTGGATTGATCCAACACAATCCAATCATAACTGAGTAAAGAGTTAATTAGGTTAGGACAGACTGATCTTTTCAATTTAAGGGCTTATAAAATAGCAGCGCAACCCAATTCTAAGCAGACCATGAATTGACTATTTAACCAAAAAATGGACAACATTCCTTTTAGAAAGAGTGCCGAACATGATGTCTGATGAACACGACATCAATATATACATAAATTCATCCAAGGATTACACATATTTTAGTGAATACTTACAAAACAAAAACGCCAAGATACAATATTCATAAGATTTATCCAAGCAACAAAAATTAAATGATCATTATTTTCATAAACAAGACAATAAAGAAAAACAAAAAATTAGGCGTAAAAAAAATTAATATATGTCAAAGATACATAGTTATATATTATAATGGACTAATGGGCTGATGACCGTAAAATGTAATGATACGCAACAAAGTTAGACTTGATTTTATATTGCTATTTTAAAAACATTAATTGACAAAATTTTGACAAATAAAACATTATTAAAATATATATCATAAATATATTTAAATTCACAGCCAACGGGCTGACTTTTGAGGTTTGCAGGCCAAATGAAGTTAAGCTAAAAAGTCTCATTTCTAAATTGGCTGAAAAAATTAAGCTCAACCTCACTTAATTTAACTTAATTCAAGAGTTGAACCAATCGAGCTAGCGAACCAAGATTATATTTTGCACGTAAAAAATTATAGTATATATATCATATATCTTTTTTACTTTACTATATTTGTATGAATTTTGAATCGCCTAAATATAACAATAAAAATTGCTTGGTGATTTAAACTTTAGAGATTTCAAAATTGACGTTGAGATTTTAGATTACAAAGGGAGAAAAAGATGATAAGCATTGGGGTGACAATTATGAATAACTATGGTATTTTGTTTCAATCCTTTAATATGTCAATTTAATTTGTTACGAAGGCCCATCACCGCTAAAGCACTATTAATTATGAATAACTATGGTATTTTGTTTCAATCCTTGATTATGGAATTATCTTTCACACAATGTATCCAAAAAAAAATTTGATTGTTTGGGTGTTTGGTATTTCTAATTGGAATGTAAATAATGTTCTCTAATCATTTAACTTAAAATATTAATCTTCAAAGGTCAAAGCTTGAGAAACTCAAACGTTTTTTTATTAATGTATGTCATGTGAAATATAATACGTGTTCTATGGTGAAATATCATCACTTAATATGATTTGAAGTTTTTCTTTTATCTATTTTTTTATTTTGATATGGTCTTTATTTTATTTTTTGTTCGCATAAAAAAAACATTTTAAAAATGTTGAACCAAATAAATCAAAGGTGAAAAGATTCGAACTGAAATTAGTTCAATTCATGTTCGATACATACTTTTTCAATAATGAAAATCAAAAAATCAAATCAAATCAAAAAAGTAAAGTTTTAACTTAAGTTGACAACTCATATGAACAAATTCCCTTTTTCACCAAATCTAAAAAGGAAAACAAAGATATAACTCAAACATTCTTTCTCAATTTCTTTTAATAACAATTCACCATTATGATCCTCATATATTTTTTGAATTTTAAACCAATTTTTCTATATAAAATCACTTCTATAACTTCTCCATTATTTTCTCTACTTTTAAGAAAAATACAAAAGTTGAAACAAAAATTAAAATACCAAATTCTTTTTTATTATATATAGAAGAAAAGAATACAAAGAATACAACATATGTACTCTAATAAGACAACAAACAAATAAAACATATACCTAAAACTTCTCTATTATCTGCAATCTAGCACATTATTTCAAATTCACGTTAACATAAAATCGTTCATTTTGTAACAAAGCTCGAACCCAAAATATCCGATTAAGCAAAAAGCTATTCATTCGCATAACGAGAACCTAAACAAACCATCCAGTAGTATTTGGAACCGTATTTGAACCATTTGGTGAAGAAGATTCGAATAAATCTTGGAAGCAATAACTATCAATAGATTCAAACCCATCAAGCATTAACCTATCCAAAAATCCATTATCCGACCCGGTTCTAATATCCAACAACCCATTACCCGACCCACCATTGATATCCACTCCCACATCCTTTTCATTTTCAATCGCCGGCGCCTTTTCTACCGCCGGCATATGTCCTTCGAACAACGCCATGTGACCGAACAATTTGTCCTTCCGGGAAAAGCTCGTACCACAAGAACACTTCCATTTCGTCTCTCCACAATGCTTCAAATGGCTTTTCAAATCTGCGAGTACGGAGAAACTTTTTTTGTTACAACGAGTGCATGAGTACATTTTGGGACAGTGACTTCTCTTGAAGTGATTCTTAACGCAAATCGCCGATTTCAGTGGCCGAAATTTGTTATGCGTCTTGTTGCGGGTACAACCGATGAAAGGGCACGAAAATCTCCTTCGTTTATTCGAATTCGATGAATCGATGCATTTTTCAGGTTTTGCTAATGCTTCTGGTGTTTTGTACTGATTTCCATGAGCTCTCATGTGCATCCGTAAATTCGCATCTCGTTTGAATCCTTTTCCGCAGAAATCACAAAAGTGGATGTGCTCCGCTAGTAGCTCAACCGCATCTAGCTCAATAATCTCCCAATCGCCACCGTCTTCCTCTTCTTCGTCTAATACCTCTACTTTCGACTCGAAATCTCTCCGATCAAATTCCGGAAACGATCTCTTATGATTCGATTTTAGATTTATTTTCAGTTCAGCCGACGACGACGACGGCCGCGGAGGCGGAGGCGGAGGAGGATTTGTCAACTGTGTAGATGAGAGTAGAGCGGCGCCGTTGACAATAATCTGATGGATTGCGGAGGTGATTTCGTCGGAAACCATGTTCATCTGGTGTTGACCAAGTAAAGTATTGGAGTTGACCGAATCTGAGAGAAATTTCTGGAGGGAATCCATTCGTGTTTGAACGGCGGAGAGGTTGAGCAGTGGAACCCTAGGATCATCTCCGATTGTGTTGGGCGGCAAATGACGTAAGTCGCCGGTAAATGACATGATGTGAATAATTTTGAGAGAGTTGTAGGAATATGATAAAATGGAAGATAATGATAGGGGTTTCGATTTTACGGTGGAAATGTATGTGGGGTTTTAATACTCCCATATTATTTGACTACTTCCTATTAATAAATAGTAAAACTCAAAATATGTTATGTAATTTTTTTTAAAAAGAATTATTTATTTTATATTAAAAGTTTTGTTTGTTATTTTTATTAAAAAAAATTATCCATATCATTATTTTCGATTCGAAAGTAATTTTGATTTTATACAATCATTATTTATACATGATCAGTTAGGATTTAAAGGGAAAAAAACTTAATGTATGTCCGTTTATAAATGAGTATTTTTTAAAAGAAAATAACATAAATGAGTTAAATTTTTAACAAATGATATATATAATATTTTTTTATTAAAATTAAATTACATATTTGAGCATTTTCTATTTTATAATTAAAAAAATATTAATAAATTGATCAACTTTAATATTTTCTCTTTTGTTGATATTATATTAATTGATCTTAAAATTTGATCTCCAAAATTGGAATAAGATTTAGGAGAAAATAATTAATTTTACGTTAATGTAACTTATAATATGAGAAAGGGAGTATTAATTGGCGTCGTCCTAATTGACTTTAAAGTGAATGAGAAAATGATTGTAAAAAATAATGCCCACGTATGCAGTGACACGTGTCACAAAGATATTATCTCTGAGTAATGAGTGCTTTGGGATTATGAAAAAGTATGGCTTTTTTTTTTTCTTTTCCTTTTAGGAGTAATAATCCTTAAAAATGACGATAAAAAAAAAAGAAAAGGAAAGATGCGTCAAGGAGTAGCAGTTGGGAGGAAATAATAAACTTAGCAAATTTATTCTATTTAATTTTCATATTTTTGTTAGAAAAGTCATTTCATTATTTAAATTTTTTTATTTTATAAAAAGTATATGTTAACCGACCGATAAATAAATTGCGGAATGGTCTGGTGGACCCTTCCTTGTCTAATTACCTTTTTATCATCTAGACTCGTGAACTCAATAAAAAAATGATTGTTGAACTCATCTAACCATGTGTATACCTCACGCTCCCTTCCATAGATGACATGTCGAATCCATGTTACTCACATTAATACAACGTTATAATTATGTATTATTATTTTAAATAAAATATTAATATATTCCAAAATAGTGAAACCACCATCTTCTCAAAGTTGCCACCATCAACCTTCCTCATAACCACCCAAACTCCATTTCCGATCAGCTTCAACCAGCAATACAAAATCCTATTATTTCGACCTTCATGGATCCACCAGTGACCTCGAGGTTCACCAACAAGAACAGTGAACCAACCCACGTTGCTCTTTCATTATCTACATTTCTAGTGAATTCTTGAGCTCCAAATCACTAGAAACCAACCACAAAGTCACCGAGTACCCAATTCTCAACCATTTCCAACTAAAACAACCACTGAAAAATGGATCTCGACTTGACCCAAACCCCTATTCATGTTTTTCCTTTTTTTTTCTTGGCGAACAGCCGCATAACCCAACATTTTCAGACTCGATCCAGCCGTGAAATGGCAAAAATCCGCTGGAAAAAGCTGCCACATCCACCATTCCTCTTGCCGGTGAGACCGTAAACACTTCCCCTCACACGTCTTTTTCTCCTTGCCGCCTCCGTCCGTCGTATAGATCGTCTAATAAAATGAATTTTTTTTTTGATTGAGCAGGGATGATTATGTTTGAAAAAGTAGATGGGTAGGGTGAAAGAAGAAGGGTTTTTTGAGTTTTTTTTTTCTTTTAATTAATTATTATATTCTTTTATAATTTTAATAATTTTTAATTTTAAATATGGTGCTCAATTGCTTTTACACGCGTGTATTCACTCTCTCTAGCCAACTCAGATATCCAAATGCCACATAAGCTTGGTCAATGGTCAGAGAGGTTTATTAAATTGTGTTCTTGAGTTCAGGGGTGTAGATGATAAAATTATAAGTAGAAGGATTCACAATACAAACGCATACAAGTATAAGGATCCACCAGACCATTCCGCCTAAATAAAATATGGAAAAAAATTAAAATCATTTCTCCATACCATCACCTCCGGGGTCGGGTCGGGTCCATGGAGGAAACTTCTCTGGTCCAGGGTCTCTACCGGCCTATTTTTATTAGTGGAATAAATCATGAGTGGATGAAAAAATAAATTATGACCACTTTCTAATCATAAAAATATTAAATCAAATTTATGCATTCTAGTCTTTATTTAGCCATTAAGAAAGATGAAAGGCCACACAAAACATTTTTAATAGTAAAATGCCGTATCTTCAGCACTTGTTGAATACAATTAAAAAGTTACACAACAAATACAATTATGATACATAGAGAGAACTTAATATTTTTTTTTAAATGTTATTTATTTTATTTTTATGTTATACTTAAATATTCATATTTGAATATTTTAAATATTTTGAGATGAACTCACTAAAAAATTAAATAAATAATTTTTTTTGAACAAATATAAGATTAACTAATTAGTAAAAGAATTCAGTTGAATTAAATTTGGGTGGGAGGTATTTTAAGATCAAAAGGTGAAAGAATGGTTTAAAACTAATAATTTCAGAACAAAAGGTGGGTGGAAGAGTATATTTGAGTCGTTTTCAATAAGTTAAAGAGTATTTTTAATCTTTTTTCTTTTCTTATTTTTGTCAACATTCCATATCTCATATTTAAGATCGCAATATTAAATGAAAATTTTGATTATTAACTTTCCACAATCAAGGCCGACGACGGAAGCTCGGGAAGGAGCCGTATGAGGTGGAAGTCTCACGTACGGTTCTCTGAGGAGGGAGTGACTACCTACTGGAGGTTCGACCAAGCACCACCGGTCAATCCCGCTTTGGGGCAACCCCTGATTCTACCATTATTACTGGGGTATGGGATTCGAGACAAAGAAAGATCAAGGCAACATATCAATTGTTCTTTTTTACTTCACTTGGATCTGTTTTTATGCTATTAGCTATTCTGTTGATTCTTCTCCAAATAGGAACAACCAATTTATAAATCTCATCACATGTAAAAGATTACAAAATTAATGAAAATTATGATGTATATTCAACAATCTTTAGTTTTTTACCATAAAATTCAATAATATCATTAATTTTTTAAATTTTACATCAAGTTAAAATCAAAGAATAACTTAAAATTAATAAAATATTAATAACAACAATTAGATAATTAGATTTAAAAAATGTCATAAATAATTTAAAAAGTTTAAACTATTCCAAAATATGAATTTAATAACAATAAACTAACAAGTTGATATCAATCTCCTCCACTCATGCTTCAATAATAATAATAATAATAATAATAATAATAATAATAATAATAATAATAAAAACAAAATAATAATAACAATAGGAAAAATAATAATTTGACCTTGACGGGTTTTCACCAAATTGAAGGAGCAAATACTGGCAAAGCAACAACTTTTTTCTTAATTAGTTAGTGGTGGCAAAATAAGTTTAATAATTGAACCAACCCCAGTAATGACAATTGACACCTTAATTTTATATTCGTCTATAAAATAAAATAGTGATGTTCGTATTAGTTATACTATAAAATTAGTTAATGTCCTTATTAGTTATAGTAGCATTTATTAATTATTTTAAAATTATTTTTAATTATAATATCATGATTTATGAAGTTTAATTATCATAGCTTGTTCTTTGAGATGATTCACTTGATTTGGAAGATAATTATCCATTCAGATGGTTCTAAATATTCGATTCCCTTCAATATTTTATGTGTCTAGCCAATTGCATAATTCTGTCTAATACAATTTACATCCCCTCACAAAATTTTCATGATAAAATACTTATTCAAAGGTTATAAAGTGCGATAAAGATTGCAAGGACGGTAGATTATCTTGAAATTCTAAATAAAAATAAAAAGATGTTATCATAGCATAATGCCAAATACAATGTCCATAGGTTATGCATAAGATGAACTAAATAAAATAATATTATATTTAATCTAAACATTATTTTTTTAATACATCTTATCAAACGATCAACACTTACTTATACGTTGTTTGGATAGTTGTTACCCATTATATTGTATCATGTTGTATTTTATTACATTATTATTCGAAATACAATGTTTGTTTTGATCGTTATTTATTTATTTTTATTTTGTATCATTTAAATCCATTGTTACTTAACGACAAAAAGACTTAATTTATGAAACGTACCCATATGGTGTTCTTGTATTGTTAACTTAATATACTTTTTCTATTTTGTCTTTATTTATTACTTAATAACTATACTTTATCTTTTACGCTATCTTTTCATAGCCGCTCTAACCAATATCATAGTTTTTTGTAGGTTTATCACTCCAAGAACTATACAATCTATCAAATCCTATATTTATCAAATAATAAAATATAATATATTATGAAATAATACGCAACATTAGTTAAATAAAATGTTAAAATGTTAAGGATGTAGCTAGGTAGTAGGGTCCCATGAAGAGGACTTTATTTATTTATTGACTATTATTAAGTAATTATTATAATTGTTGATGGATGCACTTACGGGAGCTTCCTTGTCTCCTTCCGACGACATCGAGATTGAGAAATTAGAAATTTTTGGATTCTTTGTATAAAGCTTTATCTAATAATTAATTAAATATAATATATGGCTTGGTTCCCCTTGTACTAAAATTTAAATTATTAATAACTTTTCGTTTTTAATTATTTGTTAATATTTGAATTGACATGTTGATAAAAAAAAAGTTGACATAATGAGTTTACTGTTTCACCTCTATTAATTATGAAGTGATTTGATTTAAAAATATAAAATTTGCAAGAAGTTTTATATTTTTCAAAGTAGTTAATTAAGAGTATAATAGGCAAAAAAGAAAATTGTCCTTTTTTAATTTATTAAAATGGATAAGTAATTAAGAATAATTAAAAAAATAAACATGTAATTGGAAACTCCACAATGTTTTAGATTGGAGCATTTTAAAAAAAATGTTTTTTTCCCCATCTTTTACTACCCGATAATATTTTGATGGGTGACTTAATAAGATAATTTTTCCACATGAAAATGTTTGTGAAGTAAATCGTACAAGCAAAATAATTCTTGTTGTTATTATATGTCGAATTTCACTATGTAGTGGGTTTGATAGGGCAAAGGCTATCAAATGTCGAAAAATTACATAATATATACGAGTAAAATTTTACTTTATATTGATATATATAAAATATTTTTAACGCTTTTAAAATTAATGGAGACTTGTAGTGTAGTGCCAATATATGCTCGAAACTTTCATGACGTCTAGGTTTGACTCCTCGTAAAATAATTTTTTCTTTTGAATATACTATCAAAAGTTTGGATATTCTTTATGAAATTTATGCTACACCACTAGGTTTGATGTGTATATTTTATCTCTTATATAATTTTGAGTAGTACTTATTTTATGAGTTAAATTATTAGTAGAGTTAGGATCAAGTTTCATTTCTTATTATGATGTCACAAAACGACTAGTTTCAATTATTCTTAATTTATTAAATATTTATATTACGTTGATCATACGTTAGTTGACAAAATCCTGAACATATAGAGGTGTTGAATTATCCTATACAAGATAATCGAAAATGAATATGTGATCTAAATCAATACAAGATAATCGAATATGAATATCTGATATTCTTTTACAGTTTTTGTTGGTCAAAAATTTATTTGATCAATATAATAACAATTCTCCATTTATTGGCCAATTTTTTTTCTTCTTAAAATAATTTAACATAAGAAAATAGTTGGTTTGACCGGCTAAACTTGAATAGGGAAAAATGAATGTACATTTTTAATGTCAAATAATGTGGAATGAATTTGTCTTTTGTGGAGACATTAGGAGGTTTAATTGTGCGATGCAAAACATCCATTATTTGCCAACACGTGAGATTCCAAAATTATTTGTTATATTTTAAATAGTCAAATACAATATAAAAATGTCTTTCCATAAAATAATATTTTAAAAAAAGTGATTGTTACATTAGCTAGTGATGAATAAATACCAAATAAAATAAACACCTTGACTAATCTAGAAAGAAAGCTCTTTTTTCCAATTTTGGATGTCATCTGGTGGAAACCTAGAATATCTTACTTTAGTTAGCCTTTGGTATTAAATTTTAAAATATTTTTGATAAATATATTATTTTTGAATGAAATTTTATCATACGTTTGATCATAATATTTAGGAAATATATTTCACTTTTATATGAAATATAAGTTTTATATCTATAAGTTTTTTAGATTATCAAAACTAGTCATAAGTTTGTATTACATAGCAAAATAGAAACATCGATGTAAGATTCATGACTTTCACAACAAATCAATTGGATCCTCGTTGAAAAATCACAAGTAATGTCCATGACACTAGAGCAATGTGGTAGGTCGGAGTGAGTGCAACAAACATCATTCCATACATCGTGCAGTAGACCAAGAACATGACTTTATTAATCTGAGCCGATTTTATTCGTCAATTTCATCAACAACCAATCATCGCTTTTATATTTACTGAATATTCAATCACTGCTTTGATGTTCATGTAAAAAACTATGTAATACAATGCAGACAATTACTATAGATGGTGTTTTTGATAAGATAAAATAAGAGTATGATGCAAATTTGAATTTTTATAAGCTCTCAAATAATGTGATTCGATTCAAATACTAATTTTTTCTAGTATTTCAAAATTTGAATTATTTAAAATAATAACAAATTCTATAGACAAAAACTATTTATCAAAATTTTACTTGAAAAATCTATTGTCAAATGGATCCTTAATGGTAAAAGAGAACATGTCAATCACCCCTTACTACCTTTAAAGTTTGTGTGATATTTTTCCATCCAAATCAATTTTAAATATATATTGAAGTCTTTTTAATACATAAAAATCATGACTTTTTCAATAGTAAAAAATATAAAAGAACTTGAGAATTTTTTTTTTTTTATAATTTAGGTTAAGAAAATATTTGTTTTTATGTCGAACTCCATGGCCCAAATTGTAAAGGGGCTTCGTCCTATGCTCTTTTAATGGGTCCATTTCAGATTTTTAGCAAGCCCAAGTATGAGGTATATATATTTTGGAAAACTTTCACATATAGCCACTTAAAAATAATTAATAACTCTCTATAGCTATAGTTTGATAATTACAGTTTATAATTACATATTATATGGAGGAGAGAGACGAGCAATACTGAGAGAGTGAGGAGAGAGGAGAGAGAGAGAGGAGGAAAAGAGTGGAGAAAGGTGAATTGTATATGTATATTGGTTAGATAATTTTATTTTATACATATGTATTTGTAAATATGGCAAGAGGGATTAGGAGAGGAAGGAGAGAGGCGAGTGATACTTGGAGAGAGAGGAGAGAGGTGAGAGATATCGAGAGAGGGAGGAGAGAGGCAAGCGAGAGAGGGCAGAGAGTGTGAGAGAGGTGAATTGTATATGTATATAATTGTATATAACTGTATATTATACATACACATTTGTATAAATTACAAGCGAGATTGAGAGAGGGATGAGAGAGGCGAGCGAGAGAGGGCAGAGAGTGGGAAAGAGGTGAATTGTATATGTACATAGGTTAAAAAAATTGTATATTATACATATTTATTTGTATACCCTGACGAATTATACATATATAAACATGACTAATCACACAAACTCGAAGTCAGCCCACGTAATTAATGTATAATATTAGTCGCAAATGATAATTATAAAAAACTATAACTATGATAAGTACTTAAATAGTATAAGTTTGCTTAGCCATGTGTTCTCCTTTATATAGATAGATTTTCCCAGTGCTTAGGTGTTAGTTGTACTTCACTGAAATAAGCTATCTGTATTCTTTCTTGCATAAGGACAACACAAATGCCATTATGACTAATATTTTGATCATACATACACATTCATTAGCATATTATTAAAAAATATTTGAAATAAATTATTTATTTTCGATAGGAAATGGTTCTTAATGATTTAGTGTAAATGATATTGAGGAAATTAGTGTTAATTACAATAAATAACATACAGCCTTGAGACTTGTATATATTATCAAATATATTTATATAGTACAAGTGCATAAAGACGTAATATAACATAACTCAAACTATAAGACTCCTATAAGTATTAGAGTCCTAATATTAATGATTTACTATGCTAATGTTCGTCCTCGATTTTCTTACTTCTTTTTTAATCTATACTTGGTCTTTAATCCTTGAATTTCATCTTGATTGAATTTCTTAGACTTGTACTTAGATTTCGAAGGTCATACTCAATAACTATAATAAAATAATATATGAAAGATCATAGTTATGCTCAAATGACCACCACTTGTCACTAACTAAAAGGTTTAAAATTAAAAATTGCTAGGAGAACTTGATATGATCATTTTAAAATGTGTGGATTAGGTGGTGGACTTTTATCAAATGGTTATACTTTTATTTCTCCTAAAGCTCAAAATCTAATAGACAATAATTAACTCAATTTTCTATTATGATAAGCACATAGAAATTTGTACACTTTCAGACGATTTAAAACATAATTACAACAACCATTATAATAATTATCATCAAGATTACATATTAAAAAATTAGGTAGATAATTTTAATATAACACGTTAAAATACATTTATGATTTTTTTTCTAAGTAGTAGATATAAGTTAAATCTAAATTTAACTTTTATCCTAACACATCCACGGATCTACTTAGTTTCTAGAACTTTTTCAGGTGGTAATAAATATTTAATGATACTGCAATTAATTTTTTTTTCTTTTTCAATATAATTGTTGATATAGTCAATATCTTGTTAGAAAAGGAACAAAAGTCCACCTACTCATTAAAGAAATTAGTGGTACTTTTTATCCTTGTTTTACGTACGTATGTACGTGAATTAAATAAGAATTTTTTTAGAGTATTATAAAAATTTGTATGAAAATAATTTTTTACGGATTTTGATATTAATTCTTAGAATTTTTTTTATTTTTTTTGTTGTTAATCTTTTTTTTAATTGTATTATATTCAAATATTTCTTTGTTTATTGTGTATGGAATAATAAGTTTGAAAATGTTTTCTTTAATATGTTGTGTTTTCTATTGGTCTTCCTGACATATTGTAGTCTCTAATTATTTTTCATCAACTAAAATGCATCCTAAACTAGAGGACTAGAGGATTGACTATATATAGCTGGCGTTTAGCCATAGATTTCTAAATATTTTTTGCAAATATTATTTGAGTGAAAATTATGATGACATTTCATCATGTGTTTGGTCATATTATTTGTGAAATATATTTCACTTTTTTAGAAAAATATGATTATACCATAAGTTTTAAAAATATCAAAACTAACCATAAGTTTGTATTACAAGTCAATTGGATCTTTGTTACAACAATAACAAATAGTATCCATGATACTAGAGCAACGTGGTAATTTTGAGTGAGTGCAACAAACATCATTTCATACATTGTGAAGTAGACAAAATACATGATTTTGTTATCTTGAGCCGATTATTCATCATTTTCATCAATAATCATATTATCATTTCACATTCATCGAATATTTCATCACTATTTTGGAATTAATATAAAAAATTATGTAATACAACGTAGCAACAATTATAGAGGGTGTTTTTGTAAAAGATAAAAGTATGGGGTAAACTTTCAATTTTTAAAAAATTCAAATAATAAGATTTGGCCAAATACTAGAAAAAACTAATATTTAAAAATTTGAAATATTTACCAAAAATATTTACCAATTAATGACTGTATGGACAAATATTTACCAATTTTTTTTCAAATATTATTTGGGAAATCTATGGCCAAATTTCCCCTTTTTTTTCTTCAGGAAAATGCTTTATTGCATTACTTTAAAACAAGTTTCGGATGTCTATAAGACACCATTGCATCTGTTACAACACAATTTGGGAAGACAGAATTCCAAAAAATTCTATATATACATGAAATAGAATTTTTTGCTAGATTATGGGCTAATACATTTCATGTTCGTGGAATATATATAATTACTTTTTTCCCCCTAAATTTATGTAATTTTTCATAAAAGCGAAACATTATCTTTTGAACAAAAAAGTGAGAATACTAATTAAATATATAAGCTAATGATGTTCTATAATGAAACACATTATCAAAATGAGATTAATAATTATAATAATAATAATAATAATAATAATAATAATAATAATAATAATAATAATAATAATAATCAAAACTCTTATATTTATTTATAGAATTGAAAATAATAGAGAAACATAACTATAGAAATATATTTCGATGTAGGAATTACAAAAATTGATTTAACTAAGGCAAAAATTTATAAGATTGTTTTTATTTAGATTTTCAATTATTTTAAACTAGAATTTATGTAATACTCTATCAATATCAGTTAAAACTTATTTATTTGCCCTCACCGTTTATACTACTTGACCGTCGTTTGAGAAATAGTTGTTTTAATTTTGGGAAACTTTCACATAGAGGCACTTAAAAATAATTAATTACTTTCTATAGCTATTGTTTGATAATTACAATTTGTAGCTATATGTTATTTGGAGGAGAGAGACGATCGGATTTGGAGAGAGGAGAGAGGCGAGAGAGAAGGGGAAAAGAGTGGGAGAAAGGTGAATTGTACATGTAAATTGGTTAGATAATTGTATATTGTACATATGTATTTTGTATATATGGCAAGAGAGACTGGGAGAGGGAGGAGAGAGGCGAACGAGACTGGAGAGAGAGGAGAGAGGTGAGTGAAATCGAGAGAGGCGAGCGGGAGATGGCAGAGAGTGGGAGAGAGGTGAAATGTATATGTATATAATTGTATATAACTGTATATTATACATATACATTTGTATAAATGGCAAGCGAGATTGGGAGAAGGAGGAGGGAGGTAAGCGAGATTGAGAGAGGGAGGAGAGAGGCAAGCGAGAGAGGGCAGAGAGTGGGAGATAAGTGAATTGTATATGTAAATAGGCTAAAAAATTGTATAGTATACATATTTATTTGTATATCCTGGCGAATTATACATATACAAACATGACAAATTATACAAACTCGAAGGCAGCCCACGTAATTAATGTATAATGTTAGTCGCGGGTGGTAATTATAGCAAACTATAGATATGATGAGTAATTAAATAGTATAAGTTTGCTTATCCGCATAATTTTCCCTTTAATTTACTTGTTCAATTTATGAAATGAATTTTTAAATAAATTTATTAAACTTTTATCTTTAGTTAAATAATTGCATAATATAGTAGTAGTCAAATTTAATATTTAAAAGCACTATTAATAATGTTAGATAAGTAAAATACACGTCTAATTAAATTTTTGGCCAAAGTCATATGCGGCCTCTCAAACTTGTCCCGATTATTCATTTAGACACCTCAACTAGACGTACTACCTATTGAACACTTCAACCATTCTGAATTTGAACCATTTGAACATTTTTTCGAGAATAAACAAAAAATAAAGGATGTGTGAAATACACTCGCGCTGACATGTCAATTTGACCAATTAAATAATGACATGTGTTATTTTTTAATCCAAAAAATTATTTAAACATTATATTATAAAGTAAAAAAAATAAAAAATTATTTTAAAGTAAAAAAAATGAAAAAAAAAAAAACTTAAACACCCACTGCCTTCAACTGGAACAAAACATACATTTCCTCTAACTCCATTAATGGCGATCCTCCCCTCCCTGTACAGTTCCATCTTTAACCCGACAATTTTTTTTTCATCAGCTTTTTTATTAATTATAACTTTTTACTTCATCTCGTTTTTTAGGTAGAGAAAGATGGAGAAAAAAATCTCTCCAAAAAATTTATAAATGAAACAAAATGCTAAGAATTTTGAAACCATTAGAATGGTGGGGAAAAAAGATAACCACTGATACTAAGAATTTTGAAATCATTAGAATGGTGGGGGAAGAAGATAAGCACTGATGTATGGGTATGAGGGTTGGGGTGGAATGGGGTGGGATTGATAGAAATAGGGAAGAAGAAGACAATTGTTCTTCTTCTTTTTTGTTAATTTTTTTTAAAAAAATTAACTTAGGGGTATAAATTAAGAAAAGAAAAATAAAAATATTATTTTTAATAAATTAACGCGCTCAAGGAAAGTGAATTACACGTTTTTTGCCATGTCAGCATTTTGTGTCTAATAGGAATGACTTTTGAACAAATAAAGTGTTCAATTGACACAAGGATTAGTTGAGGTGTCTAAATGAATTATGCGGACAACTTTGAGTGGTTGGAGATGACTTAGGCCTAAATTTTTTAAGAGGTATCATATCAAGATGGATCAAATAATATGAAACACAAGGAATGTGAGAGTAGAGAAATGCAAACATATATGCATACATACATTTAATGCCTATAATATTGAAATAATGATCATAAAAAATACTAAATATTGTGAAAAATTCATAAAAGTTATTTTACTTATAAAGTTAATGAACTTAAAGAAAAAGTCATCAATACCTAGGTTAAAAAAAATTATATACTTATAAAAGAAGTATTACATATGTGATATAACAAGCGCAAAATGGACAATGTATAATTTTTTTTTAAAAAAAATTCAAAATTTCTTCATAAACATACTTCAAATGCATAACCCCAATTTATGCTTGGAAATAGTAAAATTACGCAAAGACACAAAATCCTATGTAGAAATTTTGAAATTCTTCTGATATCAAAATTTAGGGATTTTTCAGAATAAGCTCTGAAATCATAAATTGCAAGATTTGGTTCTTCTGAATGTTGGAGAAGGACACAACAATAGGAAGGTAATTTGTGTATTAAGGTTTACATATTAAACTCAAAAATCAAACTATATAGATGAAACTCAATAATTTTTTTTGAAAATTATCTCGAGTTTATATTGTAGAAAATACCCATACTTAGAAAAATAATTATAGGAACAAAATAAGCTAATTATGTTAGTAATATATTCTGAATAATCTTTTTCCTTATCTGGTTCCGTATTTCTTTCCATCTTACCTGTATAAATGTAATAGTTATTTCACAAGAGCAATACACAGAAAATTAACCAAAAACTATTCTCTCTGTTTACGTATTTTAACATGGTATCAGAGCCATAAGGTCGATCTTCGACGGTTGTTCGTACTCATCATCTACCGGGATCTACCGAAATGGAAGACCCATCGGAAAAACCCACCAGAAAATCCAAACCAGCTTATTTCTATGGAACATATGCAACAACTGTTTCAAATGTTCCAAACACTCAACAAAAGCTCAACCAACATCGAACCAGGGACTTCACAAACAGTGCGAGTCGCGGAAAAATTGAACTTTACCAACTACACCAAATGGTGTAAACTGATGCAGATAGCAATTGGTGGCCGGGGAAGACTCAATCACATCATCGTCAACCCCGTTTCACCAGACGATCCAGAATACCAGCAATGGGCTCAAAAAGATTCGATGGTCATTTCATGGATCATCGAGAATATTGACGGAGACCTCGTGAATCAATTCTTGGACTACAAAACTGCCCGAGATTTATGGAAAGGCATCGAAACTCTACTCAGTAGCGGCAGAGATGAACTGCAGATCTATGATCTGAACACAAAGGCAACCTCTATGAAACAAGGCATAGACACGATAGAGGTCTATTTCAGTAAATTGAATACCCTCTGGAAAGAAATCGATAGACGAATGCCGAACCCAATGAAATGCGCAGAAGACATCACACAATTCAACTCATTTATACAACGACAAAGGTTGTACCAGTTTCTGGCTGGTGTAAATGATTCACTTGACAAAGAAAAGCGAGACATCCTAAATCTAGATCCCCTTCCAACCATTGATGCAGCATATGCCACCATCAGACGAGAAATTGCTCGTCGTGGCATAATGACCGGCAACTCATCACTGGAACGAGGTCCTTCAGAGATTGGAAGTGGTCTTGTCACTCAACGCCGGTCAGATTCTTCATTTAGCCGGTCAGATTCATCATTCCGGCGAGAGGACAAAACTCACCTCAAATGCAGCCACTGCGGAGGAACCAAACACACCAAGGAAGGATGCTTCAAGCTCATCGGCTACCCAGAATGGTGGGAAGACCTGAGACAGCGTAAAGCCGCCACCAAGGTAACAAAGACCGGCGGCAAGGCTAACGCCGCCATCGGAGAAGGAGAACCGACCAGCGAAGCTTCGCCAACCACTGTCACCAACAGGCGAATAGGTACCGGCGAGGGCTCGTCGACCAACGTTACCGACAGGAGAACAGGTACGAGTAGCAAAGATGGGTTCACCAAAATTTCCGGTGAACCATGGATGGAGACAGAGGAAGCGACGGGAAGAAGAAGAGAGGAGCCGTCCTCTAGAAGTGAAAGTGAGGAAAAACAAAAGGCCTTAAAAAATTCAGACCCTTTAGCCCTTGAGCCCAAAAAAATTAGAAGCCCAATTTGATAAAAAACCCAAGGAAAAACAAAGTGTGGGTCTCATGTGCAATAAGTCCAATTGGATTTTTGACTGTGGGGCCACGGACACTATGTCATACGACCCATCCGATTTTCTCTCCTCCACATCAACTACCCGTACTAAGATTCAAACCGCAAATGGGGAATTTATTCCAATTACTCAAGCCGGAGATGTGGATATTACATCAGAAATCCATTTAAAAAATTGTCTTTTAATTCCAAGTCTTACCCACAAACTTTTATCTGTTAGTCAATTAACCAAGGAACTAAACTGTACAATTCTAATGACTTCCTCTGATTGTATTGTACAGGATGCTCAGACGGGGCGGATCATTGGTCGTGGTATTGAACGAGGAGGTCTATACTATGTAAACGAGGTGACTCAACAGGGTAACGCTTTGCTTGCTCAAGGGTCGCCGGAATATCAGATCTGGATGTGGCACCGACGGCTAGGTCATCCGTCTTTAAGTTATCTTAAACGATTATTTCCCTCTTTTAAGGACATTGATTTTGTTTTGGATTGTGAAGCATGTGTACTTGCAAAAAGTCATAAACACTCTTATTCTCCCAGTTCAACTCATGTTTCTAAGCCATTTACCTTAATTCATTCTGATGTCTGGGGTCCTGCACCTGAATTTGCCTTTTATAAATATTCCTATTTTGTTTTGTTTGTGGATGATTGCACCCGTATGAGTTGGGTTTATTTTCTAAAAAATAAATCTGAAGTATATGATGTGTTTATAAATTTCTACAACATGATCTGTACCCAATTTGTTGCCCAACCTCAAATTCTTCGATCTGATAATGGAGGAGAATACATAAACTTAGATATGAAACAATTTATTTCTGATCATGGCCTCATTCACCAGACTACCTGTCCGGATACTCCTCAACAAAACGGGATAGCTGAACGGAAAAATCGAACCCTTCTTGAGATTACTAGAGCCATTATGTTAGAATCTCATGTCCCTGTCCATTTTTGGCCAGAAGCCATTGCCACAGCCACATATCTAACCAACCGACTACCTACTAAACCTCTTGCATACCAAACTCCTCTTGACACTCTTTCTTCCCATGTGTCCATCCCTTCTTATCATTCTCTACCTCCACGGGTGTTCGGATGTGTTGTCTATGTTCATCTCCCAAAAAGAATCAGAAATAAACTTGAACCACGAGCCATCAAATGTGTTTTTATTGGGTATGGGGTTACTCAAAAGGGGTACCGATGCTATGATCCCATTCAAAACAAAATCTACACCAGTCTTGACTGCGAGTTTTTTGAACACTCCTATTACTATACCCAGCCTGGTCCTCAGGGGGAGACTACGAATGATGACCTTAGCTGGTTAATATATCCAGAAATGATGGACCTTGATCCTCCAACGCAAGTAAGCAATACCACCGACGTCAACTCTGAAACATCTGTATCAGCTCCTTCTCCTCAAACCACTCCAATGACAACCACTGAGCACCCTGAGTCAACATCAGTTGAGGTAAATTCTGAATTGTGTACTGTTCCTACTGACTCTGTGTCTAGTGATAATTGTCAAAACAGATATGAGCTTCCTCACAGAAGCACGAGAGGTGTTCCTCCCAAAAGGTATGACCCGGAATATGAAGATCAACGGTCCAGATACCCCATAGAAAGAATCAGCAATGAAAACTTGTCCAACACAGCTGTTGCCTTCACTACCTCCCTGTACTCAACAAACATTCCCAGAACCGTGGAAGAAGCTTTTGAAGATGAGAAGTGGAGACAAGCCATGGAAAATGAATATGTTGCCTTGGAAAAAAATCACACATGGGATAAATGTATTCTACCCAAAGGGAAGAAGAAGGTAGGGTGTAGATGGGTATTCTCCATTAAGCACCGGGCAGATGGAACTATTGAAAGGTACAAGGCAAGATTGGTGGCCAAGGGTTACACTCAGACTTTTGGGATCGACTATTCAGAGACTTTTTCCCAGTAGCCAAGATAGACACAATACGAGTATTGTTCTCTATAGCAGCAAATAAAGATTGGCCCTTGTATCAGTTCGATGTTAAAAATGCCTTCCTCCATGGAAGCATTGAAGAAGAAGTCTATATGGAACCCCCTCCAGGATATTCTCATGACTTTAAAGATGGAGAAGGATGTAAATTGAAGAAAGCCCTGTATGGTTTAAAGCAGTCTCCAAGAGCTTGGTTTGGAAGGTTCACTAAGGCTATGAAGAAATTTGGGTACAGACAGAGTAATTCTGATCATACTTTATTCATAAAAGGGGCAAATCAGAAAATCACCTGTCTAATTATATATGTAGATGATATGATCATCACCGGAAATGATGAGGAAGAAATTGGTACCTTAAAGGGGAAGCTGTTTCAGGAATTTGAGATGAAAGATCTAGGAAACTTAAAGTACTTTCTTGGTATAGAAGTCTTAAGATCCACACAAGGGATTTTTATTCACCAACGAAAGTATATTCTTGATCTTTTAACTGAAACAGGAATGTTAGGTAGTAAACCGGCTGACACTCCAATTGTAGCAAATCATGGCCTTCAGGTCATAGAAGGGGCAAAGGCGACTGACAAAGAACAATATCAGAAGATTGTTGGGAAACTCATCTATCTAGCCCACACAAGACCAGATATTGCATATGCAGTGTGGGGTAGTGAGTAGATTCATGCATCTACCTCAAATACATCACATGACAGCAGTAATGAGGATTCTGAGGTATCTAAAGGGTACAAGCAGCACCGGGATCTACTTCGGGAAAAACGATAGCCTCGATATAATTGCCTACACCGATGCAGATTGGGCCGGAGACCGAGATGAAAGGAAATCCACTTCTGGATACTTCACCTTGGTAGGAGGGAATCTGGTCACTTGGAGAAGCAAGAAGCAAAAGGTTGTAGCCCTGTCAAGTGCGGAAGCTGAGTTCAGAGGAATTGTGAAGGGAATAACTGAAATCCTATGGATTAGGAAACTGCTAAATGAACTCGGTTTTCCTCAGAAAACAGCTTGCAAGTTATTTTGCGACAACAAAGCAGCAATAAGTATTTCTGGAAATCCTGTCCAACATGACAGAACAAAACATGTTGAGGTTGATCGACACTTCATCAAAGACAAGTTAGAAGACAAGGTTATCAAACTTCCATTTGTTCGATCAAAAGATCAACTGGCAGACATCCTAACCAAGGCTGTTAGTACTGAAGCTTTCAGCAATGTCTTGCGCAAGTTGAGCATTGGAAATCCGAGTGCACAACTTGAGGGGGAGTGTAGAAAATACCCATACTTAGAAAAATAATTATAGGAACAAAATAAGCTAATTATGTTAGTAATATATTCTGAATAATCTTTTTCCTTATCTGGTTCCGTATTTCTTTCCATCTTACCTGTATAAATGTAATAGTTATTTCACAAGAGCAATACACAGAAAATTAACCAAAAACTATTCTCTCTGTTTACGTATTTTAACATATATATACTAAGCAAAATCTGAATTCTATTACAAAATAGAAAGCTGTTGATTAGGATTGGTAATAATTGAAATATAAAATCTCTCTAGATGAGATAAACTCGTAACCTATATCAGAAGAAGAGCTAACAGAAAATTGAGGAATTAGGTGAGAAAACTACCTAATTGATCATGCCCTTCTTGCCCTTTTCGTAATTTCATTATAGAATGCTCACATGCAATCAGAACCCTTCAACTTCATTAACTCAAATAAAGTCTCGTGTGTTCATGTGTTATATTTCTATTTGTCGTTTACTTATTCTTTCGCTCAACTCATTTATCCAGGTCATTACAAAAATATCATTATTAAAGAAATCATCTTTTTGCACTACCAAAAAAATGGGTTCTAGCTACGGTTTATTAGCCATAGTTCAAAAAATCCTGACAAAATTAATGGAAAGTGTTGAGCTTTCCTACTAATAAGAGAACATCGCTAAAATAACGTGGGCAAAATTAGACGGATTGTGTAATTTCATTCCCTCACTTTTTATTTCATTTGCCCCCATTTCTTTTAAACCAAAATCAGCCAAAACTCTTTTTAATCGAGATTCACCCAAATCTACTTCATCCAAAATCACACAAATCTGTTCTATCCAAAAAAAGTTTCTTCACCCAAAATTAGCTTCATCAAAAATCACACTAATTATTGCTTCACTCCAATTTTTTTGAATGGTTCGAACAACAAAAACTGTAACCTTGCTTCTAATAGTAGCGAAAATGGTAAATTAACTTTTTTCATGTGACAAATCTTTGCTATCCAAGAGTTTTAAGTCAATTTGTTGAATATTCAGTTGTTTCTTTGAGTGATTTGTTGTACAAAAATTTAAAATCTTGGGTAAAGAAACTGTTTGGGAAGCCAAATTTTACCTTATGCATGAATACAAAAGAAAATTAATGTTTTGTAATCTCTACAATTTTTATAACTTTTGATGTTTTATTGTACAGATTTCTACCCGTTTTATTTTTAATATATTTACTAATTTAGGTTTTTTGATTGTTAATTTTCAGATTTTGCTCTGTTATTAATAACAGATAGTATTAAATAATAGTATTAAATAATATTAGTATTTACTGTGTACTAATCCTAGTCCTATTAGGATTAGTACTCCTTCCTATATCTCCTATATATATCTCCCATTTATTCCCTTAATAGGTTAACACTTCAATACAATCAATATTCCTTCATGGTATCAAGAGCCTGAAAACCTAGATCTTCTTTTCTCTAGTTTTTTTCTCTCTTTAGGGCACCGATCATTCCCTCTCTTCTGTTAGGCGGCGGCAGCCATGACAATCGAGGTGGATCCTCTCGATTCACTTCCTTCTGGCGTTAAACTCCTTCTCAGGCATCTTCATGCCCTGATTCCCGAAAAATTATCAGACATAAATTACCCTACATGGAAAATCACCGTTCTTACAGCCTTTGAGGCCAATTACCTTCTCAAATACGTCGATAGAAGCACAGAACCGCCGCCGGCAGTCATCACCGCCACGGACAAATCAGAAAAAACCAATCCGGCCCATGCCGCCTGGAAAGCCGTGGATGGCCAGATCCGATCATGTTTGATTGCGGTCATCTCTCCCACAGTTCAGAAACACGTCCGATCCTACACAACTGCTTCAGCCCTGTGGACGGCCCTCGCAACACGCTATGCATCAATTTCCCACTCTCATATTTTTCAATTGCGTGATCGTCTCCACACAATTACCAAAGGCACGAAAACTATGGCGGAGTATTTAGACGAGGTCTCCACCATCATCACAGATCTCGACACCGTGAACGATGTCATTCCCGAAAAAGATCTCATCATGTGCGTCGTTCGGGGGCTCCCATCAGCTTACTCCTCCATTAAACAGGCGGTTCGCATCAGTTCAACGCCCGTTGACCTGGATACTCTCTCCCCGTGGCTAAAAAGTGAAGAAATCAACGTGGATCTGGAGAGATAACATTTTCTCCGAGAAGCCGCTGTTATGGAGCCGGCCGCCGCCCTCACCGCAAGCCAGAACTATCGCGGGGGGCGTGGTGGCAGCCGACAGTGGAGCCAGTGGAGCCGCGGCGGCTACGGCAGAAACAGCAGAGGCCGCGGGCGCGGCGGTCGGCAGGGCAGTCGTTCGCCGTACAATGGTCAGCAGCACGGCAGCAACAACAGCCTGCACTCCTTCGGCAGCGGCGGGCAGTCATCTTCCAGCGGCTGGCAGGGCACTTACGAGCGGGATCGTCCAACTTGTCAAATCTGTCAGGAAACAGGACACACCGCTGCTCGTTGCTGATTTCGGTATGAGGAGAGCCGAAATAGTGATAACCGTGCCAATTATGCATCTCAAGCCGGCCCTTCCTCTTAATAGCTGTTGGATACTGGGGCCAACATGCACGTTACTTCTGATCTATCCAAGCTTAACGCTCCAAATCCATATCATGGCTCCAATGGTATTATTGTTGGCAACGGTGAGTCCCTTAATATTTCTCACACTGGCACGGGTACCATTAAAACCCCCACCGCTATCTTTCACCTAGGTAACCTTACCCACGTCCCTTCTATTAAATCCAATCTCCTTTCAGTTCACCAATTCACAAAAGACAATAATTGCTCACTCTTGTTCACCTCTAATGATTTTCATATCCTAGACAATACTACCAAGAGGGTGATTTTTCAGGGCCCCTGTGAGCATGGTGTGTACGTTCTTCCTGGCACAAGTTCGTCTGCCCACCCAGTTTCAGAAAGCGTTCCACTGGCTCCGGTGGCTCTTTCGGCTGATGGCCACAGTCTGTTGTGGCACAGTCGTCTGGGTCACCCGTCTACTTAAATAATAAATTCTTTAATGTCTCAATTAGGTTTTTCTTCCATTCATGTAAATCTCATAAATTACCTTTTACTTTATCTGAGAAGCGTACAACTGCACCTTTTCAACTTATTCATTCTGACCTATGGGGTCCTACTGCTGTTCCTTCATTTGCTGGTTTTTGCTATTATATTTGTTTTGTGGATGATTTTACAAAATACACTTGGTTGTACCCACTAAAACACAAATCACAGGCATACACCACCTTTGTCACTTTTGAAAAAATGGTCAAAACACAATTCAATTCTCATGTTAAACTTTTTCGAAGTGACAATGGAAAGGAATATGTCAATAACATCTTTGGCCAGTTTCTGCAATCCCTGGGAATTATACATCAAACCTCCTGTCCATACACTCCCGAACAGAATGGGGTGGCTGAACGTAAGCATCGCCATCTCATTGAAACGGTGGTTACTCTTCTACATCAATCTCATCTCCCTGTCTCCTTTTGGGTAGAAGCTCTAGCCACCGCAAACTACCTCATTAACAGAATGCCAGTCACACTCTCTCCAACAAATCACCCTATCAACTCCTTTACCAAGAACTTCCCAATTATACCCACCTCCACGTCTTTGGGTGTCTTGCCTACCCTTGGCTACGCCTCATATTACTCACAAATTACAACCCCGATCCCGTCCTTGTATTTTTTTAGGCTATCATCCTACCTCCAAGGGTTATCGCTGTCTTGACCCACAAACTCATAAAGTCTACATATCTCGTCATGTCAAATTTGTCGAAAATGAGTTTCCCTACGAGTCTATTTCCTCCTCCACAAATACATCATTCATTGGCGTCCTTCCCCTTTTTCCAACATACTCATAGGGTCCCTCACCACCTTCCCCCACACCTCCACCCACTACCCAACCACCCCTCATCACCCCTTCGACTGTCACCCACAGTACACCCGCAACCACCACCCACACCCACAACCAACCCGAACCACCCCATACCCACAACATCTCCAGCCCGATCTGTTTTGGGTCCTTTCCGGCCACCCCCGAATCACCACCGCCCGTGCCACTCCCCAATACTCATCCCATGTTAATCCGTGGCAAAGCCGGTATCTTTAAACCCAAAACCTTTCAGGCTACCATACTACCAAATACACCCCTTCTCGATAGTGAACCAACAACCTACTCTGTTGCCTCAAAAAATGCTTATTGGCGTCATGCTATGGATGACGAGTTTAAGGATTTGACTGATCAGAAAACTTGGGTTCTTGTACCTAAGCCCCATGGGCGGCACCCAGTGGGCTGTAAATGGGTGTACAAAATTAAACACAATGCGGATGGCAGTATTTCCAGGTACAAGGCTCGTTTGGTTGCTAAAGGCTACAATCAGGAGTATGGGCTTGATTACTCCGAGATATTCAGTCCTGTTATTCGGCAGGAAACCATTCGCCTAGTACTGTCACTCGCCGTGCGCAACAATTGGCTCATCAATCAGTTGGATGTTTCCAATGCTTTTCTTCATGGCATGCTTGATGAAACTATCTACATGACGCAACCACCGAGCTATGTTGATCCCCGCTTCCCTCAACATGTTTGCAAACTCCAGAAGTCTCTGTATGGGCTCAAGCAAGCCCCCCGTGCTTGGTACACACGTCTGAAAACGTTCCTCCAGGGACTCGGCTTCACGTGTTGCGTACACGACACGAGTCTGTTTACTCGACATTCAGCACACGGTACAGTTATTCTTCTTGTCTATGTAGATGATATCATTATTACAAAGCTCTACTGTAGCTCTCATTCAGGATGTCACTCGAGCTATGCATACTACCTTCAAAATGAAGGACCTTGGCCCGTTACATTATTTTCTGGGAATGGAGGTTTCTCGAACAGGCAGCGGCTTGTTTCTTCATCAGTCAAAATATGCTCGAGATCTGTTGCAGAAATCTGGACTGGAAAAATGCACCAGTCAACCAACATCGATGACAGTCTCTTCGTCTACGACTGGAGCCGACACCCCATTTGCCGATATCACCCACTTCCGCAGCCTCATTGGGGCTCTACAGTATCTGGCCATTACCCGTCCTGACATCAAGTTTGCTATCAACCGAGTTGCTTAGCGCATGTATCAACCAAGTGAACATGATTACTATTGTCTAAAACGCATTCTGAGGTACATTGAAAAATTGATGTTTATTTACCTTAGTGGAGCTTCAGAAACATATCTCCTTTACGATATTTTTAGAGAATCATAAGAGAGTTTCAGCACTAAACTCAAGTCATAACTGAAGGAATATTGATTGTATTGAAGTGTAAACCTAATAAGGGAATACATGGGAGAATATATAGGAGATATAGGAAGGATTACTAATCCTGATAGGACTAGGATTAAGGAGTACTAATCCTAATAGGACTAGGATTAGTACACAGTAAATACTAATATTATTTAATACTATTTATTTAATACTATCTGTTACTATCCCCCCTCAAGCTGAGCTGAGCGGAAGCGAACGGAAGCTTGGAACTGAGGTAATCGTGCTGTCGGCTCGGGAGAGGCTTGGTGAGAATATCAGCCGGTTGTTCTTCAGTGGGTACATACTGCACAGTCATGGTGCCAGCCTTAACTTCATCGCGAACAAAGAGACAATCGGTATCAACATGCTTCATTCTGGTGTGTAGGACGAAATTCTTGGCCACACAGATGGTTGATTTGTTGTCACAGTAGAGAGCAGGAACAGTATGAGTGGCGCGGAGTTCGCGAAGAATATATGTGACCCACATGGTCTCAGCAGCAAGAAGAGCAAGGGCGCGGTATTCAGCTTCAGTCGAGGATCGAGACCTTGGGTTGTTTTATTGTACACCAGGAGATCAGGTTCGGCCCCAAAAAAACGAGAAACCCCGATGTAGATTTTCTGTCATTTTTATCATTCACCCAATCTGTATCTGAGAAACCCCGAAGCTCCAAGTCCCCGGGTCGAATGAGTAAACCACGACCAAGAGTGCCAAAAATGTACCTGAGAATGCGTTTTAGACAATGGTAATCATGTTCACTTGGTTGATGCATGCGCTGAGCAACTCGGTTGACAGCAAACTGGATGTCAGGACGGGCAATGACCAGATATTGTAGAACCCCAATGAGGCTGCGAAAGTGGGTGATATCGGCAAAGGGGGTGTCGGCTCCATTCGTAGACGAAGAGACTGCCATCGGTGTTGGTTGACTGGTGCATTTTTCTAGTCCAGCTTTCTGCAACAAATCCCGAGCATATTTTGACTGATGAAGAAACAAGTCGTTGCCTGTCTGAGAAACCTCCATTCCCAGAAAATAATGTAACGGGCCAAGGTCCTTCATTTTGAAGGTAGTATGCATAGCTCGAATGACATCCTGAATGAGAGCTGCAATAGAGACTGTAATAATGATATCATCTACATAGACAAGAAGAATGACTGTACCGTGTGCTGAATGTCGAGTAAACAGACTCGTGTCGTGTACGCAACACGTGAAGCCGAGTCCCTGGAGGAACGTTTTCAGATGTGTGTACCACGCACGGGGGGCTTGCTTGAGCCCATACAGAGACTTCTGGAGTTTGCAAACATGTTGAGGGAAGCGGGGATCAACATAGCCCGGTGGTTGCGTCATGTAGATAGTTTCATCAAGCATGCCATGAAGAAAAACATTGGAAACATCCAACTGATTGATGAGCCAATTGTTGCGCACGGCGAGTGACAGTACTAGGCGAATGGTTTCCTGCCGAATAATAGGACTGAATGTCTCGGGGTAATCAAGCCCATACTCCTGATTGTAGCCTTTAGAAACCAAACGAGCCTTGTACCTCGAAATACTGCCATCTGCATTGTGTTTAATTTTGTACACCCATTTACAGCCCACTGGGTGCCGCCCATGGGGCTTAGGTACAAGAACCCAAGTTTTCTGATCAGTCAAAGCCTTAAACTCGTCATCTATAGCATGACACCAATAAGCATTTTTTGAGGCAACAGAGTAGGTTGTTGGTTCACTATCAGGAATGGGTGTATTTGGTAGTATGGTAGCCTGAAAGGTTTTGGGTTTAAAGATACCGGCTTTGCCACGGGTTAACATGGGATGAGTATTGGGGGGTGGCACAGGCGGTGGTGATTCGGGGTTGGCCGGGAAGGATCCAAAACGGATCGGGCTGGAGATGTTGTGGGTATGGGGTGGTTCGGGTTAGTTGTGAGTGTGGGTGGTGGTTGCGGGTGTATTGTGGGTGACGGTCGAAGGGGTGATGAGTGGTGGTTGGGTAGTGGGTGGAGGTGTGGGGAAGGTGGTGAGGGACCCTGTGAGTATACTGGAAAAAGAGGAAGGACGCCAATGAATGACGTATTTGTGGAGGAGGAAATAGACTCTAAGGAAACTCATTTTCGACAAATTTGACATGACGAGATATGTAGACTTTATGTGTTTGTGGGTCAAGACAGCGATAACCCTTGGAGGTAGGATGATAGCCCAAAAAAATACAAGGACGGGATAGGGGTTGTAATTTGTGAGTAATATGAGGGCGTAGCCAAGGGTAGGCAAGACACCCAAAGACGCGGAGGTTGGTATAATTCGGAAGTTCTTGGTAAAGGAGTTGATAGGGTGATTTGTTGGAGAGGGTGTGACTGGGCATTCTGTTAATGAGGTAGTTTGCGGTGGCTAGAGCTTCTACCCAAAAGGAGATAGGGAGATGAGATTGATGTAGAAGAGTAACCACCGTTTCAATGAGATGGCGATGCTTACGCTCAGCCACCCCATTCTGTTCAGGAGTGTATGGACAGGAGGTTTGATGTATAATTCCCAGGGATTGCAGAAACTGGCCAAAGATGTTATTACATATTCCTTTCCAATGTCACTTCGAAAAAGTTTAACATGAGAATTGAATTGTGTTTTGACCATTTTTTCAAAAGTGACAAAGGTGGTACAACCAAGTGTATTTTGTAAAATCATCCACAAAACAAATATAATAGCGAAAACCAGCAAATGAAGGAACAACAGTAGGACCCCATAGGTCAGAATGAATAAGTTGAAAAGGTGCAGTTGTACGCTTCTCAGATAAAGTAAAAGGTAATTTATGAGATTTAGCAATTGAATAGGAGTCACAATTGTTTACATGAATGGAAGGAAAACCTAATTAAGACATTAAAGAATTTATTATTTGAGTAGACGGGTGACCCAGCCGACTGTGGCACAACAGACTGTTGCCATCAGCCGAAAGAGCCACCGGAGCCACAGGAACGCTTTCTGAAACTGGGTGGGTAGACGAACTTGTGCCAGGAAGAATGTACAGACCATGCTCACAGGGGCCCTAAAAAATCACCCTCTTGGTAGTATTGTCTAGGATCTGAAAATCATTAGAGGTGAACAAGAGTGAGCAATTATTGTCTTTTGTGAATTGGTGAACTGAAAGGAGATTGGTTTTTATAGAAGGGACGTGGGTAAGGTTACCTTGATGAAAGATAGCGGTGGGGTTTTTAATGGTACCCGTGCCAGTGTGAGAAATACTAAGGGACTCACCGTTGCCAACAGTAATACCATTGGAGCCATGATATGGATTTGGAGCGTTAAGCTTGGATAGATCAGAAGTAACGTGCATGTTGGCCCCAGTATCCAACAGCCATTCAGAGGAAGGGTCGGCTTGAGATGCATAATTGGCACGGTTATCACTATTTCGGCTCTCCTCATACCGAAACCAGCAACGAACAGCGGTGTGTCCTGTTTTCTGACAGATTTGACAAGTTGGGCGATCCCGCTCGTAAGTGCCCTGCCCGCCGCTGCCGAAGGAGTGCAGGCTGTTGTTGCTGCCGTGCTGCTGATCGTCGTACGGCGGACGACTGCCCTGCCGACCGCCGCGCCCGCGGCCTCCGCTGTTTCTGCCGTAGCCGCCGCGGCTCCCCTGCCAGCCGCCACCACGCCCCCCGCGATAGTTCTGGCTTGCGGTGAGGGTGGTGGCCGGCTCCATAATAGCGACTTCTCGGAGAAGAAGTTTGCTCTCCAGATCTACGTTGATTTCTTCACTTTTTAGCCACGAGGAGAGAGTAGCCAGGTCAACGGGCGTTGGACTGATGCGAACCGCCTGTTTAATGGAGGAGTAAGCTGATGGGAGCCCCCGAACGACGCACATGACGAGATCTTTTTCGGGAATGATTTCGTTCACGCTGTCGAGGGCTGTGATGATGGTGGAGACCTCGTCTAAATACTCCGCCATAGTTTTCGTGCCTTTGGTAATTGTGTGGAGACGATCACGCAATTGAAAAATATGAGAGTGGGAAATTGATGCATAGCGTGTTGCGAGGGCCGTCCACAGGGCTGAAGCAGTTGTGTAGGATCGGACGTGTTTCTGAACCGTGGGAGAGATGACCGCAATCAAACATGATCGGATCTGGCCATCCACGGCTTTCCAGGCGGCATGGGCCGGATTGGTTTTTTCTGATTTGTCCGTGGCGGTGATGACTGTCGGCGGCGATTTTGTGCTTCCATCGACGTATTTGAGAAGGTAATTGGCCTCAAGGGCTGTAAGAACGGTGATTTTCCATGTAGGGTAATTTATATCTGATAATTTTTCGGGAATCAGGGCATGAAGATGCCTGAGAAGGAGTTTAACGCCAGAAGGAAGTGAATCGAGAGGATCCACCTCGGTTGTCATGGCTGTCGCCGGCCAAGAGAAGAGAGGGAACGATCGGTGCCCTAAAGAGAGAAAAAAAACCTAGAGAAAAGAAGATCTAGGTTTTCTGGCTCTTGATACCATGAAGGAATATTGATTGTATTGAAGTGTTAACCTAATAAGGGAATACATGGGAGATATATATAGGAGATATAGGAAGGAGTACTAATCCTAATAGGACTAGGATTAAGGAGTACTAATCCTAATAGGACTAGGATTAGTACACAGTAAATACTAATATTATTTAATACTATTTATTTAATACTATCTATTATTAGTTTTAATGACTGATATATTTAAAATATTATTTTATATATTTTGTGATATTAAATTCACCCGCGAAGCGTGAATAATTTTACTAGTATATATATATACATATAGTTTAACCTTCTTCACAACATGTAACTCTGTTGCTACTTTTGAGAACTACATTTATCCAGTTTAGAAAGTTCTAATTTATCGCCTAAATCACTTAATAGTTACGTCCATAAATTTTGAAGTTGTCTATTGTGATAATAGTGATATTTAATATTAATTGATCATTATTTGACATTTAAGTCTTCTTTTAAGAAAACGTTAATAATTATGAAAATTAATGATGAATTGGACATATTTTAATTTTTATTTAATGTGAAATTTTTTTATAAAATGATTATCTACACTAAGCGTGAACTAGTTACATAAAAAATGTGGCAAGTGTTGCAACGACCAATGAGTCAAAGTTTAAATTTTAAGTAAGAAAAGTTTCTTTTACATTTTCGCTATATATTTCTAATATTTAATTTTTTACAAAGACGAGTCTTGTGAAAATAAGTTTGTAAATAATGTCAATGTTTGTGTTATGGTTTTATGATATTGTGCTAAAGATTTTAGTAGAACTATATCTATTGTAGTTTTATATGGGTCTGAAATGGATAGAATGTGTGTAGATTTTACTTTTATCTTTGCAGAGTAGAGATAATTTTAAATAAATTTTTGACTCAAAAAGAAGATATTCGAAAAAGAATTGTAAAAAAAGTGTGACAACAAAATATATGCAAAGATAGAAAACAAATGATGCTACAAATAGTAGAACACCTCGACGTATAAGAAACTACATAATTACGTACCAAGTATTACTACTAAGGTTGCAAAGAGATGGAGCTAGCCCCTCTCCTCTTTCATCTAGAAAGCGACAATACTAGCTATCAACTAATTTTCTATCATATTCCACTTCTTCACTTTCTTATATATCTAGGGTCATATACTCAATATAAGTAGTTTCATTTGTGTAAATATCATAATTGGAGGTGTATGTCAAACTTGATTATTTAATATCTTATCAACTATAAATTATTCAAATGTTATTGATGCTTAAAGTAATTACTATTAATGCAGAAATACAACAATGTACCTAGAGTAGTCCCACACAGTAGAGTCTAGGGAGACTAGACTATACTCCTATCTTATCTCTACCTCAGGGTCTTCACCTCTGAGGTGAAATAGAGAGACTATTTTCAATAGACTCTGACTGAAGCCAAACACAGTCTGGGAAAATACATAAGAAAAGTATATATAGTAGACAACATATAGTAACATATGGTTTCTCTTGCAATGCCTTTTCCAATGGGTTTCAAAGAATAAAAAAAATCCTCTATTAGATAGCCCATAAAATGACCAAAGTAAATGCATTCCTTGTGAACATAACCATGAATAGTCCTAATAAGACAATTCAACCAATCTTTTGTTTTGCAAGAACTTTTCAAGGACCAAATGATCCTTTTCTTTCATTCATACTTCATATAAGTCACTCTAAAACCCCAGAGTAGGAACAAAACAATACTCCAACAAAATAATACTACAAAAAAACTACACAAAATAATAGATAGTAATAGAAATCAAAGAACAAGAATTACAAGAGTAGTCCTACGACTATTGGTAAAGGCAACAAGATAAATCACTCTTGCCTAATAACCTTCTATCTAATTGTGTCCAGTGGGAAGTGAAACTATAAAAATATGTGTTAACAACATTAAAAAAGTCTTAAGTACCCATCCTAGATCCATTGGGCCAACTATATGATTTATTCATTGGGTGCTCTATGTTAATTTTATACAAATACATATCGATTTCTACATAGATATATATATATATTTCGTAACGAAGTTAATGGGTGCTCGAGCACCCGGCGGACACCATGTGGGTCCGCCCCTGATTGTGTCCACATCCTCCTATCTAAGATCATGTCCTTGGTATCTTCTCTAATCACCTCTCCCAATGCTTCTTTGGTTAACATCTACCTCTCTTGAATCGATCCATAACAAACCTTTCGTTGTAATATATATTGTTAAATACAAATATCGAATTGGGCCCTAACCCAAATGGTGATATCGCTTCCTACCAAGAAATTTTTTTATATTCAAACTTCATTCACTGCACCACATCTTCGACGAATATATTTGCGTTTATGATTTTGCCATCTTAGTTTTTTTCCAAAGCAATGAAGGTCAACATCTATTTGCCCATCCAATTGTAGAATTTGTAGAGAAGCAAAATTTAAATGTGCTTATTTTTCAACATAGAAAAAAGGAGTTCCATCTATATTTGTACAGCACATCACCTACCATTGATTTTTAAAATTAGTAAAACTTGTGATTGATTCATGAAGAAACTTAATTTTTATTAGGTTGTCCCTTTGGAAACTAGAAGAAGAAAAATGTATTTGGTAACTTTACTTTTAAATTACCAAATAATTATATTCAATGCATATATAATAAGAACAAACTCATCTTATTGAGTCGTACATACATTTTGAATATCCTATATAATAAATTCGAAATCATTGATCAAATACTGGATAATTTTATTTGGTAAAAATGTACACTGTGGCACTCCGTAAGTAGGAATTTGGACAACTATTTGACTTTGCAATGCTTCAAAATTACATCTAAAAAATAATAAAATAAAAAAATGTGTCACATAACCTATAATTATTACACTCAAATTATACTTTTTCAACTCGTATGCTACTATTTAATTTTATAAAATGTCTGTAAAGCCTATAACACATTGGATCTAATGTCAATTAATTAATGTCGATAAAAATTTTAACATATTTTTTAATACGTATATTTATTACCTCTAAAAACTATTTTTGTTACATCATCGATCGAGGTGTTTGCATATTATATCCAAACAACAATTTCTGGTGTTGATCAGCAATGATATCCTAAGCTATTTGATCATGTAACTATATATTTGACACATGGTCTACAACGACCCTCATAAGTACATGTTAATATATATAGTTTTGGGTATGAATTTTTTTTTTGTTATGTTAGAGCATTATCTTCGGAATAAATATTATGCAATTCGAATTTTATCGAAACTTCAATATAGACAACGAGAGATTAATTTACTAGGTAGTCAAAACATCAAGTGGAAGCAATTGAGATTATTCCATTTGTAGTTGAGACTACTGCACTCATTTTAATTACGGGGGGAAAAGTGAATAAAGATCTGTTTCAACCGAACATGAAACCATATCAAGATATTATTAACATGTGATATTTAGATGATTAATGCGAGTCCGGAGCCTAAAGGGTGAAAAATGTTAACAAAAATTTTAAAACGGTATATAAATTTTTTTTAATCAAAATGGTAAAATCGCTCATAAAGTAGCGATTTTGTCCGCTAGAAAAAGTAAAATCGCTGCAATAGCAGCGATTTATTAAATTTAATTTTTTTTTAAAAAAAATTAAACAAAATCGCTCCCAAAGCAGCGATTTCCAAACTCAAATTTTCTTTTTTTTTAATACATTGCTGTTGAGGCAGCGACTTAAGTTTTTTTTAAAAAAATTATTTTTTGCTTTTTTTTTAAAGTTTAAATAATTTTTTTTAAAAAAAATCAACTCGCAGCGGTTTTTAATTAAATTTTTTTCTTTTTTTTTTTAAAATCAAATCGCTAAACCGCTGCAATTTGATTTTTTTAAAAAAATTATTTAAACTTTTTTGCCGTTTTAGTTTTAAAAAAATTTCATGTACCGTTTTGGAATTTTTGTTTACATTTTTCACCCTTTTGGCTCCGAACTCTGATTAATGTTATCTAACTACACTTTTTTTCCTTATTTTTTTATTATTTCCGATCATTTAAAAAATTATAAAAATCCCTCTTTTTCATAATTTCTTTCACTTTTTTGGATACATCATGTAAACTATCACCTTAAGATTTTTTTTCTTTTTTTCACGCCTAAAATCACTCTATGGTATCACTATCACCAATTATCTCTGTCACTCTATTTCTTTTAATTTCAATTTTTTCTCTTTTCGATTTATCAATTGCAAATTATTGAAGAGCTTCTTATTCTTCTTTATTCATTTTTTTCTTTCCACTTCATTAGGTATCAATTTATTTTTTTTTAGTTTTTTCATTGACGAATTCAGTTGAAGAAGGACACATCTTCAATTTTAATCTCGTGGAAGAAATGACCCCCAAAAATGGAAAGATCGAGTTGTTGGTGGCTCCGATAAGGACTTTGAGTCGAGATCCATAGACACTATTAAATATAACTGTCGTACATAAACACCAATGCTATATAACAAAATTAGTTTATATCATATTCATAGTTATGTATATGACACATAACTTTGTTATGTTATAACATAGTTTTTATCAGACATTGTGATATCTTACATGTTGTTTAGTATCCGCATCATTGTTTTATCATATTCATAGTTTATTTTATATGATAAATAAATATATAAAATTATTGATTTTCTATAATCTGTTATGGTTTGGGAGAGATTTGAGAGAAGAAAATTTAAAATTAGAATTGTTTGGAGCTATTATTTGAGTAAGATTAACATCAATTTGATTTGCATGATTTGGAGAACTGACATTTAATTTTCTTTTTAATCTCAACAAACTAGTTGTATAATATATCAAAGTGATGTATATGGAAGAATGGGATGTATCCGAAAAAATGGAATGTATCTGGGAGAATGAGATGTATCCGGATGACAATAATTTTTTTAGGAGATTTTAGTAAATTGAAAAAGAGTAGAAATATAATGCAATTTGCTCCTTACACTATGAGATTCCTAAAAAAATTTACTTAATTAAACACTTGTAATAAAATATTATTCATAATTATACATAAATTATATATATGAATTATGATAGTGTAAAATATACTTATATTATCATTCTTTGTAACATAATTAAATTTTAATAAGAGGCGATCCACACCAATTAGGAGGGGTGCATATACATCCACTAACTTTGAAAAAAATTATATGTATATATGTATATCTATTTTGAGAACCTAACAAAAATTAGAATATAGTTAACAGTACACTCATGGAAAAAAAATATAAAGTGCCGTTGTGTTATTGATATAAAATAGAGAAATCACCCTTGAGACCACGGATCGAATCCAGCTAAAATCCTTTATCATTATTTTTATTTTCATTAATTTATTTTAAAACTCATATTTAAGCAAAGATAATACTAATACATTCGAAATCTTCGATCTAAATTCACCATTTTAGTATCATATATATTTTATGAGAGTGTCCAAATCAAGATTGGGTTAGGGAAGTAGTAGCTATCCATCTCAAATCATTTGCAAAAGACATCAAATGAGGATGAATTGCTAATTAATATTAAACCTTTTGATTTTCCTAACCACTTGGGTCCCTATAATTATCATTCACAATCCTTTTTACGTCACCTTTTTTGACTTATTACTCTAGTCAACTCATATATACACGCTTTCTTCTCCCTCCATCTTTTATCTCATATTTAAATTTTTAATTTTATGAGTTTTAAATTTTAAAATTGTTATTTCAATTGTTTATAAATTTATTATTTATACATATATAATAAATTCTTAAAATACACATATTATCCAAATAAAAACAAATAAATTTATGTAAATTTATAGTTAAATTTCTAACACTACTCGCTAATCATATATATCTTTCATATATGTTGATGAAAGTCCAAACCGTAAAGTGCTAGGAAATTATATTAAACATGTAGTTTATGTATCTACTCTCTCATAAAGTCATCAAGGATACTTCATTTACAACTTCTTAGAAATTATAATATTCAAAAAGTTTTAGCGATATAGTAATCTATATAAATGCTTCGCTAGGTGATTTTGATTAATGTCAGATAAGATTCTCCATATATTATTTCTCTCGTTTCAATTTATGTGATATTTTAATTTTTTTCTCACGACAAAATTGAGTAATTCTTTAATCTAAATTGGTTCATATCAACTTAATGTTTCTATTTTTAAGTTTATATATACAAAACCATACAAAAAATATCATAATTAAGTGGCAATTAATTATTTTCATGTTGATTTGATGATTTAAAAAAATATATTGATCACAATTTACATAGCTTAAATCGTGAAATGCGAAAAAAATGGCACATAAACAGGAAAAAAATTTGGTAAAAGACAATTAGGACGGAGGGAGTAACTATATATTATAGGCTTCAACAAATATATTTATTAAGTATTCCGTCAGCTTCAATATATGTGAACATCATTTAAAGCGTACAGAGTTTAAGAAAGAATTAAAGAAAGAGTTTTGTTGAGATTTAAAACATGTTATAACATGTGTTCACATAAATTGCAACATATGGAATATATTTCTGCAAAACAATATATATCAATCAGAGGCAGATCTAGGATTTAGAGTTATTGGGTGCCAAGCAGAGGCGGACCCATGTGATTTGATAAGGGTGCACGTTTATCCGTTAACTTAAAAAGAAATCACACGTATATATGTATATTTATCGTGAAAAATTAACATAAAATAGGATATAATTAATAGAGGACCCAAAAGAAGCTAGGGGTGCCCTTATTTAGTTGGTACAAGCCAGAGGAACCACTTCCCAGAATACTGTTTAGTCTTATTTCATTATTTTTATTTCAAGTTTAGCTTATAAATCATATTTAAGTCATTAGTTACTAATTAAATACTACATTATTCGTTAATTGTTGTGAAAGTTTTGTTAACTACCTAAATTGAGATAGTATCGGTGCATCAAAATCTTCAAATTTTGGATTCGTCTCTAATGTTTAGTAGACTCATTGATTAAATAAATTTTAAATTTAGATAAAATTATCCGTCTATGGCTAAATGAGAAAACAGAATTGGGCGAAGGACGCAAGGCTGAAAGTTTAATTAATGACAATTTTTTGTTGTTCAAAAATTTAAAGGAAGAGTCATGATTTCAACGGACAACGGTGAAGAGAATTTTTTTTATTATATATTTAATTATATAAAGAAAAGTCAAAAAATTATATTAAATTAGTTAAAAAATATTTATTGACTAATACTTAATAATAGTAGAAAAAAAATAAAAAAACAACAGAAAATGTGCCTTGTCTAAAGAAAAATTAAAACAAAAAAAGGCTGCCCTGAAAGCTGCTTGCTGGAATCGAGATCCTGCGAACTAAGACTCAATAAGTCGATGGTCTAATACTGTGCCAAAGGTCACTTTTATTCGGTGGGTGGCACGTTTATTATTTATACATGTGTTATGTATAAATACTTATAGGTAAATAGAGTTTTCGTCGAAGCTCGTGAGTGGCGTGATATTTCCACGGGCCTTAATAGATCCGCCCCTGATATCAATCAATTAGGAAAGATTGAAACGTCGAAAGTCTATTCAAAACAATTTCTTTACATCTCAAATTTAATTTTGTAAGATTATACCAAATATATGAGTCTGGAGCCTAAAGGGTATAAAATATTAATAAAAATTTCAAAATGGTATATAAAATTTTATATTAACCAAAACGGCAAATTTGCTGGAACAACAGTGATTTCCTCCACCGGAAAAAGCAAAATCGCTGCAGTAGCAGCGATTTTGCAAAATGTAATTTTTTTTAAAATTTTTTTTTAATCGTTACCTAGGCAGCGATTTTCAATTTTTTTTAATTTTTTTTAAAAAGAAAATCGTAGGAAAAACAAATTTATTGATTTTCAAATATTTTTTTGAAATTCAAATATATAGCTTATAAGAAAATATGCATTGTTTTAAAAAAATTAAGAATAAGTAAGGTAACAAAAATATTTTCTTTCTAAAAAAATATATTATATTGAATTTAAATTTAGATGATGTTTGAGTTTAAAAGAATTCTAACTTTTTAACTTCTTTTATTTATATTTTCACAATGTCATATAATGTTAATCTTCATATTTTTTAATCACCGATCATTAGCTTCATTGGTGAGTTTACTATCTTCTTCATATTCTTTATTTTATTATAGATCTTTTAAAAAATATTTTTATTTTCTATATGCCTTTATTTTTTATATGCAGATGAGAGATTTCCATTTAATTTTTTTTTTTTTAGAAAATCTAGGCAGCGATTTCCATTTTTTTTAAAGTAGCAATTTTCTATTTTTTTTTTGAAAATCGCTGCCTAGGTAGCAATTTATTTTTTTAAAAAAAATCACATTTTGTAAAATCGCTGCAGTAGCAGCGATTTTGCTTTTTACGGTGAAGAAAATTGCCATTTTGATTAATATAAAATTTTATATACCGTTTTGAAATTATTATTAATATTTTATACCCTTTAGGCTCCGGACTCTCAAATATATTATCATTGTACAACCAAATGATTGAAATATTAAAAAGAATCCAAATTGCAAAGCTAGGCTATATTGTCCTTCTGATTTTTGTTATAATCCTTTAAATATAAAAAAAATATAAGTCTAATCTCTGAAATAAGTTTTCAGCAAGAAGAAATGAAACTTAAAAGAAAGACGACGTGGATGTGGACGTAGAATTTCTAAATCATATGTGTTTTATTCCATAAAGGAAAAAATATATACTAAGTGAGAATTGATTTCTGATTTTTAGGTAAACAACTCAAATTTTAATCTAAGTTCACTATCATATAGTACGAGTTTTGGTATATATTATTTAATTAACTCTTTCTGTTTCTAATATATATAGATCATTGATTCACGTGTATCATAAATTGTACCGTAAAACCTACCCCTGCCTATGATTTTCTCCTCCATCCATTTTTAGCTCATTTTCAGCTTAATTTATTTCGATCCATCTCATCAACGTTTTAATTGATATATCTAGTCAAAAGAAATCTTGTAAAATAATTTCAAAATTATATTTTTTTATTTGATATAGAGCCACAATAAGAAAAATCGTCATTTTATTATGTACTAAAAATTATGAAAGTAGAAGTAATTAAAACTTTGTATAAATAAAGCAGATTGAATTTTAATCCATTGTAGCTCATTTTCAAATATTTTTTGACGAATCAATAATCCTAACATTTTGTAACTCATTCCATCTTGAATTTACCTAAATTTAATTCAACCCGTTCATTTATCACCGGACATACGTTATATGATTAAAATATAGTTTAATTTCTTGCTGAATTGAATATATCTCACAAAAGTTGACAAGAAAGAAATAAAACAAAACAAAAGACAGAAGCTAAAATCCTACGTAACTTTTACTTTAATTTGGACAGCTTTGATTTGGTTATAATTATATGCATGAATAATATTCTAGTTTACGTGTTTTTTTGTCACTATTCAGCAGCTTTTTGCATGATTATTATTATTACTACAATTAAATCACTAAATATATGCCTTTACCCTACGTAGCTGTTAGCCATCAATTAACCAATATATTTGTGAAGGCAGTGAAAAATACAGTAACATAATTATATTTCACTAACTAATTTAAAGATAATAGTTATATATAATATCAAACTCCAAGATTCTATGCATTAGTAATATAATATAATGTGTACAAAACTCTACATATTGTATATGTCAACGCGTTCTTATAAGTATTAATTAAATCACAATATATGTTCAATATATATTGAGAATAAAAAAAAGAAGAGGAAGACATAAAAAGTGGTAAAACAAGAAACTCCAAGCCCTTACATGCCATATTTACTAGTACTCATGATATACTCTGATAATTAAGATCATTTTTATTCGATATCATGAATAGATATGTCTGTCAACAGTATCATATATATATCTTCTTGTAATTAATTATAATTAACAACTAGGGAATATCATGGAAGAAGGAGTCTTCAAGAAGAATATCAGGCCAATCTGAATTAGGGTTTGCTCCTCCAAAGAAAGGAGGAGTACAATTAGTATTATCTCCTTCTCCAGTATGATTAATGGAGGAATTTGATTGATCATTTGTTGCAATAATCGCCGGAGAAGAAGAAGAGGTAGGAGGAAGTTGCCATGGAGAAGTAGTATTAGTTGTGTTTATCATGTCTTGTAATTCAGGTAAATGGGAGAAATGGATTGAATCTTGAAGACTAGTTGAATTATTAGGTGGTGGAATATTAATATTGTTGAGGGAATTATTAATAGAGTTTAAAAGATTATTATAACCTTCTATTTCTTGGATATTGACATTAGTAGTTGGTAGTATGTTTTGTGGTAAGAGAAGGAAATTCAGATATTGAAGAGTAGCAACTTCAGATTGTAGTGATCTCATTGCAATATTAGAAGCTGGTTGTTGTGATCCTTCCCATGATGAGTGATGATGATGTTCAACTAATTCCTTCAATTTTGCAAGAGCTATAAGATGAGGCAAGCTGTTAAATATATCGGTTCGTGGTCTATGAGTCATTGGATCATACCCCATTTGTATTAGCTTCTTTTTCAGATGCGTGTTCCAGAAATTCTTGATTTCATTGTCAGTTCGTCCAGGTAGATGTGTTGCAATTGCTGACCACCTTTTATAAGGAAAAAAAAAAGTAGTCTTTGTGTGAATACATTTTCAAGAACCTAGCTAGCCAAAGTTAATTGAGAGATGAAAATGATAGTTAATTACTTGTTGCCAAGAATAGCATGAAGATTGAGAATGGTTTGTTCTTCTTCTTGAGAAAACTTGCCTCTCTTGATATCTGGCCTAAGATAATTAGTCCACCTCAATCTGCAACTCTTTCCACATCTATTAAGACCTGGACCATGTACCAACAATTAAATAATGTTCAATCATATGAGGAAAAGTAAACATTTGAATTAATGTTGATTCAATCGATAACTTCAATAAATTTCATTTAAATACTTGAACTATGGTTTTCTCCAATTGAACACGTGATAAATCGTTCAAACTTTAAATTTTTTTTGTGTGTGTGTGTTTGAGTTCTCATCTGTGTTCAATTGGTCAATTGAAACAAATTGTAGTTCGAGTATGTATAAGTGGTTAACAAATTAAACCTAGAACTAATGTTCAAAATCTATGTTACTCAGACTTTTAAAAAATTTCATCTGATATGTGTCAGACTCTTCAAAAATAGTGCATCATTGAAGGATCCTATACAGGTGAGACGATAATATTTTTGAAGAGTCTGAGTAATAAAATTGTATTTACCTGCAAGTTTAGGGAGGGCTCTCCAGCTACCATGACCATGTTTCTTGATATGATTGATGAGTTTTTGATCTTCTTCTGGAGTCCAAGGACCTTTCTTAAGGCCTATTTCATCACAAAAAGGAGACCTTCCCATATTATTATATCAAATAGACTATAGTTTTTTTTATAATTTATGATTTTTGAAGGCTGCCTCCTTCTAATCCTACCTAATAACTTTGATTACATTATGCATATATATATATATACACACACACTATTTCTACTTTTTGTCTTCATGTTGTATACCAATGAAACAAGACATACGTGGGAGCTTACCATTTGTTTTCACCTTTTATCTAAAATGTCATTTATACCCCCTCTCCAATCTTTGTCATCTAGCTACTTTGGTGCTATAGATAGGGATAGTTGATTTTTCTTTAATTTTCTTGAGTTTTTTTCCCCTCTTTATAGTATTGAGGAAATAATAGAAATTATAGGAAGAAAGAATTGGGGTGGATCAAAATGGGTTGAGTTAGTAAAATGAATGATTTATTGAATTGTCTAAAAGATATTTCGACGGAAATGAATTTAAAAGCAGGTCAAATTTTTATCCATCCAATTATTATTAATTATTTTTAATTTAGTGCTTAGTAATATGAATAATTTTCTTTTATTATGATATATGTCATGTCATAAAAATATTTTAATAACATTTTTTTATGAATTCATTTGGTTAGATATTAACTCAAATATTGATGGATTGCATTATAAATGTGCATGTTCATAATTAACCAAACATAAGTGTGTGGAAAAATTATGGTTTCATGGGTTATTTAAGTTTGCAAAGGCACGGTAGTATTTCTTAGCTAAATAAAGTTTATTAATTATAAAAAAAAAAATCGATTCCTAAACTTTTACTAATATTTATAATAAACTTGTAATTGTCATAAATAGGTACACTATTTGTGAAAAAAATAATGTACCGCCAAATAATTTTAAATTTATTGCTAATATAACTCAAGAAATGACATCTATCACAAAAAGTAAACAATTAGTGATCAACTTTGTATCGTAATAAATAATTTCATAACTAAATATCACATTTATTTATTGTAGTTGTAAAAAGTTGAAAGGCAATTATCACTGATCTTTCAAGTATATATAGGTGTAATATTTTACATATATTGACTAGGGATTTAAATGATTTGATCACTTAAGCATCACATTTAGGAACTTATTCACATATTTAAAATAATTTGTAGGAACATTTAATTAGTGACAAAAACTTAATTATCGTCAAATATATATTTTTAAAAGGCAATTACTAGTCCAATTGAATTTTGGCACTCGTTATAAATGTCACTAAATCTAAAGATAATTAACTAATGTCAATACAAGCATTAACACTCTTTGTTGTTATGTATATTTATAATTACCATTAAAATTATTTTTATTATAGTAATTGTTAGACTGGACGATAAATAAAACAACCTACGTCGAAAAGTGATCAATTGATACATTTATTCACCTTAAAATTTATTATCATATACTCACCTGAGGATATGGTTGAATGTTCTAAGTATTAGTTACATTATTGAAGATATTGCATTTGTATTGACAAAATGCTAACTTTATTTGGTAAGCTATATTTTCATCTCCACAAATGTCTAATATATTACGTACTTTCCCAACAGGAGCAGGTGGACAAAAAGGGCTGATTTGTAAAAATGGATGGACCCAAACATAAATTTAAAGGACTATGTAAATGAATAAGACTAACCGAATATTCTTTGTCCAAAAATTATATATATATATGGGAAAATGCACAAGTATTTTTTCAATCTATGTTCGAAATTCTAGAGACACACTTATACTATACTAAGGTCTTATTATCCTCTTAACTTAATTTATAAGTAATTTTTTACCCCTTTTCGGCCTACATGACGCTAGTTTGAAAAAAAATTCAACCAGCGTTGAGCCCACAAGATAGTGTCTCGTAGGCCAAAAAGGGATAGAATATTATTAATAAAATAAGTTCAGGGGATAATGAGAACTTAGTATAGTATAAGTGTGCTTCTGAAATTTCGGATATAGATTGAAGAGGTACTTATGCATTATCCCATATATACGTGTTGAATATCTTTAGCGAAATTTTTTTGACTTGGTAGTTATGTTATTACTCTATAGACTATAGTTTAAAAATGAAAAAAGGAAAAGAGAAGTCATGATCATGGTAAACAGGTGGCGGCTGGTGCATGGTAGTGGGAGAAACTGAGGCCATGCACGCAAGAAGAAGCATTATATCGTCACACATCCATTTTCATGCACATTTTATATATCCATAATTATATTCATCAAGGAACAGTGGGTCCTCCCTCTTCCTCCTACCTTTATTTGTTGGATCATTTTCTTCCCATCACCCCACCCCCAATCCTTAACCCCACCTCTGTTGGAATATGTGTGTCCACTTTCAGTCAACGGACCAGGTTCCTTGACACAACAATAACAGTGCGGAAGATTAAACAATATAAAGAACATTACACAATCAGTTTACGTGGAAACCTCCTTACTCAAGGGAGTAAAACCACGACCTGTTGCACAGAATTTACAATCGTCTTCACTAATCTTCTCAAGCAAAAGCGAAACCCGGTTACAATCAATGTGAGAAAAAGTTATTAGTCTCACGATCAAGTAATCTACCTATTACTTGAAGAGCCTAAGCGGATACAACACCGCCCACTAAACCACCTAACTCTAGATGACTTAGAATTTGACTAAGCAACAAACCAATGTTGCCCATTAAATCAGTTAACCCTAACTAATTTAGACTTTTACAAATCCAAAATAAATATCTGAATCCTTTATAGATTAGGAACAGATTTACAATGTAAGTACATAGACACAAAGCTCTAAATACAACAAAGATTCTTCTTTACTCTATCAGGTCCTTCTGTTGAGTTGAGCAATGTTCTTCCTTGAAAATGGCCTTCTGTTCAAGCTTTTGAATTTCCAGAGAAAATCCAAATTTAATTTGCCAATTCTTAAATTTGTGTTTGTTGGAAAGAGATGATATAAATTCTCACAAATTCGTTGAAGTCATCCCATTGGCTGAAGGCCTGCTGTTAGAGAAGTTGTGCACCTACCGCATCAGAGATGACAGCTTTTCTGACAGCTGTCTTTTCGTCCTTTTCACGTCGCAGTCTTGCGGGTACCAGGTCCTTTGCAAACTCCTATATGAGTTCTTTAAAAGGCTTGCTGGCTGACTTCCTTCTTTGGATGAATGAATATAATATGGTGTTTTTCATGCTAAAAGTATCAAACATAAATAGTTATTATCCATTGAACAAACACCCTCCTCCATTTTGATTGGTGTAGTACACTGACGCCTTACCAACCTCTGACGTGACATCTTTACAGCTGTAACCAATTATGTATTTGATGGAGGAAACTCTGCCTGGTCCCAGGTCCCTGCATTTGTGAGATACTGAAACATACAATCTCGTCCGCTCTTCTTATTAGTGTAGGATACTGCACTTTTCACCTACCACCTGACATGACAACTTTTATGATTGTACCCCATTTGTATCTGGACGAGAGCACTCTGCCAGGAACTAGGTCCCCGCATTTGTGAGGATCATTAAAACACCTTGAAATATAACATTTTCCCCCTTTTTGATGATAGCACACAAATATACCTCACACTGAGTTTATCATTCATCTTATTGTCAGCAGTTCCAATAACAAGGATTTGGCTCCTTGTTAGATCGATATATTTGTTAAATCATCAAAACTTCATATCAAGTTCGAGCTATCATCTTAACTCAGCTTTGAACTAACAACCTCCAAATTTAACACTTCTGAAAAAAATTATACAAATTGCATCAAACTATTTACCCTACCTATCCCTATCCCTGTTCTATGAAACAATGTTTATACAATTGGTGTATATATTACATTGTTGGTATGTATATATTCTAATGATATTAATATACTCTAATAGTATCAAGTACTAATTGAATTAGTCTTTTAATTAAAATATTATATGTTCCTCCTTTGTCTCATCAGTGTATAAATCTAGAAATAACTAAACTGAAAATAGTCAATTTGAGAGTAGTGCAAGTTATTCTTAAATTATGAGTTTTTGATCAACATCAAACAATCATAACTTTCAATACGAATTGACTTACATGGCCCATAGGGTACCAAATTAAAGATCTTTGAATCCACTTTCTAATGCCGCTGAGTTTGTTAAATTTTGATTTTGGATGAAGGAGATATGACTGGTTAAGTGCATCCTGCCTAGTTAAGGCAATTCATCTATTTTAAGGAGGGGTTTACTGGTCTTTTCCTCACCCCCACTAGCCCAACTCATTTTTTGTTAATCTTTTAGGCGTCTAAACTGATTGGAATCACTTTTAGTCATTCCTAAACACGCTTAGGGTTTTGAGAGGAGTCCAAGAGGAGAAAAGAAGAACGTTCAAGATTCTTGTGAGCTTTGAGGATATTCATCAAGAATTTGATTCTTTCGAGGTATCTGAGGTTTCTCATAGTGATGGAATTATTCTTCCTCGCGACAATCATGTAATCGTTCCATTAAACTCGTTGATAAATATTTTATGTAAAGTTTCTTTGATGAATTCTTGAGTTTTAAGTTCGTTCTTTAATAATGATGGTTTCGAGTTCTTGTGAATGAGGATTGTTTCTTATGGGATCTTTTGTATAGATTTCACTGAAAATGTTCTGGGTTATGAAAGTTCGTGAAATTTTACCATAGATTTGCAGTGGGTAGGAATTGGATAGAGTTTGGAAGATGAACAAAATGTCGAGCATAATTATTCGCCTAGGTCCGCGTCCCAGAGGCATTTTAAAACTTTCAGTACCCAGTCGAGCACCCCCTCTCCGCTCACAGAGAGGACATGAGTCTTCTGCTCAGAATTTATTTTCGCAACCAAAAATTTGACAGACAAATTATAAACTCCCTCTCCACGCCGCGGAGAAAATATGTACTCTCTCGTCTCATATTTTCAGCGTGTTCTTTCAAATCATGTCTTCGCTCTCTTCTTGATATTTATCCTTAGAGTTTTCCTTAATCATTGAGAAGTGTTTCATACCTTAAATTATGCTTTGTTCCTTTTCCAAATCAAGGTAAAGTTAAGAAAGGAAGTTCAAAAGTTCAATAAATTAATATATATTTCTTGATATTTATCCTTAGAGTTTTCCTTAATCATTGAGATTTGTTTCATACCTTAATCAAATGTCTTAAATTGTGTTTTATTCCTTTTTCAAATCAAGGTAAAGTTAAGAAAAGAAGTTCAAAAGTTCAATATATATATATATATATACATATATATATATATATATATATATATATATATATATATATATTGTTGTATGTACATAAGTAAATTTTATTTTTTATATACATTTCAGAGTTTATATTGTATCTTTCCATACATAATTACTATTGTATTTCTAAATACATAGAGTTGTTTTCCATATTTTAAAAAAAATTTCTCTATACCGCATTCATATTATTGCTTTATATTGAAATGATTTAAGTTGAGTTGAGCTCGAGTATATTCTTTCAATTCGTTTCAAGCTTATGTCTTGTTTTAGTATTTCCGTCACATGCTCGTACATTCAATGTACTAACGTCATTTGTCTTGCATCGTTGTTATGGTGCAGATACAGGTAACCAAGATCAGCATCCAGCGCTTCCTTGATCTAGTTGAGCATTCAGAGTCTTGTGGTGAACCTCTTTTTTTTCCCGAAGGATCCATATTTACATCGCTTAGTAGTTTTCAATTATTAGGATGATCAGGGATCTTGTCCAAACATCTCTCACAGCTTTAGAGGCTTCATAGACACTTAGTTAATTCATTCATCTTTATCTTGTGATTGACTTATGTTGACAATCTTGAGTTGCCTCTTTGGCTAAGTTGGATATTATTTCTAAACATTCTCAGTGTATCTATTCAGACAGTTTAGTATGATTGTATTTTAATATTTTCTTTATCATGAGTTAAGTCTTCAGCTAAGAGTTAAGCCCTACCAAGGGTTTGCTGAAGGTCAGCAAAGATTCTCGAGTTCCAATCCCGCTAGGGTATAGACTCGGGGCGTGACAAAAAAGTTTTTTCTAACTCATGCTTACTCGTATATTTCAACTCATGCCTCCTTAAAGAGCTGCTCGAGGACGTCCTGCTAGAAGAAATGTTAACCCTCAAGATCAAGAGGTTTCCAATGCACCAAAAGTACAACCACCTCAGGGAAATATAACAAATGTTGAATTCAGAAATATAATTCAAATGTTGAATCAAGTGGTCACATGGATCGTCATGGAGCCGGACATCAAGATGGGAAAAAGGAATCCAGGGTACGAGAACTTCTAAGAATGAGTCCCCCAGAGTTCACAGGGTCAAAGCTCAATGAGGATCTTGAAAACTTTGTGGATGAACTTCAGAAGGTGTTTGTGGTCATGCATGTTGTTGATGTTGACATATGAACGCAAGTCATGAGGCCAAAAAGTAGAGGACCAAAATATGAAATCGTCATCCTTTCAACAAGTCATGAGGGATCTAAGACAGCACGTCATGAGGCTAACCAGTAGAGGACCAAAAATATGAAACGGTCATCCTTTCAGCAAAGATCGTCTAAACCTACTCCATCGTAAGCTAGGTGCCAGCACCAAGGGGCAAAAATGCTTGTACAAACCAGAATTCGCATAATTTCATAGTTCAAGGTTCTCAGCGTAGTGTGGCACAAGGGTTCGCTTGCAACCCAATTTGTGGTAAGTGCGGCAGGTTTCATTCTGCTTCAGGCTTGTCGAAGTGCGGACTTGTTGAAACTCAAAGACGAGGCTTGAAGTTCTTATTCTTCTATCTTTACGGTTTTGTGACATCAAATTTGCAGATTTAATGTGTGAGAGAAGAGATGAAGTGAAAATTTGGTCCCATTGGGCGTGTCAATTTGTTTATAAAAAATTTTAAAATCATAGAAATAAATTCAATTACAAATAAAATATGTAGAAACATAATTTTATTGATAAATAATGCAGGTACAATTCGGTTCCTCCCTTGATTATTTTCTCATAAGATTTATCCATAATTCGAGGGCTATTAGTGACATAGTTTCAAAACTTGGATTGATTTTGATAATTCGAGGGCTATTAGTGACATAGTTTCAAAACTTGGATTGATTTTGATAATTCGAGGGTCATTAGTGGCATATTTTCCAAACTTGGATGATTTAGACTTGATTTTCATAATTTGAGGGTCATTAGTGGCGAATTTCTCATACTATGATGATTTAGACTTGATTTTCATAATTTGAAGGTCGTTAGTGATATATTTTTTGAATTAAGATGATTTTGATTTGATCTCTTTCTAAATATTTGGGAAAGACTCAAAATAGTCTCTCATCTTTGGGTTAAGACTCAAAGTGATCCTTAAATTTTCACGAGGAGCACTAATAGTCCCTCATGTTTGTAATATTGGTGCACTTTTGGTCATCTCCTAAAATTTTGCCTATTTTTTATCATTAATTTTGTCCAAAATTTTATACAAGGAATGTTCAATCGTCTTTTAATATATTTAATAGAAATGATAAGAAAAACATTTTTTTCTGTTCACGAAAAATATTACTACAGCTAAACTAAGAACATTTTAACATATGAATTTGCTAAAAAGAAAAAATTGAACTATTGCATGTGAAATTGTTGTGAGGAACCTCTCGACTTTACCTGTAATACGATTTCTACTAAACAAAATAAATTATTTTTCTTCTCACATTCTTTGATATGGAGTTGTTATTTCTACTAAATATATAAAATGACTATTGAACATCCCATACATAAATTATGGATAAAATCAATGCAAAAAAATACGTAAAATTTTGAAGGAGGACCGAAAATGTACCAATATTGCAAACAAGAGGGGCTATTAGTGCTCTATGTGAAAACTCAAGGATCACTTTGAGACTTAGCCCAAAGAAGAGGGGCTATTTTGATTCTTTCCCCCTAAATATTTCATAAATTTTAGGAATATTTAAGATGTCTTTTCAATGGAAAATAGTACCTTTTATATAGACATGAACTAGGGTCTGGGGTTAATTAGTCTTTAAGAATTCTAATGGAATTGAACACACTTTTTAGAGTCCAACTAAAATTAAGCACATCTTGTAGAGTCCCATAAAATTTAAATGTCTACCGGCATATTCAAACAAAACTTGGATTATATGATACAATTAACATTTTGGATGAAGAGTTAAAAAAGCAAGAGCACTGGGATGCCCTTCCAAAATTGTGATATTCATCATGTTCAACTAACCAAATGAGTTCATGTACTATAACTATGTCAATTCTAAGGGTGGTCAATATAATTAGAAAAATCTAATTAGAACATTTGGATTTTGGAATAAGGGAACCTAAGCCCTTTAATTAAGTATCCAATGCACTTTCCCCTCATCTAATCTTTCCTTAATTTAATTAATAGATAAGATATGAATTATTAATACTTCTAGTTGATTTTAAAAAAAAAGAATACACTGTGTAGTTGGCTTAGAATATATATCATACCAAATCATATGACACATATGTAAGATATTCTCCATTTCATACTAAAAAGAAACTCAATTTCGATTATTCATCAGTATTAGTTAAATGATTCGAGAAGATTACAAAAGTAGATCATGAATAATAATATAATATAAACAACAAATTATTTATAAAGGGGTAAAATTTATTTCTTAAGCAAAGTAGAGTGATTAGTCAAATCAACACCTTCTAATAACTTAGGATATACTTAACTTGAATTCGATATCTAGGGAAAATTAAAATCATAAATGGATTAGTCAAACCAAGGTGTTTGTGAGCTTTAAAACCACAAGTTATGAGTGATGCAACTATGACTTTTGATTGATTTTAGCTTATAAACATTTTTTAGGTTTACAAATGTTTAGATAATTAGTCAAAAAGTGTTTATAAGCTGAATTGACAAGTTTATAAGCTTAGCCAAATACATCCTCTAATTTGTTAGTTGTTATAAAATCTAGCTAATTACACTAACAAATATATTTTAGCGATAACTAATAGCTGAATCGTCATTAATATCTTTTTAGAGGCAATTACCTGTGACACTTCTATTTTAGCACTCTTTGTAAAATGTCGCTAAAGATTATAATGATATTAAATCTAATAACAATTAATTAATATCAGTAAAAATATAATTTTTTTTATTATTATGTTTATTTATTATCGCTAATTGTCGTTGCAATTTCTTTTTAATGGTCCATTATCCAATAGTAGCATGCTAATTTTCCTCAAAGTAGAAGAAAGACGATTCAAGTCCTTTAAAAATAGTTATATACACATCCTACTATATGATGGGCTTTACAAAATATAGTACTAACTAATGGTAAAGGGGATAAAAGTCATGGTAGAAATAAACTTTGGAGATAATTGGTTAGTTCTTGTTTGACTTTTTTTGACAAGTTTGCCAACTACGTTGCCTATAGGCTCTCCAATTACATATTTTCTACCATCATGAATAAAACTTGAAATACATGTATTGTTTTATGTCTTAGTTCTAGATACATATAATAAGGTAATGGTATAGGTATTATTGGACTCATTAAATTTTAATAAATAACCCTATTGAGATGAAAAGATCTGTATAATAGGCTTATTTATCTAACCCCTCTCCCAAAAGGACCTACATGATCTAAGGAAGTACAATTATAGTATGCAATATATGTAGGAGACAAATAACTATGTTAACTTAAGAATTTTACATATGCTTCTTCATATAAAATGTATCACATAATATGCCTGATCAGCGTATTTTTTATATTTTATTCTCCCTAACTTTTCTCCAGTCCGGCCTGAGTAGAATACAGAGCAAGTGTGAGTTGCATAACAAAAAAGTCTTCCTCGTCGTTAGCTAATTTTAAATAGCCCCAGGACTATGGAACAAAGGAAGACCGACCCTACGTATGTGACACGATATGGGGATGACTTGTGTCTAGCGGGTGAAAGGACAAGTATGATTGGACATAGCTGATTTTCCGTCTAATCTATTCTAGTAGAGCATATGATGTCCGTGGCTAATGGTAGGCACTCAATGGGCTTGGATTGCCTCATTTCGCCTTATCAACCTGACCGGTGTAAATGAATAAATTAGTATTTTCTCTTTTAGTTATTATTCAGAGGAAAAAAGTTTAATTTGTTTTGATGCTCTCTTACATATTATAAATAAAAAGAATTTTATAAGAGGATTGAAAAGGAAGAACGAACGAAGTGAAAGAGATCTACAAGGAATGAAATTTTTTTTATTGGATTTTGGCTTTCACAACAGCCATACACCACACGTATCGCGTTATTGAAGACACCCCTCTCTTTTATTGAGATTCGTGATATGTTAAGCCCTTATAAAATTCTCTACTTTGCATCAAATTAAACCACATGATACATCGATTTTGTGGAGCCCAATCAACTTCTTTGAATTTCATTTTTATGTACATACTCTCAAATATTACTTTTAGGTGTCATAGATTACCTTTCTATTAAGATTTTGGATCGTGAAATTCTTCCATATATAGTATCCAAAACATCATGGTTAATACTTAGATGCTTCAAACATAAGGCTTAGTATTAGCCTCGACATTAATGCAAAGGCTTTAATGCTAGGAATTGCAATGGTTTGTGCACGCCAAATTTTTCTATTGAGTTTAACTTCTATATTAGAATTGAATATATTTTTTGTACTATCGAATCACCTAAAAAACAATAATATGAAATAGTAACTTGAAAATTAGATTGCTAAACATATATATTAAAATATATTGACAAGAAAATTTCTTTGCATAATTAATATCAGTGTATATATAACTATTAGTTAAATCCATTTTCTATAACCTTTTTCTTGATATTTGTTATAACCATAGATTGCTCAATGAGGAAAGAAAAAAGTTATGCATATAGCGTTTAATTACGTTTCATTAAAGTGAAATAGACAAAAATTAAAGTAAATATTATTTTTAAAGAAAATGATATTTGAAAATTGTCCGAAGTTCAACTTCAAAAAAACGAAAAAAATTTCATGATCAAACACTCTCTTTTAAATCGCTATAGAGTTGATAAATAAATGTAATTAACTAATGGGAAAACTTACATAAATATACTATAATAAAAAGATATTTATCATTTATAGCAATAATATTTTTTTTACTTGATCACTTTTAATTTATTTATAAGACAAGTTTTACACATATTACAAAGAACAATTTATTATTCACATATAATACAAATTTTAATGATGAATAATATATTTATCACATATTTTAATACACTTGTAATACAATGTCACAATTTTTTACCAAACAAACATTATATATTTCAAAAAACAATTAAAATTTATATATATTGCATACATAATTCACTTTTAATACATATTACAAATTTAACAAAACATTGCTATAAATGATAATAAATAAAAAGTATCGCTAAAATTAGTGATTATTTTTTAAAATGTATTAATTTGTGTAATTTTTCCTTAACTAATTAAGGGACTAAACAAAGCTGAAAATGAGGATGAAGAGACACGTATAAAATTCACATAATTATATATGGTTTGTCTAGCAGGAAGATTAGTTGATAATCAAACCTACATATCGTTGATCCAAATTAATTCTAAGATATGTTCCCTAATTGAACAACACTATTTTAGATTTCTTCGTTATGATCAAGGGAAATATTAAAGAAAATTAAGTTAAAGAACTAATTTTTAAGATAGTGACATATATATATATATATATATATATATATATATATATATATATATATATATATATATATATATATATATATATATATATATATATATATATATATATATGAATGAATGAAGCTGATGTTACTTATTTGACCTTAACTAAAAGGATCATGTTAGAGAAGAAGTTGTTGTAGCCAACTCTTTGAAGAGAACATTTCTTTCACCTTAAGATAAAGTCTAATTCTTTTATGTTTTTTTATCCCATTTTTAATTCATTATTGTCTTGTATTGCATATACAAGAAAGAAAAATTAGGATCTGGTACAATAGATGACGTTGTTTCTCTTTTAATTAATTAGAGATTTTAATTTTAGAATTCTTTGTATGAAATAATCTTTGATAGGGAGTATTACCCCAAATTAGACCCTACTCCAATATGGATACGAATACTGAATATGGAACTAACCAAAAAAAAAAAAAAAGACATTCCCAATCCCTCGCTAGCTGGAAGATCTAAATTAATCTAGACAAACAATACTTTTTTTTTAATATGCAGAATTATAACTTAAAAGACAAATCATTCTAAAGGAGCCTAGCTACATGTTAATTATAAGGAAAAATGCTCGAATATGTCATTAAACTTTCAGAAAAGACTTATTTATGTCACCAGTTAAAAGTTTGGCTCATTTATGTCATTACTATTAAAGTAATAGTCCATTCACGTCATTATTTTTTAACAGTGGTTTTGCAAAACTATTTTTGACACGTGGCCAATTGTAATTTGATCACGTCATGAGTTTTTTAATAAAATAATAATAATTTTGAAAAAAAGTTGAATTTATTTTTTTGACTTTTTTAATTAAAAAATTGATGACGTGGTCGAATTATAATTGGCCACGTCATCAATTTTTTTAATTAAAAAATTAAAATTCTAAATAAAATTTGATTAACTTTTTATTTTATTTTTTTAATTAAAAAAACTGATGACGTGCATTTTCGATAAACTTCGTTGAACATTAAAAAAATAACCCAAAATTTTGCTTGGCTAAAAGGGATGAAACAAAAATTGTGGGATATTTTCTCTAAAAGCTTAAACAATCAAAGAGAACGTTTTGAATTTCTTAAATTTATCCGCATTGACACTGTTTGCTCACTTACTAGCCTAACTTATTTATTTTTTTGTACACATAATGATTGAAAGGGGTCAATACACTTTTCTTGAGAAAAATATATAATAATTATTTTTTTGTAATGGAGTGATGATAAATTTCAAACCTAAAACTTATATCAGCTCTGGTACCATAAAAGAATCTCAACAAAATAATTCATGTACATAATTCTTATATAGCCATAAAACTATGTATAGTACTATAGTATAAAATTCTACATTCTAATCATTAACTATATCAAACTAATCTACTACAAATATATAAATATTAGAAATCTAAGTGATAATTCTAAATTATATATGTTACTCTCTATCACCTATTAAATACATTCATAAACTTGTAGGCACAATAATTACTGTTATGAATCTAGTACCTTAGCTTCCCATGCTCCCAAAACCTAATTAAGTAACACTCATACATATTATGCCTAAGATCTACTTTATTTACATTGGTAAAAGAGTCAGACCAATCCCAGTTTAATGTTCTCTATTGCTTCCTACTTGCAATAAAATCTTATAATATTATTCACGTTTGATATATTCAGTCCAAGATACACAAGGGGTAGTGGTGGTGTTGGAGTCCCACGTCAAAGCATAGGTTAAAGATTATTTGGTCTTCTTATATTTTCTTCTTATAAACTAGTTTTATGAAATTAAGTTTGTAACACCTCTCAACTCTATTCTTAGAATTTGAAATCTTTCATCGTAAGCATATGAGCTTGAATTGGGTGATGTCCTATTTTTTCTTATGTGTTAAGGGTCATTCCTTTGTGTGAGAAGTGTTTTGGGTCAAAACAGACATTTAGTACTTAGTCGAGCTTAAAACATTATTATCGGCTAAATTTTTTACATTAATTCATGCAAGAGTCAACTTATAATGATTACATCTCTCACCACATAATTATAAGTGTCCTATGACCTATAAAATTAGAGGTCTATGAATTTTTTTTCCAACTCTACTAAGTTGCTTCATTTAGAGTTGGGGGGAAAAAGTTATGACTATTTTACGAGAGACTGTCACAACAATATGAACCTCATATGTGGTCTATTGATCATATATTAAAGTATAACCTATACTATTCACTCATGAGAAAAAGTCTTGAAGTCATTTTTGAGTTCAATTTCGACGGACCCAATTATGGGTCTTATAATCTACGGGCCGTAGTTTGAATTTGTAGAATGAAGTTCTTAAATCTCAAAAAAATTAGTCTAACATATATGTATGGGATCTACGGTCCATAGATCTAACCATGGACTATAGATGACCTCATGGAAGGTTTCCGATAGTTTTTTTTAATGTGGTTTCTTTTTTTGTTTATTCACTTCTTATCAGTATAAGGCACGACCTATCCTAAAAGGACTTTCACGCTTAAGACTTATTTCCTACACTCTTTGATCCCTCAAACTCATAAACCATTGTAAGCGAGGCAAAGGCTAGGGTTTTTAAGCATCTTCTTCAAGTTTCTTTAAGAACTTTGTTCTTCCTAGTGTTTTGGACGGCGAAAGGCGCAAAAGGTGACAATGGCCTGCCTCGCCACTCGCCTTTTTAAAAAAAGGCATCAATTAAATACCAAAAATTAAAAGTATTTAATTGCATATATAAATATCCAAAATCTCAATAGCAATAACATATATTAGCAAATATTCAATTCAAAAACTAATAGTAAATAGTAAAAAGTCTAAAACTTAACGACCCAATAACTCAAAAGACAACACTAGAACTCTAAAAGTCTATTCTTCTTCAAAATTATCCAACTCTTTAAGATCAACATCATCTACATCATTATATTGTCCCTCATCTTCTTCCTCCTTGTATTCTTCATCAATAAGTGTTCGAGTCCTACGTGAAATTGAACTTGTAGATATAGTTTCTATTTCTTTGCCCTTGTCAAGTGCTCTTAATCTTGAAGAAATTCCTCTAAGATGATAGATACTCTCATCAAATCCATTTGTCATAGCAATACTATCTCAAGTAAGATCATCATCCTCATATACTAGCTCATCTTCTTGATCTTTAAGGCATTCAACTAACCATTCATTTGAATCATCAATGTTATTCAAGCAAATTGGATCAATGAGATCACGAGCATCATAACAACGTTTCAATATTCTATTGTACTTAATGTACACTAAATCATTGAGACACCATAGTGCAAGCCTATTCATCTTTTTGGAACGAATTTGCACATAATTTATACATATTAACTAAGAGATATTTATAATAATATAATATGGAAATTAGGATATAATTTTCTTACTTACGTGCTTAAACACACTCCAATTTCGCTCACATCCGGATGAGATAGAAGTTAGGCTTAATATTTTCATGGCAAACTTTTGCAAGTTTGGTGTTTCACTACCAAATAGTGACCACCATTCAACTATAATAAAATAAATTAAAAGGTGAATAAGTGTAAATAAGTCAAATAATTTATGTGAGGGCTAAATCAACTCACTTACCCGGTGACCTTGTGTCTTTAGCTCTTTTAGTTGGACCACAATCAAATAGTCCATCCGCCATTTTATACTTAGAAAGTTGAGCGACTAGTAAATCTTGTATTGTTGGATCGGGGATCATCCTCATAAAAGATTCATAAAACTCAATCCACAGAGACTTTAGTAAAGTTCCCTCTTCTTGAGCTTTATAATACAATCCTGGGTTCAAAACACGGATTGTAGCATGCAAAGGTCGATAGAGTTGGTCTGACCACCTTGCATCAATAATTCAAACACTTTGTCATATTGCTTCTTAATTTCACGAAAACCCCGTGCAATGCTTCTTTGACTCTATCCATTACTTTATAAATATAGCCCATAGGTGGGTTTTTCTTTCCATACTCCAAAAGAAACACTTTTGTCAAAGGGCCACAAATTGTAAGCTCGAACAACATCATCTCAAAAGTGGCAGAAATAATAAGATTGACAACTTTTTTCCCCAAAGTTTCCTTTTGAAATCTACTTGAAGTATATTCGGTTGAGAGGACTAAAGTTCTCAAGTTTTTCATTAATTGTGCATAGCTCTCAAAGTTAATAAGGCCGTTGCAAATCTTGTTTTGATCGGTTTCACCAAATTTTTTTCCTTGGTGAATTTTCTCATCAAGTTTAACAACAATGGACTTTGATTAATGTAAGAATGCATTCTGATGGCCTTCTCGAAAACTGATAAAGTAAGATTACAGTAATTAGTAGCTAATAAGTATTAAATATTGAATATAAGAAAATTATAGGATAGGATAGTAATATTATCGGAAGAATATGGCTTACCTTGAATATGTCACCAAACATCAGGTTGATGCAATGAGCGGCACATGGAGTCCAACAAATGTGTGGATACGCACCCATCATCATGTTTTCCATTTTTAACATTCTCACTAGCATTATCAGTGACAATATTAACAACATTTTCCAGTCCAATTCTTCAATAGTGCTTTCAAATAACTTGTACATTTTGGTGGAATCGATAGATTAATTGCTAGCATCAACATAATCAAGAAATACACTACCCATTGGAGAATTCACCAAAATATTTATGATCATTTTACCATTTCATGTCGTCCATTTGTCCACCATAATGAAACATCCAAACTTTGTTTATTGCATTTTATGCTCAGCAACAATTTTATCCACTTTCTCCACCTCTTTTTTTAGGTGAGTAACTCTAACTTCATGGAATGTAGGAGGCTTTTTCCGGGTTATGTTGTAATACTGTCTCAATAAATTTATCAAATGATTTGTGATTGACACAATTAAAAGGGAGCCCCACATCATACATCCATGTGAAAAAAACACTTACCGCACGTTCTCTTAGAATTTTTTTTGTTTCATCAATTCCTCCTTTTTCCAAGCCTCTTTTTCCTGTTGATTTATACAGAAAATAGAGATTCATGGGACATTTCGTCCGCGCGGTGAATGGTGCATCTCCACTAGAAGATATCTTTGGAGTTTTAGAGGGAGTCATCATTTCGGCACATTCATTTATTTCATAAATATTATCAATATTAATATATTCTTCTTGATGTCTCACTTGAAATTTGAGATTATTGGTGATTTTATTTTGCGTATAAACTCTTACTTCTTCTCTAATCTCCTACAGACAAGCAGTAAATTGTTTAACATTCTTTAAATCACCCACTAAATGTTGCATGTATCAAGTTATTCCACCATTAAAGTACTCCCACAAAAGTTACAATTACCCGAATCTTTTGTTGCTCCTTGAGTACAATAATTTCATCCAATATCTCTCTTTTTTCTAGCATCCACAATTGATTATTGAATTCAATAAATTCACTGTTTATGGACAAATAATAAATAATTATGGAAGAATTAATTTTTTTAAAATTATAGATACTAGCAATAAGCAGTAAATAAAGAAAAGAATTAGATAAGTGAAGGATCCTCTAGAAGTAAGCAAGAAAACAAACAGAGCAGTCAGTAGTGCAGGACTGAAGGAAAAAAAATAGAAAAATTCATGTATGGTGTATCTCAAGAAGAAGAAAAGAACTGAAAAGAAGAAGAAGAACTGAAAAGATCAAAAGAAGAACAAAAAAAAAAGTATACGTTAGTGCAGCTCGAAGATGATGGAAGAATCGACTATCTAGGAAAAGAGACGCAACGCGAGGGGAAGAGGAGTCGGGGAGAAGAGATCGCGACTGGAGAAGCTAATTTTGAAAATAGAAAAAAAAAACTAATTTTGAATAATATTGTTAAGTCAAATTTTTTTAAAAATTTTAAAATCAAAAAGGCGCCGCCATTTTTGTCGCAATTAGCTCGTCATGGCTCTCCACGCCTTGCCTCTCGCCTTTGGGGATGAGGCGCTGGACATTCACAACACTGTTCCAGCCTTAAGGTATGTAAGGTTACTGATAGTGATGGACTAAGTTCGTCCTTACACCCTGCATCTAAATTCAGTCAGCAAAGAGTTCTACCCACAGTCTCATGAAAGTTTGAATTTGATTTGTAATCTTATTCAGAGTTCTTATTTTCTTAATTTTGAGATTATGATACTTTATGGATTGAGATCCTTGAGTTATTTTTCTTGATTATATTATCACATGAGCCCTAGTTGATGAGATTTAGTTAAAGCTTCCGTGTAATTATTTTCATTTGCTTATTTTAAAATTTGTAGTAAGTCCAAGCATATTTATAAAGCATCATTAGAGAAGAGTTTTAAGAGACCATTAATGGTCCCAAATGTATTATTTTGCATTAAGAAAGAAAGCACTATTCCAAAAAATACTATATATAGTTTTGAAAAGCATTTCAGTAAATTAAACTAAGATCAGTTATCCCTTAAAGAAGGTCTTTTGAGTATTAACTCAACTAGTAATTATTATTTAATGAGCACTATTTCATATATTTTGAGAGTACTATTAAGCACCAATTAGGATAAGAGGTGAGACAACTCAAACCCTTAACCTACGTTGTCAACGTAGATAGAATTGTGTCGAAATTCGGACGACTCCTCACCTACCTTAAGAAGGGTTTTTAGTAGATCCATAAATTGGGTTGTGTTCTATATATACCCCAAAAAGTCATAGGACGATTCTGCCAACATCAGTGAGACGTTGTATCATCACGAGGTTCATAAAGATGATTGTCGGTTAAGGAAACTCACACAAGAAGTAAAGTATATTATTTCATGTATTTGCTATCATCGCACGTTTTTTGTAAAGCTTTTTTGTTGAATTTATTTATATTCACGGTTTACTTCAGTTGAGTTATCTTTAGTCTTTCATTCAATTCAATATTTGTATCCTTCAGCTTTATTACATACCGTACATTCCATGTGCTAACTATATTCGACGTTGCATCATTTTATGATACATATACATGTATTCAAGATCATCAACATATGCTTCGTTGAGATTACATCATCCACTCGTCAACTTTTAGTGAGGCACCTGTAAGACCCCAAAAATGACTTAGGTGAACTATATCCTAACTTGTTGGTCTTGATAGTTTAAGGTCCTAAATATGTCTACGATGTGTTATTGAGTCAGTGTCTAAGAATTTAGGTGCATTGAAAGTCAAACGTCAAGGGACGACTAAGACGTTCGACGACTAAGTCATGTATGTGCCTCATATGTGGTTTTATGTGTTTATGTGTGATTCATAAGGTTGTAATGTCTTTAAATGATTTGTTATAGAATATACAGGAATTGTGTTGATTTTCGTGGAGTTTGCAGATCAAACGTCCAAGAATGTCCACAACGTTCGAAAGATGTGCCTTGAAATGACCTTGTGTGTCTAAGTATGTTTCGTCGCATTTTATGAGTTCGTTTTGGATGAAATTAATGTGAGGGGTGATAAACTCATATATGATTATTTTTGGGTTGTAAATGTCCGGGCAAACATCCCCAATTACTATCCAAGGGTCCTTGAGAAAGGACCCAAGTTGGTGGCCTAAACTGCCCAAGGTAGTCCCACCTACGGATGGCAAATGACGGCCAGTGGCCTGGTCGACGCCCCGTAGGTGGTGGGAATAATTTGGTACTTATCCTGGGGAACTAATCTATCAATTCCAAGTCTCTAAACCCATCGACGAAGGACAAGAAGGCCCGCGTATGGGCCTACGTCCCGTCGATGGTCAAACCATCGATGGATCTGTGTTTTCCTGTGCAAGTCACTGTTAAGTAAGGGGTGAAATGAGAATTTCACTCCACTTCAAAAAAAGAGTATTGTTGATTACTTAAGGGTCTTTTGAGTATTTTAAATGTGTTTACAAGTCTTTAACACTTAGAATATTTCATTCTTCCAAATCAAAATCCCAAAATTCCTTAGAAATTCCTTAAGACTCCATTGAAGTCCAAAGTCAAAAAAGATCTTGGTGTGACGAATTGAGTGGAGATTATTCATCAAAGTGAAGAATTATCTTCATAAAGGTATTAATTTTCATCCTTGAAACTCTCTTCATCAAGGAGCCCAACTGTCAAGAAGTTTTCTTAAGTTTTCAAGTTGAATTGTCCAAATTTCATGAATCTTCCATGGGTTCTTGCATTAATGATTTCTAAACATTGGATAATGATTTAAATGATATTGTATTAATGATTTTAACCTAAATTACCTATGAACCCATGAATTGGATGAACCCTAGATTTTGACTATGTTATGAGTTACTTGATATTGACTTAATGATTATGAATTCTAGTGTAGATTTTTGTGGGTTATCTAATGATGTAAGAATTGTGTTAAATTGATATCTAGGTGGTATTAGATTGATGAATCTTTATTGGATTGACCTAGTTTCATTGATTATTGTAGTTTCTATATTGAATTATTGTTCATGGCCATTGGTGAGGGTCTTATGGTATTGAATTGGATGATTTAGCATAGAATTGAGGTGTTGAGGATATTGTGGTGGTAAGCTGCCTTATTTACTTTATTTTGATGTTAATTAGACTTAAACTATATTGTGATTAGTATGGTTCACCTATGGTAGTGGTGTTACGTGCTTTACTTGCAATTGATGTGGCCTTGTCGGCGTTACTTTATGTATTTTACGATGATCATGGCCTTGTCGGCAAACTACTTGAAGTAATGTGGCTATTTGTGTAGTTTATTATGTGAAGTATGATCATATCTACCTATATGCTAGTAATATGAAAGTTTGATGTATATTAGGAGATCATGTTAGACTATGACTATGTGCTTATATGTGTAGTCTTAGAGTTGATGCATGATTGTTCCTACTTGACTATATGAGTCTATCATGGTTATATTGATGATTTTGTAGTAATGTATAGGGTGACATAAAGATGATAAGGTCATCATAAGTGCTTTAAAGAATGATATGCTATATGTGATAAGGTAAAAAAATATTGTGCCTTGTTTGGTAGACTTGTGTCCCTTACTTGATATATGTATGAATTTTATGAGATTATGATGTATATTGACTAGGTAGTATTAGTGCATCCTTGTCATGTATGAATGAAAGATATGTGATATCTTAGATTATGTTGAGAAAGTCGTGTACGTAGTAAATGTTATGTTATGAATGTTGCAGTCGAGATGTCGTAACGGTATCCTTCATGTAAGGAATGGTGGACTTTAGGTTAATTGGATGGAATGACATCATATTAATCCTTAGGAAAGTCATACTAAGTTATCTTAGTTGCCATTGAAAGGTATCCCTAGTGGACCTCTTTGTTAGGGTGAATGTGTTTGGGTTATGAACTAGATAAGGAACCTCTTCATGTGATCCTTTAATGTCAATTACTCTATGAGAACCAAGGCTAGCACCGAGTGATTATGTTAAGGGAAGTGGCTCTACTTGAGAATGAGACTAGAGTACAATGTACCTCTACTTGAGAATGAGACTAGAGTGCATAAAAGTCATTCATATTCCTTAACCATGTGCCTACATGGATGTGTTAAGTTCTACCCTAGGAAGTAGAACACCATCATCGTAGTAGGTTATAACTCTGGATTTCATGTCTAGCTATCATGGTCTATGTCAGTTATTGCCTATTCTCATTGTATGGAATACATATTAGCATTTAAGAAATCCTATGAAGTTTAGGTGGTGGTATGGGACGCTATCTAGAGATTGCACAATAAGCTTTGAAGGTGTTATTGGGAGTTCCTAGGTCTTATACAAGACCACTACTTGAATGTCCTTTATGTGATGTATGAGTCTCAATGAACTAATGAACTAATGACTTATGTTATGAAGTATGTAAATGGAATAAGTACTTATCTAGAGTAGTTAAGGGTTGTCTAGTTAAGGTGTGAAGGGGGCATAGGAATGGTCACTTCGTATCTTACCTAGATGAGTCTTAAGAATGACTCTAGTTAGGGAAGATGTTGATTACGTGGACATGATCCAAACTTCTGAAGTCTTAAGGATTATTTAGATAGTCTTGAAGAGGTCAATCATGGACGTTATCTTCTTGATCTACTTAAGTAAGTCTTTTGACAGCCTTTAATAAGGAAATGTCATATTATCTATATGTTGATATGTTTGATGTCTTGAAGTGTGTATGTGACTCATTATAAGTAGTCTTGAGTATCATTTAGGTATGCTTAGGGAGTTTGTATGGGCGGTCTCTCTTGGTGTTACTTAAGTGAGTCTTAGGATGGCTTTAAGTGGGAAGATTACATACTAAGGGATGTCTAAGGTGAAGATAACCAACTTCATTGTACAGTACAGTGACGGGAGTTACTGTAAAGTGACTCTAAAATTATGATGCTTGGTTTAAATGTTTTCTTATGTGTTTCTAAAATGTTGTTCTTATGATTATAATATGATTTTTAAATAAAAAGATGCATATTTCAACTAAATGTCCGTTTTCATGATTTTTATGCATTATGTCATACTTTGTACATGTAATTGTACTAATCCATGTTTTTATCTATCTCTAAGTTGTTGGTAGGTGAGGAGATTTTGGGAAGTGAAGACTTGGACCGTAGCATCGTTCAAGAGAAGTTAAAGTATGTCCTCATTTGATTTGAAGGCATAGATGTCTTTTATTTTTTCATTTGAAGTATTGTAATAGACTAAGTATTTCTATATTCGTATTGTATATGGATCGTGTCCCAAGTATCCTCGTGCCTTAAGTTTGATGAGATTGAGACTTAGTATTTCCTATGACTTTATATGAAAGAGATTTTTAAAGACTGATATGTTTTGTGAAAAGTTTTAATTCCGCACTACTTTTTATTATGTATATGTGATGAATGATATGTAAAGGTTTGTACAAGACCTCCGAGAGGTCAAGTACGCCGATTGCAATCTGAAATTGCCCCTAACTTCTAGGGTGTGGTTTTCGAGATGTGACAGCACCTTTGCTTTTGGGGGGCTCCAACTTTATTGTTTAGTAGTTGTAGTACTTTGGGGTTGTCATGAGTCTTGACCCAATGCCTATCTTTAGATAGTAGAGGCTTCACGGATAAATAGAGTTAATTAGAGAGTCATTCGATTTTGGTTTCCAAACGTTTGAATAAACTTTATTATCTATACTTATTAGTACTTTCAAACAATTATGAATTTCAATTCACTTCGTTAAATGCTCATCAGTTTTAAGCTCATGTATGTTTGTATTAGTCTTCCTCTAGGTAGTCATCTAGGTCAAGAATTCGCTTGGGGTCGAACAATGATTATCGAATGTCGGTCGCGTCTAGGGTGTAGGCTTAGGACGTGACGAAGTTAAACCCAATTATTCATTTCTTTATAAACATACAATTGGTCCATGCATGTATATATCATTTGATGTTGATCTTTAATTTATGCATGAAAAATACTCAAATGAGAGATCTATCTTGTAAATATAGAAAATTCCAACATCTTACTTCATTAGCCCCATCTTTCAAACCTAAACTCAACTTATTAATTAAAGTATCACCATCAATCACCATCCCACATAGAGTCAAACTACTAACGACACCACCATTAACTTGTCAAAACAATCCATATATTTTTCTTTAATTTCCTTTTGCTGTCGGCACAAGTTTTACTCTTAAAAGAAACAAGAAGAATTTTTACCATAGCTTAACAAGAAAGTTAGTTAATAAATTTTTTTATTTTCATCCACATAGAGATCTTGCTTCTTCAACAAAGGTTCCTTGTCTGGTGGACCACCTTAACAATGGAAAACCTATATATAAAAACAAATAAAGAATAGTAATATGATGACATGAGGAGAATTTAATAGTTGTTTATTCTCTCCGTCTTAATTGAAGTGTCTTAATTTGATCAGATATAAAATTTAATAAAATAAAGAAAGATTTTCTAATCTTGTGATTTCACTTCTATAAACTAATTAACACTTTTTCTGCCGCGAATCAGTGGAAAAAATTTGTGCTACAGAACATGATTTAATAAATAAAAAATTGCCATCGAAATAGTTTGAAGCATCCTAATTTATCCAAGTGAAACAATTACTTCCTCTTTCTCACTTTATATGACTTTATTTTTCTTTTTAGTTAGTCCAAAAAGAATGATATGTCTCTAAATTAAGTAAAGATTTGACTTTAAAATGTTCATTTTACCTTAATGAAATAATTTATAGTCACACAAATATATTTTTTTCATTTTAGACTATAAGTTTCAAAAGTCTTTCGTTTTTTCTTAAATTTCAAACCTAGTCAAACTAACTCATATAAAATGAGACCGAAGAAGTACTGTTTTTTTCTTCTTTACATTGATTCAATCAAAATATATGTAGTAATAACCATTAATATTTTGCAATAGAAAACTCAATGGAAAAATAATGATTTTTAGTAGTGTTTTAATTAAGAACATTTATGTATGTAATTTTAAAAATCTTGTGAAAAAAAAAAAAAGTAGACACTTAAATGGATTAACAAAAATATAAAGATTGTTTAATTAATCAGCTAAACAACTGGTTTGCTTGTTGGGTTGGGATTCCCACCAAACACTGCATCTAAAAAACTATGACTTGCCATATGTTTATTATACCATGAAGATGCTATTTGGAGAACTTGAATAATATACAAAATTGTATTCATACGAATAGTATATACCACATGTTAGGCTAAGGTTCGAGAAGCATTTTATAATATGATGAGATTTTTTTTGTAAAATATTACTGTCAAACTTTGTTATAGTGACAGTGTTTGTCTAGAAATTTTATGATTATCATAATAAGGTGTTATTATATATGTATATTACATTTAACTTTTCGATCAAATCTCTCTATAATGACTTAACTTTCAGCAAAATTCAACTAATTCACACTTTTCAAACACCCTAATAAATCATTTAATATGTACAATTCAATATCAATCAAAATTACTTTTCTCAAAATGCTTAATTCAAAAGGAATGCAACCAGTGAGATATTTCTTTAAGAACAAAATTTTCAACAATTTCAGAAGCATGTCATGTCATTTCCTTTGATTTTCTTTAGACTTTTCAATTTCGTGGCATTGTTTTGTTTTTTTTTTGGATTATAGAAATAATTTTTCAAGTATCTAATTTACTTGATTTCTCTTTTTATGTTAATCTCAAAACTTCACATAACATATGTCATTATATAATTTATTGAAAAAACATGTATTTATTTATTGCTATTATTTTATCATAGGTAAAATCATTTTAAGCTGGTTATAAAATTATTATATTAACTACCTCATGTTAAATTACTTCAGTATATATTATATCAATTGTTGCTGACATTTTTAAATCCTCTCTCTTTGATTTAAATCATTAATCCATCATGTTTATTAATTACTTTGGAAAAAAATCTTTCTTTGTTATACAAAATTGTTCTCCAAATTTTAAAAAATATTAAGATCAAAATCAAAAAAAAAATTCATCCTTTTATTACTTTATAAAGAATGAGATGATTCATTATAATTTTCATCAGGCATATCCATATTTTTAATAAATATTATATTTTATTGTTATTTCCTGTCATGTTTATTTGAAATATCATAATAAATTTTCTTTTAAAAATCTAATCAAATTTCTATTATAAGATTGTAATATTGGGATTGTAAACGGGCCTTTTATTATCTAGTATATACTAGATATCAAGTGCTCGCGCCAGCGCAGACCCAACGTATGTTAGTTTTTTCCTTTCAATTTATGTGACACAAATGAAATTTGAAAAAGTGAACTAAGCTTTTTATGTGTTTTTTAAAAAAAAATAATTGTTAATTTATATACCTTTTATATATGTCATTTTCGAATAATATATGTTACTCTATTTGTTTCATTTTATGTGATCAAGTGATTTTAGGAAAATCAACGAAATTTCGTATATAGTTCTCACATATTTTTATTGTCATTATACTATGATTCATAGTAGTTTTTTGTTTTTGCGTTTTTCAAATAATATATGCTACTTTTTTTTGTTTCGATAAAAAAAAGGGAGTCAACCAAATTTCATTATGTTAACTATGTTTTTTTCTAGAAATAGATAAAAGACATAAAATGACACTTGAAGTTGTCCCGAATTTTCAACAAGACACCTAAACTATGCAAGCGCTCTATTACCCCCCTAAACAATTCTAAACTGATATTATTACATCATTTATTGTCCATCCGGCATGGAGAGCACTCTCTTAAAAAGTGTGAACAAACAAAAAAACGAATATAATTTTATTTTAGTAATTATTTTGCTATAAAATACATTTTCTTGTTTTTTTATTATTTTAATTTTTTCTCCTTATTATTTTTTTTATTTTTCTTTCTTCCTTTTTCTTCAAAAAATCATTTTCATCTTAATTGAAGATCCTCATTTAAATGTCACTTTTTATTCTCAATATCATCTCCCCCTTTTACTACTATTAGTTTTACTATCTCTTTAATTTAAAACTAGGGATAATGCCCAAGTACCTCCTCAACCTATGCCCGAAATCTCAGAGACACACTTATACTATACTAAGGTCCTATTACCCCCCTGAACTTATTTTATTAATAATTTTTTACCCCTTTTTAGCTTACGTGGCACTATCTTGTGGACCCAACGATGATTGACTTATTTTTCGAACTAGTGCCACGTAGGCTAAAAAGGGGTAGAAAATTACATATAAAATAAGTTCAGGGGGGTAATAGGACCTTAGTATAGTATAAGTGTGTCTCTGAGATTTTGGGCATAGGTTGAGGGGGTACTTGGTTATTTTCCCTTAAAACTATATGTAAACAATATATTACATTCGAACAATTTGATCAGCACATTAGATTTCAAGATGATTAGTAGGTGTTATTTAGTTTTTTAATCCAAATTTCAATTAAAATTTTTTAAATTTCGGAGAATTATGATTATTTCAAAATTATCATTTCTAGTTTGAAATTATATGAAAATGAACTAAATTAATGAGATGTTTAGAGAGTATCATATAGTTTTGTTTTATCCGATTTCAATTAAGTTCTTTCTATTTGGAAATTAATTTATTCTTTTAAAATTATGATTCTATTTGGATTTATATGAAAATGAGTAGTTGATGATACTTCAAAATTTTAAATTATTTAGAAAAATAATTAATTTTATTATCAATAATTTAGTAAAGTATAAATAATATTATGAATAGAATTTGACCAGAGAAGAAGAAGAAAAAGAAAAGAAAAAAAAAATGGGAGTGAGATTCAATTTGACATGAGGGGTGAGAGATGAAGAAAAAAAAACGAAGAAAGGTGGAAGATGAAATGAAATTTAAAATAAATTAAAATTAAAATCCAAAAAGTAAGAGAGAGAAACAAAAAAAATATAAAGGAAAAACTTAAAATGAAAAAAAAATACATTTTTAATTAAATTAACACGTGTCATGTATTGATTAGTGTGTGAAGACACTTGCTTCTTAAAATTTGGGGCTGATCGAGAAATGGTATAATAATACTGATTCATAATTGTTTAGTAGGGTAATAGGGCAGTTACAAAGTTAAAAAGTTTTTTTAAAAATTCGAGACAACTTCAATGGTTATTTTATGTCTTTTCTCCTAGAAATATCTTAAATTATTACATTGTGTTTTTAAGCTTCAATTTTATGCAATTTTCAAATATGTAACAAATTAGAAATTAAAACGAAAAAATTAAAGTTTTCAAATCATTATACTTCATTTTTAATATATGACTCCCTCCTTTTCGATTTATATGAAACTTGTTTTTTAATTTCATTTCAAAAAAAAAATATTAAGATCACAAAATTAAAAAATATTTCAATACACAAAATTTAAATATACATATAAATTTTAGTTTTAATTTTGATTAATTTTAACTGATATTATACTTGACATATAATTAGTAAGAGCTAAGTGTAATCATAGTTTATTTGCTTTTATATTATAAATAGATATCATAAAAACTCATAAAAATGAAGAAATAACAAAATTGAGGTAATACTAGTAACAATAATTAAAGATGATTCTAGAAATATTTAATTTTCTTGTTATCATTCTTGGTAGATTTTTGTTTGCATAAAGTTACATTTTTACCTTTGATCATCATTCACTTCATATATAGATGTTTTTAGAATTATTTATTCTTTATAGATTTTTATTATAATGAAATTACATTTTTATTTTTTGTCGTCTTTAACACAAATATATCATCCTATTCATTTTTATTTGTAAAGTTACCTTTTAACATTTTTTTCTTTAATTTCAATCCAATATATATTATTAATTTTATCACACTTATTTATTTTCAAATATATTAATTAGAACAAAAATAAAGATGAAACTAATTAATTCGTGATAAATTTTTAAATAAAAAGTAAACATCTATTATAAGCATAATGAATTGAAAAAATATTAAGAATTAAATTAAAGTAATAGCAAAATAGAGTAATAATAAAATAGATATTACAATAACTCACAAAAGAAAAGAAAGTGAAGTAATAACAAAATAAGTTAATGGTAATAACAATAACTTAATATGTTTGTAGAACTATTTATTTTTGTTGTTATCATTCTTGATAGATTTTTGTTAGTGTGTTTTGTCTTTGACCATTATTCACTTCACATATAAAAAGATGTTTTTAAAATTATTTATTATTTTTCTTAATAAATTTTTGTTAACGTCAAATTATATTTTCGTGCTTGATCGTACTCCCACCTCACTCTTCTCTATAATAAAAATATAATAAAGTTAATAAATATCAGATAATGAGACTTACATACACTAGTCTGGTCTAGAGGTTGTTTAGGTGCTAAATATACATTTAATGTAATATGCATTAATTAATTAATGCAGACAGCAAATCTAAAATAATATATAGGTACCAATATGTTGGCAATTATAAAGATACAAGTACGTATAATACACGTGAAATGTTTATTTCGAAGAACAAATTATTAATTGTACATGTATGATGAAAGTGAAACAAATAATATATGAATAAATAAATGTTGCATAAAATAATATAGAAATTTCTTTCTAATTAATTCATATATTATTAATATTTGCATAATTTTAATCCGCTATCGAACAACCCATAATTGGTCTTCTCAAATTAATCATGACCTCATTGTTATTAACACAAAGGAGACATCTGCACTTAATTAGCTCTTATTTATTAATTATTGTGGTATGACAAGACTCTGCAGTCAATAATAAAAATTTTAACAAAAGAACTAATTAATACTCAAATCTTGTACGTTACTTTTCATTTCGTATTAAAATACAACTCTTAATCTTGTTTTCCCAACCGTTATGTCCAGCATATTTGGAGTAGAAATATTTTAGAAGCAAAATGTACTAATATTAATTGATGCATAATTAATTAGATTATAGTTTGTGAATATTTATTTCTGTTTCAACATAATTAAAAAAAACGTAATCTGCATTGGTTGAATTTCTTTAAGCAGTGACATCATAATAATAGCTAATTGACATTGAAATATGGTGACTTTGACAGTCAATTAATTAATCACTACACCTATATATTTTTATTTTTAAAGAGGACACGCAAACTTAATTACTATCAATTTAGTGGTTCTCATAAATATTTATATGGATATAAGTTCACGTCGTAATAGTTTAAATTTAGGCAAACAATTCAACTCTCACTGATTTATGAGTAAATTATTCTCCTTTACATGAGCTTTCAATATACAAATCTTATCAGAATTTAAAATTTCGAATATATATGTAATATAATAAAAAATAATTTTTAATTTAGCAGTAATAAATATTGACATCAATAAAGAGTGTTAAAGTTTTTACTGACATTAGTTAATTGTCATTAGAATCAGTATCGCTAAAAGTTTTAGGGACATATACAAAGAGTGTTAATTGTCGCTAATAATCATTTTTGATGTAGTGATGTAACTGGCGCGTCTAGTAGTCAAAATTAATTTGTTCGAGATACACTGAATCCAACTGGATTTGTATGAATTTTACTCTCTAGTTTGCCTCTCTCACTATATATATATATATATATATATATATATATATATATATATATATATATATATATATATATATATATATATATATATATATATATATATATATATATATGTATGTATGTATTTTAAAAGGGAAAATGCACAAGTACCCCTCCACCTATGTTTGAAATTTTAGAGACACACTTATAATATACTAAGGTCCTATTACCCCCCTAAACTTATTTTATAAGTAACTTTATACCCTTTTTCGGCCTACGTGACATTAGCTTGAAAAAAAAGTCAACCAGCGTTGTGCCCACAAGATGGTGCCACGTAGGCCGAAAAGAGGTAGAAAATTATTAATAAAATAAGTTCAGCGGGGTAATAGGACCTTAGTGTAGTATAAGTGTATCTCTGATATTTGGGGCATAGGTTGAGGAAGTACTTGTGCATTATCCCATTTTAAAATGTATTTTGAATGTATTCAATATCCCATATATGTATATATATCTAGTGTAATTCGCATGTATCATGGTTACATAGACTATCTTGCTCGTCTGCCTCCTATTTCGCTTGTCTCTCTCTCCTTATCGCACTTCTCTTTTATCGCACTCGTCTCCCTCATATTTCACTTGTCACTCTTCTTATTGCACTCGTCTCTCTCCCTATTTCAGTATATCTTGTAGCAAAATAAATATATCTAGATGTATTTTATATGAAATTATTAATTAGCGAGACAATATGTAATTATTTTAAACTATACACAAAAAAATTAGTAAAAATATTAGGGATGTTTGTATGATTAGGTAACTTTTCCTTTCATCCTTATAATAGTTTATGGACATTTAAATTATTTTCTTTTCGGTGGACGATTATTTATTAAAAAAATTAAAAAAATAGAGGGAAAATGCATAAGTATCCTCTCAATCTATGCCCGAAATTTCAGAGACACACTTATACTATATTAATGTCCTATTACCCCCCTGAACTAATTTTATAAGTAATTTTCTACCCATTTTTGGCCTACGTGACACTAGTTTGAAAAAAAATCAATCAGCGTTGGACCCACAAGATAGTGTCACGTAGACCAAAAAGGGGTAGAAAATTATTAATGAAATAAGTTCAGGGGGATAATAGGACTTTAGAATATATAGTATAAATGTGTCTCTGAGATTTCGGACATAAATTGAAGGGGTACTTGTGCATTATCTCAAAAATAGAAAGAAAAAAAATATTACCTAGTGCATTTGGTCTCTCTTGAGATTTCAAACTCTTGTTTTCCATAAATTTCATATATGTCATTGATCACAAGCTACACATAAAATGATAAAATTATATATGGGATATGATTATGTGATTATGATTTTATTTCACTAAATTACATAATTATATTTTCTAATAGAAATTGATAAAACTTTCGTCTTACTAAAATAAATTGTTGAAAAAATTAACCTTTCGTCGAGTTTTACACAATAGGGTTATGAAAATCCACGAGAAGCGACTGGCGTATTGTATGTGCCAATTGTCATTTAGCTAATAAGTCCATAGAGATTGAGGTTCCACAAGTGGTTGTTCTGAAAAATTGTATTTGAGGCAGTTGTTTAAATTTTTTAGGGAAAATGCACAAGTATCCCCTCAACCTATGCCCGAAATTCCAGAGACACACTTATACTATATTAAGGTCCTATTACCCCTGAACTTATTTTATAAGTAATTTTCTATCCCTTTTTGGCTTACGTGACACTAGTTTGAAAAAAAAGTCAACCAGCATTGGGCCCACAAGATAGTGCCACGTAGGCCGAAAAGAGGTAGAAAATTATTAATAAAATAAGTTTAGGGGGGTAATAGGATCGTAGTATAATATAAGTGTGTCTCTGAGATTTCGAGCATAGGTTGATGTGATACTTGTGCATTATTCCAATTTTTTATGTTTTGAGCAACTGAAAAAAGTTCTTGCTAATGATAAAAAAGGGGGATTGAACGTGGAAGCTTGTTTGTATTTTACCGGAGGGAGTTGAATTAACTCCTCCCGATCGTATCCCTCCCGAGAAGAAAGAAAAACTTGGCAATTTTTCTTTTAAGACTAGACTCGATCCAACATTTAAAAAGTATAGTTAATAAATATAAAAAAGACATTATAATGCATTGGATAATCAGAAATTAGTAAAATTATTAGGAATTGAGTTTGTATTAGATTAAATTTATATATATATATATATATATATATATATATATATATATATATATATATATATATATATATATATATATATCACTCAACAAAAATTATGATTTTTGCATTAATATAGTAAATATGCATTGGTTATACAATATAGTTTGTCAAAAGGCATAAAAAGTATACACTTATTATACACTACAACTTATCTATACATGATTTATACACTGATAGTATATTATGATACATTCAAAATGCTGAACGTAGACTATACATAATGTATACGTTGATTATACATGAAGTATACACTAGCGAGTTTAATCTCAATTAACTCTAAATTTAGATATGAAATCTTTTCGATATCTTGAGTCATTTGACATATAATTCGACTCAAAAATAATATACATTTTTGGTATGATAAGAATTAGATTAGTCTGTTAGTTAAGTTTAGTATGCATTGTTCATTCACAGAATTAGTTAGTCACTACTACTATTCATTGACAAAGTTAGTTAGTTAGTTAGTTAGTTAGGAGTCACATGTCTGTAATTTCAGCAAATGATTAGTTGAGTTTGTTGCATATCAGTGTGTACATATACACATACATTTTATTGATTACAATTTACTTTATATATTCTCAGTAGCATCTTTTCTCTCCTTCTTCTCTGATTGTTGATGAAATCTCAACCTTCATTAATGGTGGCAGAACATTGTTTCACAGCTTGTGTTGTTGTTTTTGTGATGGTATCGGAGCAGTGAGATTCCTGTTCCTCTCACGTCATGAGCACTGCATTCAGTATGATTTGCCAACATTTTTCTCATCGTCTTCTTCTTTTTGGTTTTCTCTCAACGATCTCACTATCGTTCCTCTGTTTTGATTTGAACTTTCTCATTGTGAGTTTATCTGCATAATTCCTCTGTAATTGAATTCTTCTTCATCTTCTTCTATTGGAGATGCTTCAGCTTACATGACGGCTACCAACTTCAACTCGATTGGATTTCAATAGCCCTTCTATTTGCATCCCTCAGAGAATGCAGGTTCTACTTTACTTCCTGTTGTTTTTTATGGAACTAGTTATATGTCATGGAGACGAGCAGTTTTTAGGGCTTAATCTATTAAGAGTAAAACTGGATTCATCAATGGAAAAATTGTGAAGCCAAATTTTGCATATCCAACCTTCATGTGGGAAAGATGTGATGACATGGTGACCTCTTGGATTTTAAATTCTCTTTCACCAGATTTGCGAGATAGCTTGAAATATATCAACAATGTCAAGGGGCTTTGGGAGGAGTTGGAGGATAGATTTGACCAAACTTATGGTTGCAAATTCTGTCAACTACAACAGGAGATAAATGACCTTGTGCAAGGTAATTTGGATGTCACTAGTTACTATACTAAAATGAAGAAGTTGTGGGAAGAGATGAACACTCTTGATGTCAATTCTAAATGCACTTGTGTGTGTATTTGTGGTGGAAAAACCAAGAGGCATAAGACCTAGCAAGATAGAAGACTTATACATTTTTTTAGGGGATTAAATGAGGTGTATAATGTTGTGCGTGAAAACATCCTCATGATGTCTGATCTTCCAACTATGGCACAAACATTTGCCATTTTATCACGAGAGGAAAGACAAAGGGAAATGAAGCCTCTCAATCACATGGCCTTGTAATCCACCTCTCTAAATGCCTCTGTGTCATTGAAATACAATGGATGTTCCAAAAGTTTCAGTCACATGGCCTTGGAATCCACTTCAAACTTGTTTTGTGAATACTGCAAATGAACTGGGAATACCAAAGATAGGTGCTACAAGCTGCATGGTTACTCAACCAACACAAGAAACCCAAGAGGAAGAGGCTCAAGATCTGCAGCAAATGTGCATACTTCTGAGGATGATAGAAGTTAGTGTGAAGACACTCCTGAGCAGGAAAGACAAATTCCATTGAACATGTCCAAAGGCCAGTATGAACAACTACTCAATTTGTGTGGGACTCTACAAGTTGGAAATAGAGTTGATTGTTTAGGGAACATGTCAAGTGGAATTGCAAACTTAGTAGGTATACTTGCTTGCTATTCTTTTATTACTGAGATAGGTGATTTGTCATGTAAATGTGAAAGATTGACTGCTAGTTCTTGGATCATAGATTCCGGAGCCTCTTACCACATGACTTACACAAGAGAGACTCTCACAAACCTTATAACACTGCCTTATCCGTTCTTAATTACCTTACCAAATGGATACAAAGTTAAATTGACTGAAATTGGTGATGTTTGTTTGAATTTAACACTAACTCTGTACAAAGTTTTGTTTATACCTAAATTCAAATTCAATCTAGTATTTGTTCATTGCTTAGTTGTTCAACTCAAGGGAATAGTTAGTTTTAACAGTTTTTCTTGCTTTCTGCAAGGCCCTTCTTCTGAAGAAACCTCTGGAACTTGGTAAGGCAAGGAATGGTCCATATTTTTTTCTGTCCAAAGTGTCACAATTGTCCACATACAAATGGTTTTGTTGTTTCTTCTAATAGATGTCAACCTGTTTCTCTTTTTAACTACTGCAAGAAAGTTTCAGTTGGAAGTGAATGCTAAGCTTCACCACCAAATGTAAGATACTCTCATAAAATCAATAAAGAGTCTTGTATTATATATCATGTATGTCCTGTTGTCGATTCTTTCTAAGATATTAACCATGCTCACAATCATGACACTGAATTTTTATGTCATGCTAGATTAGGATATGCGCCCTTTATAAGATAAGTAGTATATCTACCATTTCCCTAAAGTTTTCCAAGAAACAACCTTTCATTTGTATAATATGTCCTATGGCTAGACAAACCAGAATGTCATTTCCTGAGAATACAACTCCAACCAGCTCAATGTTTGAACTACTTCACATCGATTTATGGGGACCATGTCATGTACCAACACATGATAGCTATCACTATTTCTTTACCATGGTGGATTATTTTACAGTAGATCAACCTGGACACAACTTCTTAGGTGCAAAAGCAATGCATTTCAAACTATAAAAGCTTTTATAACCCTTATAGAAAATCAGTTCCATACCAACTTAAAAACCATCAGATCTGATAATGGCTTGGAATTCACAAGCACTAAGGCGACCTATTTTCAAGAGAAAGACATAGTATACCAAAAATCATGTCTTTGCACACCACAACAAAATGATGTGTTAGAAAGAAGCATAAGTACCTTCTTGAGACATCAAAAACACTTTTGTTTCAGTCAGAATTGCCCATGAGATATTGGGTAGAATGTGTCCTTACTGCCACCTATTTGATCGGTAGAGTATCCACAAAACTCCTACAAAACAAATCCCCGCATGAGTTATTATATCATAAGAAACCAACCTACTCCCACCTTAGAAGTTTTGGATGTCTTTGTTTTCCGACTACCTTGAAAACCCATAAGGATAAATTTGAACAAAGGACAACACCCACATTTTCATTGGATACCCTTCAATACAAAAGGTTACAAGGTCTTAGATATTGATACCAAGAGAATCATGTGTCCAGGGATGTCCTTTTTCATGAAACTAATTTTCCTTTTGTTATTGCTCCAGTTGTAACTAGTTTCAATTATGTCTTGCAGTTCCTTGTACATCGTTCTAAGCTGTCACCTTCCATGTCTAGTAAAATAAATAACTTTGTTGATGATGAAATGTTGAATTCTCACACATTGGTTGAAGTCACTAGTGATCATACTCTTATAACTGATAATGCATCTGTCGTTGAACCTACAACCCCTACACCTCATGTTGAACCTACTGTTTCTACTCTTGGTGATGCTCTTTTTGTACCTAGAAGAACAACTAGGACCTTTAAAACCCTAAGCTACTTAAAAGATTACACTTATTCATTACCCAAACTGCATTCTTCACCACCTATAACTGATGTTTTTGATTCATAACATTCCCTCACATCATTCATATCTCACCCTGATCATGTATGTTTCACTACACTATGTCCTGATAGCCAACAGTTGATCAATAATGTTTTATATGATATTGAACATTCCTCTTATGAAGGGGGAAATTTTAAATCCTGCTTGGCAAATGACAATGACACAGGAATTTGATTCCTTGTATGCAAATGATACTTGGGAACTAGTTAGCATGCCTAAAGGAAAGAATGTTGTTGGGTGCAAATGGGTGTACAAGATTAAAGACAAGACAGATGATAGTATAGAAAGATTCAAGGCTAGACTAGTGGTGAAAGGGTACATCAACAAACTGGAATAGATGTGATAAAGATGACCACAACCAATACTTTGATTTCTTTAACAGTAAAAAAAGGTTGGAACTTGTACTAATTGGATGTCAATAATGCATTCCTCCATGGTGATTTAAATAAGGAGGTAACATGACATTACCACCAGGCCTGACAGTGAACAGTAATAACATAGTTTGCAGACTGAAGAAGTCAATATATAGTTTAAAGTTAGCCAGCAGACAATGATATGATAAGCAGGCCAACAACCTTTGCTCAAAAGGATACACTCATTCAGAAAGTAATTATTCACTATCTTGTAAGAGAAATGACAACTTTCTAGTGTTGGTGGTTGTATATGTTGATGATATTATCTTAATTGGTGCTGATATGAAAGAAATTGGTTCTTTGAAAGCTTTCTTACATGAGAAATTCAGGATAAAAGACTTAGGCAGGTTGCATTACTTCCTTGGCCTAGAAATATTGTACAAACAAGATAGTGTACTCATCTCAGAAAGAAAATTCACTCTTGATCTCTTGAAGGAATTGACTCTATGCATTATAAATTCACCACTTCACCATTGGATTCCACTGAGAAAATGAAGCTCATTGAAGACACACTATTGTCAGATCCTACTCACTACATAAAGCTAGTAAGCAAGCTTAATTTTCTTACTAACACAAGGATGGACATAGTTCACAATGTCCAGCACCTTAGTCACTTTATGCAATCTCCTAGAGAACCTTAATTGAGGGCAGCCTATCATGTGCTCAAATATCTGTAACAGGACCCTACATTGAGAGTTTTTATCTCTAACAAATCTGATCTCACCATCAGTGCTTACTGTGACTCAGATTAGGCCTCTTGTCCTGATTCAAGGAAGTTTATAAGTGGGTATTTGGTGCTCATGAGTGATAGTCCTATTAATTGGAAATATAATCCACAAGTTACAGTCTAACTATCCTCAGCAGAAGAAGCAGAGTACATGGCTGTGAGACAAGTAGTGGGTGAAATAGTATGGACGGAAAGATTACTTGATGAGCTCTGTGTGAAGTGTTCCTCACCTATACATGTCTTTTGTGATAGTCAAGCAGTAGTGCACATTGCAAAAAAATCCAGTTTTTCATGAGAGAACTAAGCATATAGAGGTGGATTGTCACTTTGTCAAAACCAAACTGCAGCAGGGATTGATCACACTTCAATACATCCCAACAAATTCATAACTGATTGATGTTTATACTAAAACTTTAACTGGAGTCAAACATACTAACTTGAGGGAAGTGATAAGAATTAGATTAGTCCGTAATTAAGTTTAGTGTGCAATGTTCATTCACAAAATTAGTTAGTCACTGTTACTATTCATTCACAAAGTTAGTTAGTTAGTTAAGAGTCACATGTTTGTAATTTCAGCAAATAGTTAGTTGAGTTTGTTAGGTATCGGTGTGTATATATATACATACATTGTATTGATTACAATTTAGTTTTCATATTATCAATAGTATCTTTTCTCTCCTTCTTCTCTGAATGTTAATGAAAGCTCAACCTCCATCAATGGAGGCAGAACATTGTTTCACAACTTGTGTTGTTGTTTTTGTGATGGTACGTTTAATCATTTTTAAAAATAACAAAAAAAACGAACAAGAATGAAGAAACAATCATTAATAACGAAATTGAAAGGGGGTGGGGCGGAGCAAATTGAAAGAAAGTACAACAGTTAGGCCAAGTGGTATTCCTATTTTATTTCATATCTTTATTAGGAAAATTATAGTTGTTAAAGTAAGTATATACAATTTAATTAACTAACATAGTTTGTATTAATTACAGCTCGAAACTTATATCTAGATATAATTACACTTTTCTCTTTTGTCTCTCGCCTCCCCCCTCTCTTCTTTCTCTCTGGAATCTTACTCGCCTCTCTTCTCTTTTCAGTCATCTCTCCCTCGCCTCTCCCAATCTCTCTCGTGAATTCTCTTTTGTCAATATCTCTCTCATTTTATATACAACACACAAATTATGCAAATACAAATGTATAAATTCTGTTTGTATAAAGTGAGAGAGATCGAATATACAAATACATATTTTTCATCCTATACACTTGTATTTATACAAATACAAATCATTCCCTGTCTAGTTCCTATGTATTTTTTTTTATATCTCTCTCGCGCTTTATACAAACACATATTATACAAATGTAATGTATAATTTGTGTTTATATAAAACAAAAGAGATTGGATACAAGTACAAATGTTTTAACTCGATTCAATTGTATGCGAATTTAAATTGTATGTAGATATAAAAATACAATTATTGATGCATATACATAGTAGTTTCATATATATAATTATATAAATGATATACATATACAATTATCCTCTTTCCGCCCTCTCTCGCTTGCCTCTCTCCTCCCTCTTCCAATCTCTCTCGTTGCTATCCTCCCTGTACCATGTACCTACGAATCGTAGTTAACAATCTATAGCCATAAAACATAATTAAACTAATTAAACTATTTTTGAATGGCTATATGCCAAACTTTTTCAATTTTATTAGGCTATGTGCAGGGTCAGCTGAAGGCCCAAGCCACTCAAACATAGGCTTTAGGCCTTTTACATTGAGGCCTCATTTTTCTTAAAAAGATGGTTAGCAGTATAATGCAAAAATTAGAATCTATAAACAATTGAGAAAATCATATCATAAATGTTTGGGCAACTTTCACATATAGCAAACAAAAAATTCATATTTGCTATAGCAAACTTTGCATAATTGCGCTCCATAGCAAACATAAAACTGTATAATTTGCTATACATATACAATTGTATAATTCGCTGGCCTAAATTGTATAATTCGCTGGCCTATTTCGCTGCAATTGTATAATTTGTTTTGCATACAGTTGAATCTAATTAAAATGTATGTATATTGCATAATTATAAGTATATAGCAACAAGATATATGTTTTTCTCGCTTTATACAAAAACAGAAACACAATATATACACTTCTGTTGTATAAAGCTAGAGAAAATTGTATTTCACTGCAATTGTATAATTCGCAATTGTATAATTCGTTGGCCTTTTTCTCTGCAATATTTGAAGTAAAATGTTTGTAAATTGTATAATTAAGTGTATAACACGAAGATATACATTTTTGCATGTGTATATACAATTTTCTCTCGCTTTATACAAAACAGAAACAGAATTATACACTTCTGTGTATAAAGCGAGAGAGGCGAGCGAGAATGGAGAGTGGCGAGCGAAATTTTTGGGAGAGAGACGGTGGCAAATTTTAGCTAATGTTTGCTATGGAGCACAATTAAATCAAACCCTAGTTATTCCATTTAATTTAGGTTATTAGTTTGCTATTATATACAATTTTCCCTAAATGTTTTCTTTATTCTAATTAACTAAAGTATAAAAGTAAATGAACAATACAAGAACAATCAACTAGATTTTTTTTCAAAAAAGAAAAGAAAAAGAAGAATATTCAAGTAAGCAAAGTAGTGGTATTGACTCTCCACCCAAAAAATAGTTAAAATTATGAGCTTGTATACTATCGATATTAAGAATTTAGAAATGAACTTGTCGTCTCAAAATATTATTAAATGCATCTACTTTTTTTTTCTTCTTACAAGTAGAATAACTTTTTTTTAAGTATACTATAAACAATGTAAGGTGACATGAAAGACTTTATTCGTAGAACTATAAACGAAGCATTGAAATATCAAAGCATAAGAAGTAATAATGTAATTTGGACCTTCTATGTCAATGTCCATTTTAAGCAATCATATTTTCTAAATGTATGGTGTTAATATAAAGATAAAAAATATTAACGGTAATGCACTCAAGGATATTGCCTATTTAATAAAGTTTGTCGAGAATCATAAGATTTTAAGTTTAAATTCAATAGAAACAAAAATATTAACATGTTGTTTGAATGATTGTTAGTTTAAATGTTTTTTTAATTCTTATTTAAATTTTATTGTATGATATCGTTTTAATCTATGTAAGGTAACAACGAAAAGTTTTATTTTGTATAGCGATCGATTTGTTAAGATTACGTTGTGAATTTAATATTATTTTGATCATTTTTTCTTTACTTATTATTTAATAATTTTATTTTATCCTTCACCAACATTTTCATAATAGCTCTACCACTTATCCTATTTTATTTTATTTTAATAAATTTATCATTCAAATTGTTGATATGTGTCATTGTGTAACAACGAAATTCAAATAATATATACACTAAAATAATACAGTATAATATAATATGTAACAACCATCCAAATAAGATGTTTAATTTCTTCTACCCGAAAAGTTATCCAGACACGACAATTATTATATAAAAAAAATGGAGTTAATATCTCACATGGTCACTCAACTATGCACTCTTCTCTCAGAAAGTCACTCAACTTTCAATTTTCACTTAAAAGTCACTCAACTATTGCTTTCTTTCTCAGAAAGTCACCCAACTTTGAATTTTAACTCAAAAGTCACTCAATTATCCACACTTTCCTCAAAAAGTCACCCAATCTATTAAATTATTTTTTAATTAAATTTTTTTAATATTAATCATTTATATAACAAACAAAAAATTTTAAAAAATAAATTAAACCATTTAGTTATCCATCCACCTAACCCGACCCATTAAAAAATATAAAATGACCCATTTTATTTTATCTTTAATCCTAAATTAATCCCTCTCTTTAAACCTTGAATTAGGATTAAAGACAAAATAAAATGAGTCATATCATATTTTTTAATGGGTCGGGTTAGGTGGGTGGATCACTAAATGGTTTAAATGGTATTTTTATTTTTTAAAAATTTTGGTTTGATATATAAATAATTAATATCAATAAATTTTAATTAAAAAACAATTTAATAGATTGAGTGACTTTTTGAGGAAAGAGTGAATAATTGAGTGATTTTTGAATTAAAATTTAAAGTTGAGTGACTTTCTGAGAAAGAAGTGCATAGTTGAGTGACTTTTGAGTGAAAATTGAAAGTTGACTGACTTTATGAGAAAACAGAGCATAGTTGAGTGACCATTTGAGGTATTAACTGATAATAGATGTTCGAAATTTTTTTTTTGAAAAAATTAAAGTATACTTCATGCATCACATCTTCTTGTCCATAAATGGAATTAATTGAAAACCATATTTACAGCTTGGCATCAACCATCAAGTAGTGGACCATAATTTTTTTTTTTTTATCCTTTTTCATTTCATTTAAATATAACAAAAGTAAATAAAAATAAATTATTTTTATTACAATAATTTGTTTCTTCATCATTCTTCTCCATCAGAAAAGAAAAGAAAAGAAAAAAAAAAAGCCCTCATTTTCCACCTCTTGTGATTCAGTTTTTTCATCAGTGTTTGTAAATCGTTGCTGAGAGAAGTTGAAGAAACCCTAATTCACCATTTTATCAAATTTGACGTTGTGGAAATATATTTAGGAATGAACTGAGATGGGTGCAGCAGGTTCCAAACTCGAGAAAGCTCTGGGTGACCAGTTTCCTGAAGGAGAACGTTACTTTGGCCTTGAGAATTTCGGCAATACTTGCTATTGTAACAGCGTTCTTCAGGTTTTTTTTGTTTACTGTTCATTTTGATTTGCATCATTTTCACGTTGTTTGCTTAGATTATTGGAACTTTACCAATTTGTGTTATTTGGAATTATGGGGGGAAATGACCCTTTTTACGGGATTGTTTGTGGTTGTGCTTTAGGTATTGATTGATAGAACAAATAAGGTTTCATATAGGCATGCCTAACTAGTTTGGGATTGAGAGATATATGGTTTCTGCTAGGTGTTATAGTGGCAATTGTTAAGTAGATAGTTCTGTACTGGATTGCATTTTGCTTTGGCTGGTGATGCCAAAAAGCTACTGAAGAAAAAGGAGTATGATGTTTTTGAAAGACCAAGTGAATTCTGTTGGAAGCAAGCAAGTTGCCATCTTCAAAAGTTTTAACCAAGTCCAATTTTCAATCTTTAGAAAGTTAAACCAATTCTCATATTTTAGAACCAACATATATGAGAATGAACTCATAGCTTTGTTTGTTTAAAAGTCATAGCAAGGTTGCTCTCTTTTTTTAATGAACGTGGTGTTCGGCTAAGTCATAGCCAGGTTGCTCTCTTTTTTTATGACAGTGGTGTTCCGGCAAGCTTTTGCGCACCTCGACTTATTCCATGGGATGCTTGCCACCTCCCATGAGCAAAGGTATCAGGTAAGTCTATCCACCAAGTTTAGGAAAGATGGACACCAAGTCTAAGAAAGATGGAAAGAATCACCTAGTGCTTTTTGTCTCCGCTGAGTTTTGAACCTGAGACCTAAAGTTTCTCAACCATTTCATTGACCACTAGGCCACACCCTTCGGTGCGTCATAGCTCGGTTTCTCTTAAAATACAATGATGGGAAAAGCGCATAACATAAATGCTTCTCTTGAAAGGGAAATTACAAAATTTTGTATCCAAGTTCATGTAGCTAAAGAGGTGTACCAAGCATACATCTTTTTTGGTTTAAAAGGGAAGTACTACGCAAAAATGTCTATAGTTAAACAGAAGCAGATGAAAATAAGCTCTTATCATCTAAGGAAGCAAAAGGATTTAGGAATAGGAATAATCAATGACAAGTTCCTTCCTAGCATGGTACGAGCCTCGGTCAAGACAGAGATGGAGTTTGTTTTGACTAATGTTGAAGCTGTTGATATCAAGTCCTACGGAGCAAGCAACGTGGAATGTATGAGAGTGAAGTGACTAACGACTTTAACCAAAAAAAGTATCGCATCTCCTTAGCCCCCCCCCCCCACCCACCAAAAAACCCAAAAAAAAATCGTCTTCAACATCCAGCACAAAGTGCTTTTGTTTATTTGCACAACAATGGTTTGATATGATTCAACCGCCAATCAAAGAGATTGAGTACGATTTGGTTGCAATTTTTTTTGTGCAACACAACATGATCAGTATGTAGACTATAGAGAATATATGAATTGTATTATTCTGCTAAACGGAAAGTCAGGACAGGAAAAGTAAGGAGGTTCACTCAAGCTCAATTTCATAAGCTCAAGAACAGATCAGTATAGAGTAGGCCAATCAGCTAGTGTGATCTCTGATGTTGTCACAGCTCATTTGTACTCCATCGGCAGCTAGCGTATAGTCATGACTTTAAGGACTCCATATTTATTCTCTGTGTAAAAATGCTCATCTACACCTATCCACTAATTTTACATCAGTCTGACCCCCCTTTCTTCCCATAAAATCAAATCCCAGCATAAAAAAGCACATTCATGCCCCAACACTTGCAGAGAAGAAATCCATCCTCCATTATCTTAGTTTTTAACTGAGTTTGACAGTTAAATATAACTTGTTACAAATGTTCACCTGGTAGTACATGGATGTAGTTAAGTTTGAGGATAGTTGAGGAATGTTTTTGGCAAAAGTTCAAAGGTTGCACACCATTCTTTTTAATAAAGATTGTGTCTAGGCCAGCTTGTCTACACCTAGACTAATACCACTCACTAGGACAATACCAGATTGCTTTGTCTATCCAGGCTTAAACAGATCGGGAAGGATCACCCTACGTCTTTTGCCTCTATTGGGATTTGAACTGTTTGTCTCCCATGGTTCATTCAACATAGTTAACCGTAATACTACATTCTTGGATTTAGAAGATGACTCATCATGACAATGGAAATGATCGTTCAACTTGGACAGTTCCGTAAGCTCCATCACTATTTGCGGAACTAGGAAAACAAGTTAGCAAATTGAGAGCCGTCTGTAACCAAAGAGTTTCAACCTGCAGAGTCAAATCTGAAGATAGGAGACAAAAAAACTATTAAGAAGACGAGAAAAAGGTTAAAAGCTATTTATTGCGACGAAGACGAGAAGAAACAAAATCTAAGGGGAAAAGAACAAAGGAGAGAAAAAGCATAAGACAGCTGTATTGTCTTCAAAATATCAATATTCCCCTACAGTAAATAATTGGGATCCTCAAGATTATTTGAAGGCTCCTTCCAATTCGTGGTACAGTACATAGCGGGTGAGATAAATTTAAGATGATGAACAATGCCAGAGCAGTATTACACAAGTAGAATAATTGCATCACTGGACACTCCAAAGAAGGAAGATAACTTTGAGTTGATTGGTGAAATAATGAAAAAACAAATGAAGACAGTCCTGTTTTGTGTCATTGATAAATGTGTTATCTTTGTGAGTTTCTGGATATTTCTTTTACAGGCCATGGGATGGAAATAAATTTTCACTCACTGGTATTGAAAATGAATGGAAGTGAAGGGGATATAGGGATGAGAACACAATGATTGTTTGATAACCAAAATTGAAGGGGGTAATAACTTAAAATGAAGATATTGACGGTCTCAATGAACTATGAAGGAAGAAACAAGGAGAATAATTATAGGTGAAAAGGAGTGAGATGAAGCAATTGATTGAGTGGAACGGGACGAGGTATTGAAAGTGAGAGAGATCTCTAAGATGAACATTTGTGTTCTAAGACTACATAGGAGAGTAGAGACCTTGAGAAATAATATTAAATCTTTTGCTTGTTGGGTACATTTGTGGTCTTCATAAATAGTAGGAGAGTCTCAAAGTGATGAGTGTCATGGAGAGAAACTTAAATCAAAATTTAAGTTGATGAAAATTATGTACTGGAAGACTTATCAAAAAAATTACATAGAGGAAGTTTGAGATGTTTTTGAAGTTGAATATGGTGAAGGTAAGTCATAAGGGTGGACTAAGCAATGTGAATTCTGATAAATTTCATAAGATATGACCCTCTCTCATATGAATTGAACTCGTTTCTTCTCATTTAATATTACATTACTTATCTTGGCACATTATTAATCCTTTATCAAGTCTACCTTTTTTCTATCCTGCATCTGTCAAATGTCAAACAAGATAAGGTGAAAGTAGTTTATGCTCTATTACTGAGTTGTCATCAGCTCATTTTAAAGCTAAAATTGCTAGAGGGAACATTTTTATTTAGTGATTTATGCCTTCAACATGCCTCCTTGCGTGCTGACGAAATTCTTTTTAGTGTGCCAAGCAGGTAAATTTGTTTAATGAAGGGCAGGATGTAAGGCATTTTCTTTGGGCCTCTACCTACTCTAATACCTTATGAACTTTATGGCCACCTCTTTTAGAAACATAAAGGCATAACTAAGTAAAAGTGTGCCTTTTTGATGGTTAAGTTTTCAGATGAGGTGTTAAGACAATTCAGTAATTTAGATATGATAAAGTTCAACCACCAGCACCCTATTTGCAATTTGCATACAGGTTGAAGCAAAATCAGGAAATATTCAAAAGATCGGTTTTGGTTGAGTTTTCAGAATGTTGAAAATGGCAAATTGCAGGTTTAAATGCATTGCATTCATCATTTTTGTGTGAAATGTATAAACTAATTGCTGTTAGCCCTATGATGTACTGTCTGCTTCCTGAATTAACCAAAAAGAGACTGTTTGATCTCACCCTGCATGTATGCATGTTATATTATATACGAACCCCATGTTGATAACATTGTCGTATACGTGTTATATTATGTATGATCCTGAAGTTGATAGCATTATCTTGTTCTTTTTTCTTTCAACAGGCTCTATATTTCTGTGTTCCATTTCGAGAACAGCTACTGGATTATTATTCAAATAACAAGAGTCTTGCTGACGCAGATGAAAATCTCTTGACATGCCTTGCTGACCTGTTTATGCAGGTATTACGTGACTATTGTTGACATTATCTTTTCCTAATTGTTTTCCCTTGATCATTTAATTATGATGTTCTAGTAAACACAATCATGTGTTAAGCTGCTAATAAGAACCCACAGTTATGATGTCCATATCTGCAAGTAACAGCTATCTTGGAGCTGTCAGGAGAGATCTTTGGATTTATGTCCATCCTCTCTATTTAGAGAATTTGTTATCAACTGTTCATTAGAATTTACATGTACAAAACATTCACTGTCAGTGAAGAATTTCTTCTCTTTTTTTTTTCTTTTTTTCTTTTTAAGGTTTGTCAGGAGATCACATTTCTATATGTTTTCGATAGAATTTCATTTTAAATGTATAATCAGCATGTTCAGGTTCAACAGAACTAAAATGTTGTTTTTTCTCTCTGTGGCTCATTATGTGGATCAGATAACCAGAATCTTGTTGAGATGTTCTTCTTAGGTTCCGTCCTTTGTTTTTTATACTTCTCACTTGCATAATGAAAAGGGAATGTTCTTCAGAGTGGAAAAGCCTCAATAGCCAGCTCCTGGGTGGGGCTAGGGTAGTTGTTTACAGGGTATGAATGTGGATGTGATCTTTCTGAAATTTTGTTTCCAGTCACTCTTTATTTGAAAAATTCAGATGATATGCAGATTTTGGTTTTATAGTTATGACTATCTGCTTGTGTTTTTGACCTGTGAGCTCAGTTTTAGAAAACACTTCCATGATCTAACCCTTTTGGGTTTTGTCATTGGTTCTGTGTTTTCAGTTTTACCCGAAAAGAATCATCAATTGGCTTAAGGCAGTTTTATTTTGTTTGTAGGGAAGACTTGGAATTTGTTGTTGTTTCTTGTTCTGTAGGGCTGAAAATAAAATAGAAGATGCGTTCCTAGAGAATGTGCATAAAGTAATTCTTGTGCTTGTTAATGGCCTGTCCAGCAGGCATTTGTGCTCTCCATTATTAATTTATTTCTTAGTTTCTTGTCTTTAGTATGCATTGTCTGAGAGTTTGTCTTGAATCTATGTCATGTTCTTGTCATTGAATAGATTGTTCAATTATTAAATATTAGTTTATTCTCTTAGTTATTTTTGTTTCCGTAGTTTCTACTAATGCTTAGGCTCCAAATAAGCGACATGTTTAGTCCAATCCGGATAAATGTTGGCAATTGACAATTTGGGGACATAAATGTTTGTTCTGCCAATCTTTTGGGATCTTCAAACTGAACTTTCGATCAACTTCAGTAATGAATAATGATACTTCCTCTATCCCAATTTATGTGGAACTCTTCGTTTTCGAGATTCAAACTGCGTAAAGTTTGACCAACATTTAATATGTATTTTTTCATCATACTGACATGAGAAATGCAACTTATAGTACTTTCCATGTAATTTTTAAATATATAAATTTTAATTTTAAAATATTGAATTGATCTTATTCATTTTCCTTCAAGGGTTGTTCAATTGACTCTCTGGAGGAGGAAAGTGCTGCATAAATTAGGACTGAGGGAGTACATTGTTAGAAAATAAGAAGTTCAAGTAGTACATCGGCTTTCACTGTCTCACATATAAATAATGAGACCATCTTTTATGACTTGGAGAAGGCTGTAATTAGCTAATCATATAAGATGATTTATTTCCTACCATCTGTTGTTTTTCTTTAAAAGGTTGTGCATTATTAGTTTGAATCAATAGTATCCCCCTCCTTTGTTAGATATTTGAAAGCACATTGTCAGAACTTGTATTCTTTTGCATTTTATGAGCCCATGATCAGTATTCTACTTCATCATCGAACTAATGGGCTTATACTTGTGATTTTGTAGATAAGCTCACAAAAGAAGAAAACTGGTATCATTGCTCCCAAGCGCTTCGTACAGAGATTGAAGAAGCAGAATGAGATTTTCCGCAGTTATATGCATCAGGTTTCCTATGGTCACTTTTTTTAAGAAATGCTAGTTAGAAACTAATATTCCTTTATCCTATAAATATGGGGAAGATAGCCCCTAAGTTTGTCTGTACAGGTGTTAAAAAACCCTCTCCCTCCTTTTAATTGCATTTACTGAATTGTGTGCTTTACTCCCTTTTGGTGTTACTAGACTGATATAATGTGAGGTTGCTAGAAATCCTAAAAACTAAATGAGTTGCTTCCTATATTTGCCTCTTTTTTCTTTTTTATCCTTTTTCTTATATTCATGCTGCATTTTATAGTATTTTTCTTGGGCAAGTGTCATTGAGAAATGTAATTGTGTTGAACTGGAAATCTTGTTCCTAGGCCAGACAAATGATCAGATCAAATGAAAAAATCCTTGCTTGGAATTGATAGTCCTGCCTAAGGGACTTCTCTTTTTCATCTTTGAAGATATCCTTCTCTGCCTTTGTGTTGTTGGTCCAGACTAAACATTAGTTATTATCCTGCTAGTCTGCAAACATTCGTTTTAATGTTTTAGTGACTATGATGTTAAGCTCATTTAAAAGTGTTAGATATTCTACTTGTTTTACATTGTTTCTCTATATGGAGGGCATGCATGTGGTCATCAGATCCAGCTTTATCTAAAACTTGTTCCAAGAAATTTGTCCCAGAAATTGAAGACTTGCATTCTACTGATCCAGAGGGAGGAAGAGAGAGAGAGAGAGAGGGAGTGACTCACATTTCCAAATAATTGATAGCTAAATTAACTGTCATCATGATGCTTTGGACTTTTATTCATCAGCTATTCTTCATTTCCCTTTATGTATATGGTGCTTATATTCTCTGATACTCTGATGTACTCTCCCGCCACTCATGTTTATTGATATCATTCTTTGTTAGGACGCACACGAATTTTTAAACTATTTACTGAACGAACTGGTTGACATACTGGAGAAAGAAGCCAGTCCAACTAAAAGTGATCAAGAAACTTCTTCCCCAACAGAAAAAAATGCAAATGGACCAACCAGTGTTCATGATAATGGTGATAAAAAGGAGCCCCTGGTTACATGGGTGCACAAAAATTTCCAGGTAAAGCTTGCTAGTCTTGGCAGTTATCAGCTTATGCCATCATTGCTGGTTATACATCACCTGAAATGTCAGCAACTGTATTCCTCTTTCTCCTTTTTCTTTTTTAGGTTTATTTGTCAGAACTGTTTAAATTGGATTATCTGGTGCTCAACACTTTGGGATTGGGTCTTACTCAGTCTTTCCATGTACATTGTTAAGTTTCTGGCTACAATTAGGAAGTAAAGTATATTTTGGGTGATAATATAAACTGCCAGTGTGCACAAGGGATCTGCTTTGGACTCATACTTGAAATGGTGCATGCTACTTGCAAATAATATTATGTTAGTTTTCAAAATTAATGGATAGTCTATCAAAATCTAGATGTGAAATCTAAAGTGATGGGTCTATTATCAAGTAATAACATATGCATGGTAAGCTTAGCCTCGATAAGAAGAATGAAAGCAAAGACGAGATTGTGTTCTCAACTCCAGAAAATTCAGATATTCTCGCTGAAAATTGATATATAAATACAATAAAATATAACACACAACAAAAAATAGGATTGCTAAATTGGAGGAGTGCTGCTAGAATGCAATCGGATGTGAAGATACCTTACAGTCTAACTATGTATATGATGGTTGAAATGGGAAATGCTACAGCAATGCTCTGTGATAGGAAGATACATAACAACAATGATAAGCACGTTCAATGGAAAATCATGAAGACCAGCAACATCTTCTAGGTGTTAATATTTGACCTCTAAGACCTGATGTATCCACAAAATGAATGTCCTAGAAATTCATATGTATGTAAGATTGAGCAAGATTCAAAATTATCACTTCTGACATAGAGAGCGAGTAGCACAGGTGGAGGATAATATGGCATTAGGTCTGCTTAGATTTTTTATGCACCAGTCCGTAGATGCGGATGATTGAAGATATGAAAGCAAGGAAGTAGATTTAAAATCATAGGAGTCATGATAAAAGATATAAAATATTTGCTTCCATTGTTTCTAACCTTAATTAGGTCTGCATTTTTTTCCCCTTACAGATAAAAAACTAATGAGGACTTGAGATAAGTTAGAAACAACGGAAGCAAAAAATTCCTACAGGCCATATCAACTAATTAGGTCTACTCAATATAAGGTGAGGTCCTTGTGGTATAGGCAATTTGCTGACACTATTGTACTAACCGAAGAAATCAATTAGGTGTTAACCATAAGCTTGGACTATGGAGAAGTACTCTAGAGAGTAAGACTTACGATAAGTAGAAGCAGATTGAATATATGTATTGCAAAATATGATAGCATAAGAAAAGTGAAGTTGAGGTGAGATAGGTGACATTGTGTTATAACTCCTTAGTTATCCAATAGTTACCGCAGTAATTTATTTTTTGTAGTAGTTAGTTTTCTGTAATAGAACAGTTTTTTTTCATGTAATAGTGCAGTTTTTCATTTCAGTTAAGTTAAAAAGTCAGGTCCTAGTTTCTAGCGGTAGTTATTTCTTAAGTGTTGTATTTAAACTATTGAGTGTCTGAGGAAATGAAAGCAGAACATTACTAAGTCTTTGAGTACTTCAAACTCAATAGATTGCAGGTTCTCTCTAACGAACCAGCGTCCTAGGTCGTAGGAAGAAAACATTCGGTTTCACAGTACAGCGCCCAATAACCAGATCAATAACCGAGGCCATAACAACTTGGTATCAGAGCCAGGTGTTATGGGAGATCAAATTCAACATCAATTGGCACAATTGGTAAACTTATTTCAAGAAGAACGTGCATCCAATATAGCGAGGCAGGAAGCAATAAATGCTCTCTTAGATGCACTCACAACGGATCTAGCGAATTCGAAGGTTGATTCTGAATCAACTAAACATACCAGTCAGAATCAGGGTTGGAAGGGTAAAACTGGAGTGGCAAGAGGGTCAATATCAGATGCAGGAGGAAATAGGAATTTCCATCATTCCTAGGTATACAAACTTGGATTTTCCATGGTTTACTGGACAAGGGGGCCCTTTGGGATGGCTGAATAGATGTGACCACTTCTTTCGACACCAACAGACTCCAAATGAAGAAAAGGTTGGACTTGCTTCTTTTCATTTGGAGGGAATGCACAACTTTGGTTTCTTCAATTAGAGACAGATATGCCTGAACTGTCTTGGGATGAGTTCAAACGTTATTGTAACCTTTTTTCGGGCCACCAATCAAAAGTCGGAAATTGGGAGAATTGGCTAGCTATGCCAGATCGGTTCTGTGGCAAATTACCAAGAAAAGTTTGAGCAGTTAGTTTCGCGGGTTGGTACATTCACTCAATTGCAAAAAATTGAACTTTTATCAGTGGTCTTGCTGATTATATAGCAATTGAGGTTGAGTTGCATAGTCCTCCAGATTTGGCTACGACAATGAATTTATCCCGACTTTATGAACGCAAGGAACAATCTGTTTGTTCGCAAGTGTTAGATGCTTGCAAATCCAAGACAACAGATTTTTCACCTCAACGACATGCCAGATTTGTGAAGAAACTAACTAGATCTGAAATGGAGGAAAGACGACTTAAGGGACTTTGTTTTAATTGTGATGAACCATTCACCCGAGGTCATCAATGCAAGAAATTATTCTGGATTGACTTTATAGATGATGAGGAAGAGTTTGCTGGAAAGTTGGGAATTACTAATTTCCGCACTTAGCGCTTGAGGACAAGCGCAATTTGATGGAGGAGAGTAATGTTATCACTCCTTAGTTATCCAATAGTTACAGCAGTAATTTCTTTTTAATAGTAGTTAGTTTTCTGTAATAGTACAATTATTTTCATGTAATACTGTAGTTTTTCGTTTCAGTTAAGTTAGGAAGTCAGGTCCTAGTTTCTAGGGGTAGTTATTTCTCAACTGCTGTATTTAAACTATTGTGTGTCTGAGGAAATGAAAGCAGAAAATTACTAAGTCTTTGAGTACTTCAAACTCAAGAGATTGCAGGTTCTCTGTAACGAACCAGCGCATAGGTCGTAGGAAGAAAACATTCAGTTTCACAGTACAGTGCCCCATAACCAGATCAATAACCGGGACATAACACATTGAGGTACCAAAATGCAATCAATTCAGATACCTACGCTCACTTCGAGATTGGAGTGAGACTGGAGAATGGAATGATAGATGCAGATGTTACACATTCAGCAATAATTGAATGGATGAAATGAAGAAGTGTTATCGGGATGTTATGTAGAATCTGCCTACCATAGTCAAAGTTAAGTTCTTCAGAACAATTATAAGATGAACGATGTTATATGCAAGAAGTTAATATTGAGCTGCTAAAGTCCAACACGTTTACAAGATGGGTGTCAGAGATGTTAATAATAATATGGATGTACAGTCATAAAATTAGACAATATTTAAAAAGATCACATAGCACCAAAAGGTGCAAGTAGCACATATTGAGGATAAAATAAGAGACAGTCTATTGAAATGGTTTGTTCATGTCCTATGTCGACCATTAGATGCAATGGTTTATAGGAGTAGAATTATGGTGAGAAGTAGGTGTTGAAAAGGAACAAGGTAGATCTAAAATTTCATAGAATGAAGTAGTCTCTCTCTCTTTTCTTTTCTTTTTTTTGAAAATGGTAGTATTGAAGAATGAAGTTGTCTCTAAGGCCCTACAATCAGTTGGAATCAATGTAGACTTAGCAGTAGATAGAACACAATAGAGGAGAAAGCTCTATATAGACTATACCAATCAATTGGACATATGTTTGAATCACGTTAGTTAGCTTGAATTTCTAGGTATCTTCTAGTCATATCAGAGATTTGTATACCACTAGGAAATGAGAGAAGTGCTGATACTTCTTGCTTTTATTTTTATTGTATATAATATTGGCCAGAGATGAGTTTAAATGGAGATCCCAACTTGTTTCAAACTTGGGCATAGTGGTTGTTGATGGTGTTTAATTGCTACTACATTTATGTTAGTCTCTCGAGAGCTGCTTTTTTTTTTGTTCAAGAAAAAGGAGATTTACAGAACTTCTAGTTTTAAAGAATTTTCTAATTTATTTAAATGACAATTATTTAGTATTGGAATGAATAAGCCGAATACAATGGAACTGAAGGATTCTTATGGTCGATCCAACTATTCGGCGATCAAGGCATAGTTGATTGATTTTTCAGGGATCGGTCTGCTTTTCTTGTAGATTCTCCACGGACTTGGCAAGTCAGAATAAGTGCCTGATATTGCATCCTTATACTGCTTCTGGTGTCTGACATCTCTAGTCAAAATTAAAAGAAAGGAAGGAAAAAGAAAGAAGAGTTCAGAAGTAGAACTAAGGTTTTTTAACATCATTTCTTTGACAGTATGACGAAGAAAAAGAGTATTTTATCTGGTCTTGAGATGTCTCTGTTAAACCAGTACTCTCTACACTCTATAATTGAAACCAGTACTCTATACACGTTTCAATTGAAACGAGTACTTTCTAGACTCTTTAATTGATCTTAACAGTATTAACTTCCAGGGTATACTCACAAATGAAACGAAGTGCTTGCGTTGTGAGACTGTAACTGCAAGAGATGAGACATTTCTTGATTTGAGCCTTGACATTGAACAGAACAGTTCAATAACTAGCTGCCTGAAGAACTTTAGTTCCACAGAGACTTTGAATGCAGAGGATAAATTCTTCTGTGACAAGTGTTGCAGGTATAATGTGTTTTTTGCTTTCTTGTTGGATAATTACAAAGAGCACTCCTTTAAGGCATATGTCTCTTTGACGTAGCTGCAGCAAACTAACGTGATTTGTCTTTTTGCTGTTTTCTCTGTAGCAAATAAACAACTAATTCACCATTTTTTGAGAACTTAGCTTGCAGGAAGCTCAGAAGAGGATGAAGATTAAAAAGCCCCCTCACATCCTAGTCATCCATTTGAAGCGTTTTAAGTACATTGAACAGCTTGGTCGGTATAAGAAGCTCTCGTACCGCGTTGTCTTCCCACTTGAGCTGAAGCTGAGTAATACAGTTGAGGATGCAGACGCCGAGTATTCCTTATTCGCTGTGGTAGTCCATGTTGGGAGTGGACCAAACCATGGACACTACGTCAGCCTTGTGAAGAGTCACAACCACTGGTTGTTCTTTGATGATGAAAATGTTGAGATGATTGATGAGTCAGCTGTTCAAACATTTTTTGGGTCCGCTCAAGAGTATTCCAGCAATACAGACCACGGGTACATCTTATTTTACGAGAGAGTCCCCAATGGAAGCACTAGTTAGTAGCTTAATGAGTTTAGTTTGTTTTTTTTTCCAATTTTGAACTCAATTTCTACCTCTAGTGGTCAATTTTATTATTTACTACATTCCTTGTAGTTTATTCAGAAATTTTCTAGTGAGTTGACATGAAATGTGAAGAATACATATCTAGGTTGGTGCCTTGTACAGTGGATGGTAAAAGCTTTACCATCTATATTTCCAACAATAAAAAGGGAAAAGGATATGTAGTGTATGTGATGCTTGAGTTTAGGAGGCTTTATTCTTCAGTTTATGGAATGCTAATCTACTTCTGTGATCCATAATCTAATTTAGAGTACTGACCTTTTCTTTCTAATGCACAGTATGCTGAAGTCAAAAAAGCTTACAGTTTGCCGGTTTCAACTCTGTGTCAAAAGATGAAACTGGAAACAACCATTTCTAGCTTAATGTACATCGGACTATTCTTATCAAAAGAGACTTTGACATAAACTTTTACAAACTTTACATCACTCCAGAAATGAATTTCATAGGATTTTTTGGTCCTAAAACCAGTGCTCAAGTCTCGACACAAACAAAAAGGGTGGATGCATTTACTTTGCATGCAAGTTCTTAATAACCCTCTACCAAGCACTGGTTGAAATATTAAACCATTCCTAATATTTCCTTCAAATGAGCTTAATCTATTTTGGAAACAGTTAATACGTTTCTCAAAGGTTAGAGATGTCACTAGTACTGTGTTTGTCTTTGACCTATCAATTGAGGGGTGCATTTTATCATATATGTGGTGCATAAGTAGGGCACGCTTCGAATTGGGGCTCCCCTGTAATTTAAGTTGGGATGTTAGACCGTCAGCACGCTGAGAATAAGGATTCAAAGACCAAGTTAAAGACAAAGCAACTCTCAACAAGAACGTTGAGACTCTGCCAAACATCATGACTACATGCATAACAAAATTTCAAAATTTCTAGTCTAAAACAATAAATTGCTGTTTAAATGAATCAGGGAGCAGAATTAGTCACAAATTTGTATACCTAAGCCGAGAAATATCTACCGCACCATTTCCTTCACAAAAAGCACGCCTTCAGATGTACATTACAGCTTCTCTAAGATATGCAAAATATGTTGAATAAACCCACAATTTCTTACAATTGATATTGGTTTTCTTTGATGCCATCTAGCCAGATTTTCTATAATGCATACACAGGTCAGACTCTATTGCTGCCAACCATATTGCTGGTTACGGTTTCCACTCATCTGGTTAGAACCTCTCCCTGCACCAGAACCTCCATATTGACCACTTTGGGAGTAATTAGGTGGACCACCATATCCACCACTCGGTCCCCGGGGACCACTGGGAGCCAACCCACTGCCGGGAAAAGGTGGGGCTCGTCCCTGAGGTGGATATGCCCCACTACTGTAACCTCCGCCCTGTGCCCCACGATCTTGATAATAGCCCCCACCAGGGTTTCCACCTGGAGGATATCGATTTGATCCTCCAGTACCACGAGGCTTTCCAAACTGATGATGACCAGCCCCAGCAGATATTGCAGGCTGGGAATTGCTCATTTGATGAGTAGATCCACCCCAGTGCTGGGAATGACCAGGCTGTTGGATAGGAGGGAGGCGCGAATGTTGCTGTGGGTGCTGCAGCTTGTGCCTTTTGGCCATTTCTTCATTCTGTCTCTGCTGTTGCCTCTTTTTCTTAGTCTGGAACTCATGTGATGATTCGTATTTAGGTAGGCTGTTCAATACAGTGTGAAACAGGTTATTAGGTTAAGAGAGATATATGCATACATATCATATTATATCTCAGGATATGCTTTCATTGATGCTTATAAATCTATAAAAATCTCAAGTTAGCTGAAACAGGTTGTTGGTTAGCTTTAAGCACATTAGCCACAAGAAGTTTCAGATCCATTGCAGGGAAGCACAAACAGCACTGAGAAACATTGATGTAAATAAGGTTCACACCTTCTAGGATCACAAGGTAAGGGGTCGGTCCAGAAATATTCACCATCTAGAGCATCCTTTGCACATATTCTCTGCAAAAAGAGGTGTCAATTAAAACCAGTATTAGTAAAGAAGCAGAAACATGCTTTACTAGTTACAACGAAGCTTTATGCAGTCAAAATAGCTTATTATAAAACTTAGAGGTCGTTTAGTAGAGTGTATTAGCAAAAATAATGCATGCATTAGCTTTGTGAATTAGTAGTCCCTTATTAGATATACTTTTTCATGCTATGTATAACTAAACACTCTATTGTGTATTGAGGAGTGTATTACTAATACCATGGAATACATGCATTAGCATGGTTAAGACTCCACTACCCCTCAAAAGCACTTTTACATCTTTTTTATCATAATTGTGAATGATATTTTAGTAAATATTTTTATACAATACATATTATTTTTAATACACCAAATCAATGCAACCATTAGTAACAGTCCAATGTGCATTATTTTTATACGACCCCTTAAAGTAGAGTTCAGATGCCTTTGTAAGAATGGAGATATCCACATTGGGGTTACACGAGATGGTAAAATTGTCAAAAATCTGTAGTCCTTTTGAGTAATATAGATAAATAAAACTGATAGATCTCCAATTAGGTTTGCTCACGAAAAAGCATTATCTAAATTTTGGTGGCCCTGTTGGTGCATACCACACTGGGTCTTCAACCTAAACATTTTTCTTACTGTAGCATAGGCTTTCGTCCCTTCGCCCATAGATGGTGGCTTGGCTTCGCTATCGCTCAACCTAAATCCATAATAGTTGGTCCCTATGAATCTTTTGATCCCGTTTTGTTCTATTCTAAGTATGCATTGGTCATGACGGAGATGTAGGTTTTCTAAATACCTTCCCTCAACGTGATCATATCCTTTTTTCTAATCATATCTTAATCGTCATATTGGTGCATCTAAGGAGACAAGTTTGTGTAGAACATGGACAAACCATGTCGAGCAACCTTTCTTTTTAACTTTATGTGTGCCACATGCACCACCTGTGTTAACATCTGCTTTTTTACAATATTTGATCTAGTGGATTACGTGTTAGAATCCCAATATTCACAAAAACATAACGTCACTAGTCTCACACTCATAGTAAAGAACTACTCTTTCACTACAACTATCTTCCTAGCACTTAACGCACCATGTAACGTTATTCCACTTCAAAAGCTCTCATTTAGGGGTGTCAAAATGAACCTAAATATGTGGAACCCACCAAGAACTTAATGGGTTGGGCTCAAGATAATTTGGATTGGGTTCATCTCAACTGATACAAGCATTAACCAATTTTAAGTGAATCCTCAATTGAGCCCAATTTAATCTTCAATTTCAACCCGTTTTAAGTTTCTTTATTTGCATTGATGTATGTTTCTATATATGAATTACTATCTATTTTATATATTCTAGGATTTATCTATCCATTAGTAATTTTTTATTTTTTGGAGTTGGAAACTCAAATTGTGGCTATAAAAATTAAATAACAATATGTAAAAAGTATTGAGATTAACGAGGTTGGATAAGGCAGATCATGACCCAACCCGATTTTTAGCCCATTTGAGCCCAACCCATTTGAGCCCAAAATAAACTCTATTTCAATCCATTTTAATATTTCCAATTTCAACTCAAACCCACCCATTTGACACCTCTACTCCTAATGCATGTGATCGATACTTCCACTAGCTAAGCTATATCACACTTGAATTTGTGCCATTAGAGAAATAGTAAACCATCTATGATCTCTTTCTATAAGCTTATTTCGAAAACATAATTGTATTGTAACAGTAGCACTAAGGAAGTGTTGCAATATTGGCAGGCGAGCAAAACCCAACAGAAGAATCCTTTCCTTTTTGAGACTTGCAGGGATTCTAAGAGGCTAATTTTGCTTCATTTACAAATTCCTCATCAAGAAACAAAATACAGTTAAACTTGAGTTGTTGGACTAAATTAGCTGTCTTCAAAACATCAATTGTTCGTTTCCTTCCAAACAATCTATCATATGGATGCCGAGGTGATATTACACCATAGTGACCTCTTTCTCCTCTTTCTGCCTCTAACAACCTGTGGTAGTTCTCGGCTATGTTGCTAGGACTCTCCAATATTGTTGTCGAACATGTGCCAGGTTCTCTTAAATGCACTACTTTTGCAGTATCCGACATGCACCCATCGACATTTTAGAAGAGTTTGAGCAACAGAGGTTTATAGTATACCCTACTATGTTTTGGTATGTGCCATGCCTTTGTTGTCACTCTACAATGAATGAAAAAATGGTTAATACTTTCTACTTCTTCCCGTAAAAGTGGCACATACAGCATAAGAAATGTCCCTTTTTGGGAGATTCGGGTCCATTAACTAAGATATGCAAGGCACTTCGAATGAGATTACTGAATCCAGATCAGAGACCACGTCACTGACCCTGCTAAAGGCTTGTAACAAGAATTTAATAATGAAGACATTTGACACTGTTGAGTCTCCCACATCGGCTAAGGGGTGTCGGATCCACACCTCTTGAGTTAGCTTTTGGAGAGTTAGGCCCATGATTCATTTCCTTACTCGATATTAGAGTCGGACTCATCCCAATTCTTTGTCTCGAAACATCTATAATTCCTTTCATACCCACAAGACTCCACGTATGCAAACTGGCACTATTTTCCTCAAATTATTCAATGCTCTTCTGATGACGACAGGCCTAGCCAGTCAACATATCCTTCACCGTGTATTGCATTACAAAAGGCATAGTGAACAAATCAAAAACAGGTTCTAAATCTGTCTAGCAACAGTGCAATGCAATAAAATAAAATGCAGTTCTCCCTTCTACACATAACTTTGCTGCATATCAACATCCCCTTCCCTATATAGATTGCATGGGGTGAGGCACACATCATCTGAAACCAACCGTGTCAAGAATGCAACCTTATAACATGAACCTAAAAAGAATATTTCATTTGTTGCCTCTTCCATATGGTACAATCAGCTTCTTCTGCATTTAGAGCCACATGCTCCTAGTCTTTTAGCAATAAGCATCATTCATGGTACTTCCCAATCAAAGTAAAGTCTTCTATAATTTGTGCACCAGCTACCACAATTCCAACAATCGGACAACTTCCTACATTGGTTGTGAAATTATAATGGTCATCGTATAAAATCAAAAGTGGTGTATGTTCTCTCCAAACAGAACCTTCTATTCTGCCATGACTAACCTTAATCTCTATACTGGTTCTAAAAGCTGGTGCCTGGTCTTAAGCTGCACATATGCTTCCATACAAGCCACGGGGTGTCTGAACAATATCAATATATCAAAGACTTTGTTCTCCATATTTAGCAACAATTATACTTTTTGCATAAAATGATAAAATCTCCATAGACATTTCACTATTATACTACTATTATATTCTTTCGTGTTTCACATTCCAAGTCCTCACTGTCCTTTATCAAGCATCACCACCTCCCACTTCACCTACTGAAAAGTCTTCTTTTTTGTTTACATTACACCAAGTTCCTCCTAACCTTATCCAATGTTTTCTTCATACAGACTGGATAAGTCGAAAGAGAGTGAGTACACTGCTAATGAGTATGATCCTAGCCCGAGAGAAATGTACAGCCTTTTCAGGTTGTAAATCTCTTTTCAGTTTTCAAACCTCTTCTCTATCTTTTCCAACACTGTTTTTGCTTTGTATAACCTAAAGAGGCATGCCCAGGTAATTTGAGGGAAGCTCTTAATTGACAGCCCAAAGTATCCCCCAACCTTAGTAAATCATGCACTTCATCAACCCGCATGCCTGATTATGGAAAGGGTATGCCAACACTATAAATTGCACAGCTTAAAACACCAACTCACCATTCATTCTTTTCAATCTTATAGATGATCAACCTGCCCATTTCATTTTCCATTTTTTTTACTCTTAGAGGTCTTAGCGTATATCAAAGTAGGAACAAAATAATAGCAAAAACTCCCTCCCCGTCCCAATCTATGTAGCACCCTTTAACTTGACACAAACTTTAAGACAAAAAGGAGAACTTATGAAATTTGTGGTCTAAAACAAACCTTAGGCATTCATGTGGCTACAAATCATTTCATTAAGGGTTAAGAGAGAAATTTGAAAGTTAAGTTGTCTCTAATTATAGAAAATGGGACAAGCTAAAAAGGACAGGGTACCACATAAATTGGGATGTTCATGCATTTGGTCCGATCAAAATGCATCACATCATATGAGTGGGAATAAGAACATTGGTTAAAGTAAGGTGATTGTTTTACTATTATGTTCTACTCTAATCATTACAGGAACTAACAAACATACCACCAATGTCCCTTTACAAATTCTGATAACACAAGACAAGCAAATCAATTGAAAATACAAATTGCAGAAGTAATAAACAATCTACATACTAAGAATAGTCACACACTAATGTACCAAGTGAGTGCCTTTGGACAGAAAGGAACTCCTAAGGAGAGTACATATTGCCTTCATAAATACATTCAGATGCCAGTAAAACCAATATTCTTGAGGTAAAAGAGAGTTTGATCCTTGTCTGTTTTTTGTACTCAAAAAGACTTCTGATTGTGGAACAAAGGAAAACTTTGCACTTCGAGATTTAGTTACTAAAACCACATTAAGAGGAATACCTGAGATGGGTCAAGATTCAGCATTTTGTCTAATAAATCCAAAGCATGGCGATCAAAACTGCACAGTGAATAAAAATCAAGTATGTTAACCATTAAACAAAACAAGTAGTTCAAACTAATCATATTTCAAATGGAGAACCCTTAACTGCCTAAAGACCTCTCTAACTCGTCTTTTCATTGGCCTTGCTGGCTTAAACTTGCTGTACCAAGGAATCTTTGATACACCAGGCCAGTTAATCTCATCAGGTGTTCCACAAAGCTCAAATATTTTGTTCAATTGTTCAGGCTGTAATCAGAAAAGATTAAGAGAGATAAAGCCAACAGAAATTATAAAATTGTACTAAAATAGAGCATAAAGATGAAGCAGAAGCAAAAACACAGAAAAAACAATAGTAGAGACAGCTCACATCAAAAGGAACACACTAAGAGCATGTTTGACTAAGCTCTTTTAAAATTTTGCTTGTCATCATATAATGGAGATTATTAGTCACGAACCTAGCTAACAAGATCAAATAAAAGAAACTAAGAAAATCTTTCCTATTCAGATTTTATTCAGTCAATTGTTAGATCAGGTTTGATAAGTTGTTTTCTAATCCAAAAGCTTCATTGTTATCAGCATATCAGACAGAGAAATGGTATAGCAAACTATCTAACATAAGTATAAGATACTCTCAAGAAATAGAGGCAATAGCACATTATTCCTTAGGGCAGTAGCAGCAGGTATACTTGTAAAGCGAAGCTACTGACACCTACAGCACCTAGAGAAGCAAGAAAAAGGTTTAAAAGGATATTACCTCATTTTTCCCAGGTAAGATTGGCTTTCCAAATAAAAGTTCAGCAAATATACAACCAACGGACCACATGTCAACAGCGGGTCCATACTTTGTGGCTCCAAGCAACAATTCTGGAGGTCTGTCCAAGATTATCGTATATTTAGTCTAGAAAGAGCAGAAAACCCTCAGAGTGAAACAAGCAAAGTAATAAGAATAATGCTTAAACATGCTTTAGATTTACCTGTACCACAGTGTAATAACACGATTTGTCAGATTAGCATTATGATCACCAGAAAATGAGCGGGCTAAACCAAAATCAGCAAGCTTCAGATTTCCTTCATTATCTATCAGAAGATTAGAGCCTGCTAACATAAAAATGAAAAAAAAAATGTGTGATGAGCTTCCAGGAACACTTGCAAATATCAACATGTTACGTACAAAAAATTAAGTACAAAGTAACCTTTGATATCTCTGTGAAGAACTTGATTAATATGGCAGTAATGAAGACCAGTAAGCAGTTGCTTCATGTAGCACTGGAAAAGGAGTATCGTCAATAAATGAGCAGCGAATAGATAGTCATCACAATAAGAAAAGACATAATCTTTTCTTCTAGTTAGGCTTACGATACTTTAATCTGCGGAATTGTGAATCTTAACCCTGGTCGATCAGCAAGGCCAGTCAAGTCATGATCCATGTATTCAAAAACCATGTAGATGTTTCCCTTGTACTTGTTACTATCTATTCCTGTAAGAAAATCGAAATTCATGGATGTAAATTTCTGCAAACATTGGGAAAGGAACTTCACTACCAATAAGAAAATTTTCTTAGCTGGAATACCTAGCTTCTCTGGTTCATCCTCTTCAGGACCTAGATGAGAAATTCATGTCAGAACTGACAATAAAAGTTCAAACTTACCCAAAGTTTCAAAACTTATAGCATCTAAGAATTAAGAAACAAAGTACCTTGAGAGGTTACTATCTCTAACAGCTTAATGACATTTTCATGCTGCAATTTCTTTAGAATTTTAATCTCACGGATGGCTGTTATAGGGAACTGCAGAAATAAGTATAGAGTGTAAGCTAATCAATTTTAGCCCAGGAATGCAATAGTCAAAATAAGCTCCAATATTTAAATTAAATGGTATAGATACAAATCTAAAACAGCATGATGATTGGGGAAAAGAACAGTACCCCCTCCTTTTCATTGTCCATACGTATCTTTTTCAAAGCAACAATCTCCCCAGTTTGTTTATCTCTGGCCATGTACACTTGCCTGGAAAAGAGCAACAGAGCCAATCATGCTAAGCATACAAACAATAGCAATACTATTGAAATATCAACAAATGCAAAGTTGGTTGAGTCATCTCTAAATTGAATCAATGTCATCTATAGTCACCAATTACAATAGTTGCAACCTGAATCCCAAGTGATAGTGTCAATTGCATCCTTATTCCATGACTTTGGCCCGTTCTTAATCCGTCAGTTATATTTTTATCAACAAAAAGCAGCCAAGCACCAAAGCTAGTGCTGGACATTACAAATTGAGAGGCCCCCTATACAAAAACTAAAAAAAAATTGCTCACCAATACAAAAAGTACTCCTGCAGTAATTCAAAAAATTTATCATGCAATTTTCATCAGTGCTAGCAAGCCTAAACATCTGTATATTATTATCTGAGTTGAGTAAGTTCTGCCCTCAGAACACCTTAAGTTCTTCTCTATCGATCGTACCCAACAGACACACTCGGATACTCCTATACATAATAAGAGATCTATGAACCTTCCCCCAACTATCCAAAAATTGTCTGATCGACTGTCGCACTATCCAATGCTGCCCAAAAATGTTGATGAACAGATCCCACAACTGCCTTGCAGGAGCTGGGCCAGGAAAAATCAACTTTACACTTGTAAAGTTCACCAGAATTCAACAACTATGGTTGGTATGCAAGGATTGATTCTTGGATTTTTCCAAGGAAAACCTTCAACTGGGAGCTTCATTTAAAAAAAACAAATAAACCTCCAACAAGTATTTTGGGACGCGAGAGGCGACAAAAAGCGACGAGGCCTCCTTCCCTGAGGCGAGGAGAGAACAACAACAACAAACCCAGCTGGGGAGGGTAAAATGAGGCGAGAAGTGAAGCGCCAACAAATACAAACAAATTAAAATAATAAATCTGTATATATAAATAACTAAAAACTCAATAAAATATCAAACAAAACTAATTAGGTTATTAACTATAATGCAACTAAAACTGTGAAGAAAAAAGCTGAGTAAAAAACAGCAGAAACAGTGGAAAAACAAAGAAAGAAAAAAGCTGCTGGAAAACAGAGGAGAAAGAAGAAAGAAGAAAGAAATAGAAGAAGAAGAGGAAAATAGAAAAAGTACATGAACTCTAGCTTCAAGTCACCTCGTCGGAAAACAGAGAAAGAACAAGAGAGAAGTTGTGCAGGGGTAGTCTGACTTTGACCAAAAACTCCTAGTTCTCAATTTGCGATTAAAAGTTATGCTTTGACTCGCCGCCTCATCTGCCCTTTTCGGATTGCTCCTCGCCCCAGAGAAAAAAAGGTGATAATTGTCTGCTTCGCCTCACCTCAACAAACTAAATTCATATAAATCTAATGTTGTTCGTTCTTAGACTCTTAACCTATTATTATCCATATTAAAGCCTTCTAGGGATTGAAATGATATGTTTTCTCTTCAAAACAAAAATAGTGCAAGTTCTTCAGACAGACAACTATTTGTTTGTTCATTGTTACAACGTCAACATTAATTTCCTAAAACCAAATTCAGACAGGAAAATATCATAAACCAAAGCAAAAGTAGAACATTCCTAAACCAAATGGCACCATTACAGAGGGCTGTGTAGATAATTAAAGATGTGAGTAAGGTCTCCCCACCCCCCACCCCCCACCCAACAAGTTGTCTTCATGAAGGGTAACATGGTATGTAGCTTCCAAAAAGGAAAGCTGTCATTCTTTTGGGACAAACAAAAAAGAAAACTGAGTTATGTAATTGGAATACTTATTTCTACTTATCATTACTGGTGTAGAGAGAGTAGATCATTTCTATGAAGCGAAGCGAGGATTCAGTGCTTCAGCTGGCACGAAAATATGGGGAAAAAAGTTAGTGAGACCAATAAGACAACAATTGTATGTCTGTTTTGTGATAAAACAACTAAAGGGGGACCTTTTTTAGTTTTTAATATGATTTTTTTGCTTATATTTGTCTGTGTTTATTTAGGTCTTTTTTCTTTTAAACTGTGCTTCGCTTCAATGAAGCGAGCGCTTCGCTTAAAGCATGAAACAGGACCTTGTCGCTTTTTACTGCTCTGCATTCCCCTATACACTGCTCTTAGCCTCAATTAAAGTGGAAATATCACCACCACATATTTAGAATAGGATTTCGGTACTTTGCAACATTTGACCTACATGTCACAAAACACCTAAACATAAAACGGGCCAGAGCGAGTAATAACTGACATATCCTCGAAGATCTTATGTAAAATATCATAAACAATAAAAAGAACCAAAAAAATGGGAAACAACCAAGTATAATGGCAAAACATTTCTAAAGGGCTGAATCCGGCTCAACAAGAATGTGCACTGAAAGTTTCATGCCTACTCTACATTCCAAAGTATACTCATACATCAGATCCTTCCGGAATATAACAATGGCCACACATACAACTCTAACCAGTGTTATCAAAGGCAAAAAGCGCAAAAAAAAGCTCTAAGGTTCGTGGGAACTTTAAGCGCAAAGCGCAAATAAAGTGTGGGCTTTAATGAAAAAAGGCGCAAAGACTATATTATAAACATGAATGACAAATATATGACCAAAGAAATTAATTTTTTTTTATGATAAGGTGAAGTATCAATTATTTAGTTTCACTTCTTAATAAGAGGCTCATTGGCAAGGAAATGTTTGTCTTAGAACCTTGATGACGACACTGAAGCGCACATAAAGCGAGGCGAAGCGCTCAACACGTTTTGAGCCTCGCTTCAGGGCTTAAGCGCGCTTATAGCGCGCCTTTGATAACACTGACACTAACTATTTAGCAATGTATCAAAAGTCTATTGCTTCCCACAAGAGATAGATCATTCTTGATTCCGAACCCCAGGAATAACCAACTTGTACTGGAATTACAAGGAGGTGATCAACTATCACCAGAATGCAGATCAAAGTTCTTCACGTAAACAGCAGCTAATTTTTCACTAGAGATGGAAACTTTTCCAGCCTTCCAATATTGAGGCTTCCAAATGCATTATCAAAATTTACAAAGAGCTTTTGGCTGAAATCTCAGAATTGATTTTTTCATATATTAATAGACTAAAGTTAGAAAATAACTCTACATGCACCACCTATCCGTGCTCCAAGCATCTCCTTATCAATCCAATAAAACTGTCACATTGGAAATATAATCCTTGTCAATATTACACTAACTGGAATATGAGCGCAGGCGCTTGCCTACAACAACATACCCAGTGTTATCCCACAAATGGAGTCCAAGGATGGGTAGGGTGTATGCAAACCTTACCCCTACCGCCTACCAGATTTGCCTATAGAACCAACATAAACTATTGATACAATGGCAGCATTCTCTTCTTTTATTTTTATTACATGCAAATTACCAATATTCATCTTTTTCTATTTGACTCGATTGTGCAACAACAACAGACCAAGTGTAGTCCCACAAGTGAGGTCTGGAAGATAAAGTATCGACACCTTACCCCTACCTCATAGGAATAGAGGCTGTTTTCGACAGACCCCGACACAAGTAAAGCATCTCAAATCAGTTAAATTTGACTCAATTGTGCAAGCAAAGCATCTCAAAGCAATTAAATTTGACTCAATTGTGCGAGCGAGAGAAACTCCAACAAAAAAGATCCTTCTTCAAAACCCAAAATCATGCCAATGTAAGAACTGAATCAACTAAACTGATTGTCATAATGGTCAGAATGATAGACAACATCTCAAAAGAACAAAACGCAATCCTAAATAGTAATACTTTTAAGTTTTAAGTCAAAATTACAAAGGTCTATCCCCAATGGCTTTTTCTCAATGGCCTCAGAGTATCAGTTCCAAAAGAAAAAAAGAAGGCCTCAACATAGACTTCTCCGAAACTCAATAACAACAGATCATGAAGTAATGGCATTACAGCTACAAACTAAAAATAAAATATCCCCCAACCCCACCCGGGTCCTACATCCAAGCTCTCAATTACCCAGAAAGAGTACAACAGCAAAATACAAAAAATAAAATCAACAACACAAATGTACCAAAAGCTGCTATTTTGCTATTATTAGACCAAGGGAACCCATCTTAACTATCCAAATAAGAGGCAAAATAGAGGATAAAAGGAATTTGACTGTCTGTGGAGGAAAAAAAACTGACCCATAAGTTCCTTCACCGATTTGTTCAAGCTTTTCAAAGCATTCGATACTTCGGGAACCCCACAGTGGCGATTCATCAAGATTCAACTGACCAAAAGCAGCCACCGCCATGTTTGTACCTATCTATCTTCCTCTGTGTGAAAAAGAACGATTGATGTAGGGTTGTATAGAGTTGATAGAGAGAACTCAAAAACCACAAGAGATGAACACTGTGATTGTAATGGAGGCGGCTTCGGATTACTTTGTATGGAGTTATGGCCTATGGGTTTTTCCACTAAACAAATGGCCTTGTTTGTGCCTAATACAACTTACCAAGGCCTTTTTTTCTATTTCTTTGTAAACGATATAAGTTATATAATGTATTATATTATTATCGGATTATATCATGTTTTATTATTTTGATCAATATAATAATTAAAAGGATAAGACTATTCAAATTTTAATATTTGTGGAGAGAGAATTGTAATAATGTAAAGGAGATGTATGTTATTCATCATTATGAAATGTCACACATCGATAATTTATAGAATTTTTGTCGTTATATAATATCACACATTAATAATTTGAAGGATAAACATACCAGCAGTGTTGAGTACGTGATAATAACAAGTAAATACAAAATGAGAAGAAAAAAATAAAATAATAATGTGATCACACTAACTCAATCATTAATATAAGGTGAAATGATCTTGTGGACCATTGTACTTGTATCGATTTATATTATAGACTCTTCTATTCACTTCTTTGTCATCTGAACCCTTCAATTTAATAAAACTCAATTTATCAAATCCCTCTACCATTGACCAAGTTTATGTGACTTTAAGATGACTGAGTTGACGAAACTGTGTGACTTCACACACCTTAAGGCGAGTGAGTGTTATATTTCAGTTTTGAAAATATAAATAAAAGAAAAAAATCAAATAAAATTAAAAAAATTAATTAAAAAGCTTTCATCTTCTTCACCCGCTCCACTTTCATTTGCAGTTATCTCCATTCCTAACCCTTTCTTTTTCTTTTCATACTCTTGCCATCATCTTTAAGAAATATTGGCATTGAAACCTCCTTGAGTTCATTGATTCGCCAGCAGATGGTGAGGTTGATGGTGGTGGTGCTCGTCGGAAACAACGGATTCGATGTAAGTGAGAGAGACGGTGCTAGTAAGTGGAGGGGAGAATGAGGCAGGTGAGGATTAGAGGATCTACTTATGACAATGAAGAGATTTTCGACTGGATCTGCTGTGTGCGGCAGAGATTAACCCAGATGAAAGGAAAAGAAGAAATGCAGCAAGAAAAATAATTTTGGGGAAAGTCATAACGACCAAACAATTCAACAATTATCAACAAAAAATAAAGGAAGTAATCCAAATTGGAAGATTCAATCATCAAGTCAAATGTCTTTTGACTGGTTATGGTTGGGATTGGGGGAGAAGATGTAGGAATTTCAAAATTTTATTTTGAGGAATAAATAGAAATTTTATTGTTTTGATTTTTATTAAATAATTTTGAATAATTTTTTTTAGAAAAATAGTAAATAAAGATAATAATGACATGGCATTGATATAGATGACATGGATTTGACCTGTCATCAATTTAAGCGAGAGTAATACTACACACATGATGAGAGAGGTTTAAAAATCTTATTTGACTTGAGTTTAAGGGTTCATATAACAAAGAGGTAAGTAGAAGGGTCCATAATACAAACCGATACAAGTACAAGAATTCACAAGACCATTTCGCGTCGATTTAATTTAAACTAACTTCATATAATATAATGGATAATAACCATCTAAATGAAGTGTTAGAGTATGCGCCTAAATTCACTAGTACAATTTTATTTGTAAATGACATGAATATTGAAGTATTAAACAATATCAATACAGCATTTGCATGCGGAAATTATATATATAAGAAAAAAAGTATTAAAATATTATCTTATTTGCTTAACCACCTTATTAATTTACAGTTAAATTAATTATCGGATTATTAAAGAGAGAGAAATCAAACTACAATTATCATAAAATATTGTGTCATGTATGATAAGATTTAAATGTAAGCATGTATGATTATATATATGTGTGTGTTCGATGAAAATCTTTATTTAATAAAGAAAGAGCAAGCACCGAAAGACATAAATGATCAAAGAGAAGCCTCAATTGACGCTAATAAAGTCATATTCATATAGCATAATTTTTGCTTTTCCACCGCCAACCCTTTTTCAATACCATTTTGTTCATCACCGTTTCTATTTATTTTGTCGTTTAAATCAAATTTTTTATTTGAAATTTCTCTTCCTTATTTGGAATCTCTTTTTCTTTTCTTTTTCACAAGAAATTGACTCATATATCAATCTACGCGTCTTTCCTTGTAAAGAAAGTAGTTATGGAATACTTTGTCCCTAAAGGCAACGACCAGGTAGGGGTCTCTAGGATAATAATATGATATTATCTCCCTCCAAAGCAATAATGCATTAAATCCTTAAAAATATGTTTGTTGAAAAAATGTATTAAACAGAAATCACATCTTTGACAAATAGAGTTTTTATCGCAATCTTAATTGTATAATACTGCAATTTAATTTTTCTCTAATTCTATCAGTATAATTAAAGAATAATTATATATTCAACAATGAATTCTACTTTAATTTAAAAATAGAATAATAACAAAACTATACTAATAAAAAAAATATATTGAAAAATAGATAATACGAAAAAAATTGCATTTGGAATCTCACAAAGTAAAGGTTGATAATGAGAAGGAAATGAAATATAAATAATATAAAATAAAAAAATACTTTTAGAAAATATTAGAATAATAAAAAAAAATTACAATATAAAAATAATAAATAAATTATAACAAAAAAAAAACTAAAAGGTTGAAATTAAAAAATAACAACTTGTAATTACCAACAATTCAACATTAATACCTCAGATGGTCACTCAACTATGTACTCTTCTCTCAGAAAGTCACTCAATTTTCAATTTTCACTCAAAAGTCACTCAACTATGCACTTCTTTCTCAGAAAGTCACTCAACTTTGAATTTTAACTCAAAAGTCACTCAACTATCCACTCTTTCCTAAAAAAGTCACTCAATCTATTAAATTATTTTTTTAATTAAAATTTATTGATATTAATTATTTATATAACAAACCAAAATTTTTAATAAAAAAAAAACATTTAAACTATTTAGTGATCCACCCACCTAACCCGATCCATTAAAAAATATGATATGACCCATTTTATTTTGTCTTTAATCCTTATTCAAGGTTTAAAGAGAGGGATTAATTTAGGATTAAAGACAAAATAAAATGGGTCATCATATTTTTTAATGGGTCGGGTTAGGTGGGTGTATCACTAAATGGTTTAATTTATTTTTTAAAATTTTTAGTTTGTTATATAAATAATTAATATCAACAATTTTTAATTAAAAAATAATTTAATAGATTGAGTGACTTTTTGAGAAAAGTGTGGATAGTTGAGTGACTTTTAAGTTAAAATTCAAAGTTGAGTGACTTTCTGAGAATGAAGTGAATAGTTGAGTGAATTTTGAGTGAAAATTGAAAGTAGAGTGACTTTCTGAGAGAAGAGTGCATAGTTGAGTGACCATCTGAGGTATTAACTCTTGATTTCAATAATAAATGTTAATGTAACACACCAAAGTTTTCTAACCTAAAATTCCAACCATTTTTTATTGGTGTATAAGGTCGTATCGGCTGATTTTTAAATTGTTTTTAGGTGTCAAAGTCAATTATTTTGTGTGGGAATGGATTTGTATCTGAATTAAGGTCACCAGAAACCCCTAGCACAAAGATGAGTTGAAAACTTTCTTACCGATTAAGTCTTGATATAAAAGATTCTACTTAGGTCAACATAATGAATGAGGTGATCCATGACCTATCAAATCAAAGGTCTGTGAGTCCTCTTTCCAACGTTATCAAATTTGCCTCATTTCAAGTTCGAAGTAAAACGTTATGACTGTTTTCCCAGAGATTGTCGCATTAGAATTTTCAATGTCAATTGAGAAAGAGGTACGACCCGTACTGGTTACTTATGAAAAAAAATGAAAGTCAACTTTTAGGTTCAATTCTCAGGAACTCGTCTACGGATCGTAGAAACTTCTATGGATCGAAGTTTAAGCCTACAAAATGAACTTCTTAGCATTAAAATATCAATATGAATTTCACGAATTTGATCTACGGTCTATTGATCAAACCACAAACCTTAGATGGCTCTGTGGAAGGTTTTTGACAGCTTCTTAATTGGGAATTTTTTTGGTCTTTTTTCACTTTTTATAAGCCCAATCCATGACGTTTCAACTTCAATTGGAGAAATATATTTCACCAAGTACTCAATTTTCTTTTAATTCTACGCTCTCAACTCCCCCAACTCAAAAAGAAAATTGCAAAGAAGACAAAATGTAGGGTTTCAAGGCTTTCAATCAAGCTTTTCTTGAAACATCTTCAAAACTTTGTTCTTCCAGGTATGTAAGGTTTCAAAGAGAGTATTCCTTACACTCTCATGTCTAAAGTATTTTGATTATATGATGAATTATGTTTAAATTTAGGGTTCTACTTCAGACTTCTTCAATAACTTTGCTTCTCTGGATATGCAAAGCTTCAATGAGAGTATTCTTTTACTCTCATGCCTAAAGTATTTTGATTATATGATGAATTATGTATAAATTTAGGGTTCTACCCAATCTTCTTCAAGCTATGATTTTATGCATATGCTAGATCAATCATGCATATCAATGAATTGTTGTGAACTACATGTTTTATTATATGATTTTGATTCTATATGCATGTGTCAAAATTATTTATTAAATCTACTTTGGAGTATTACATATTCGACATGATTTCAAGTAAATTGTCTCATGTTTAAAGTCATATGCATAAAAGTAAAGATATGTCTATAAAAGATATATTTGAGCACTGCTTTACAGCATTTCGATTCATGATCAGTATGTCACGGTTGAGTATGGCATCAATGTTTAAGCAGCATGACATCTAGATATATCATTAATGTTTATGCAGTATGGCTTCCCGAATCATCAATTATCATATCATAATATGAATTAAGATATAATTTTTATGATTACAATTTAAAATACAAGGTTATTTCAAGAGTTTTAAGGGAACTTAAATGATCCCAAATATATAATTTTTACATTGAAAAAGAGAGTATTATTGTTCAAAAAATAAATAAATAAATAAATAAAGAGTTTTCAAACTGATTTAGTATAGTTCAATTACCTCTTAAAGAGACCTTTTTAAGTAATCATCTCAACATAGTGAGTATTTTATATGATCATACAATTATATGTTTTGGAAGTAGTATTGAGCACCAATTCGAGTGAGAGTTTAGATAATTCATCACCCCATAAACCACCACGTAGCCAGCATGTGATAGAATTATAATGACATGTGGGTGACTCCTCACCGCCTCTAAGAAGGCCTATTAGTTGTATTCATGAGTTAAAGTTACGTCTCATACCCCGACAAGGTGTAGAGAGGCTCTAGAAACGGTGGTAAGATGTTGTAACATCACGAGGCTCATAGTGATGGTTGTCAGTTAGAGAAACTCTACAGTAAAGTATAATATATATATTTATTTATATAATAGGTAAATTATCCGCGATTCACGCGATGGTGAACAATATCAATAATCTACTTGTGAACATTTGATAATATTAAGTGTTTTCGAGAGGATACAACCCTATGATAAATTATCAAGAATATTTTATCCAAAAAAATGAAATACTTTTTTAATCTCAAAACGTAACAGATTTAATTTCAAGTGTTAAATGAATTTTTTGTTGTTAATTCATCATGTTACTGTAGTTGTTCATCACTAAAATCTTTAGAAAAGATATGTCATTGTTTCATTGTCTATATTTATATTTTCAAACAGTGGTACAAACATTTTATTTATCAATTGCGAGATTTTTTTTCCTATTCAATGCCTCTAAATACAAAATCTAAATGTTATACATTTTATATAATTATTTGTGTATTTGATAAGTTAATTAAAATTAAAAAACACATCTCTTGGAGTACAATGAAATAACATACGTCGCTCAAATAATTTGGATTAAATGATGTCTTGGCAAGTCCCTTATTCAAAATCATAGGCAGTCTATGACACTACTTTGATAGCAAAAAAATATTCTTTTGTTGATTATGTTTTGATCAATATGGTTAAAACTTTATTTTTTAGGGATTTTTAATCTATAGTTTATAGGGAGATAATTATTTCTTTAATATTTGATTAATATAGATTCATCCTACTTTGAGGGGTAATTTATTGACTCCAATCCAACATTTGAACGCTAACGTTTGATTAAGGTTGAGTACAATACTTACCATCCCACTATTTTTTTTTAATTTTTTGGATGACACTAATCGATTGAATGTCTTGATAAGTTAAAAAGTTGAATGAATAAAACTCCAAGATCGTGTGGGACCACCATAACTTTTGAACACTCAAAGTCTTGGACATCTCATTGATCTTTTAGTTACTGAAAACTCTATAAATATCAAAGTCATTTATTTTTACAAGTTTAAGAATTCTAATCTACATGAGACCAATAGTCTAATAATTACATCAAACTCTTGATTAACATACTTTACTTCAACATAATGATAAAAAACATTAACATAAACAACAAAGTTTAAAATATGTATTCAAAAATAAAAATTATTAACATAAGCATAAATTAATGACCGTAAAAAACATATCAAGACTGTAATAATAGAATGAAACATAAAGAAAAAAGTCGAGTCCACTGAATGCAGATTGTCCCCTTAAGGGAATTATTCCATTCTAATACCCTAGGTTTAAAGGAATAGATCCTCTCAGGATAAAACGATTCTACTAACCAGTGTGTTGATATAAAAACAATGGTATGAGTGAGCCACTCAACAGGAGCAAACTACATGAATATTTGATTGTGCGGAAGAAAAAGAAGTTCAGAATTTTCGTTGTTTTAAAATGAGAGGAAATTCCTCTATTTATAGACAACAAAGGGTAGTGTGAATTAATGTTTATTGTGCCTTATCGAAAAGGTCACAACTCTTTGGACAAGTCACAATCTTTTATAGAGGTCACAATTTTTCATAAAAGTAGCAACTTTTCATTAAAGTTGCAACTCTTCATAAGAGTCGCAACTCTTCATTAAAGTTGCAACTCTTCATAAAAGTCGGACTTTTTGTAAAAATCTCAACTTTTCATAAAAAGTTACAACTTTTTGTAAAAGTCACAACTTTCCATAAAAGTCATAACTTTTTATAAAAGTCATAACTTTTTATAAAAGTCGCATTTTTTTATGAAAGAAGAAAAGACTAATTTTGGAAATAAATAAGTTAACAAGGAATCGTGATATGTGATGGCGCCACATAGGCGGACCTAAGGTTCTCTTTTATGTAAATATACGATTTCAGCTCAATATTTACTATTATTGCATTCTTAAAGTAAGAGGTTAAATAATGTTCATCAAGATTTATATTATACTTTAGTTGAGTTACATACTCGTACATTCAGTGTACTAATGTCATTCGATCTATATCATTTCGTGATGCAGATTCAAGTACTTAGGGTTGTCAACATGAGTTCCATTGAGATTACATCATCCACTCGTCAGCTTTTGGTGCTTTTCGAGGACTCTATTTTTATGATTTGTTAGTAGTAGCATTTTGAGGTGTCGTGATTCTTGTGCGACATCTATCTTTATATATAGAACTTCATAGATAGTTTTGGTCAGTCTTGCAGTACTCAGTTTCAGATGTTTTATTTAAAATTTTATGTTTCATACTCAATATTTTCAAATAACTTTGAAATTTAATAAACTATTAAAATAATTCTTCAATTTTAATGCTTGTGTATATTCGAATTAGTTTTCCATTTGATAATCACTAAAAACAAGATTCGATTGGGGATAAACAATAGTTCTTGAATTCCACTCACACTGTACCTCAGACTTAAGGTGTAACAGTTAATTCAAGTGTATAATATTTTTTAGAAAAAAAAAACATTTCTAATCAAAAGCAACAATAAAATTATTTTTGAACTAAGATATTGATCATGTCAAATATATTTTTGAAAAAAGTTATTTATAAATATATTTATTCAACTTGTTGCAGTTTAAACTCAACCAATGTAATGTTACTTTACAATTTGAAGACTATAACAGTAAGAAAAATGTAATAACGGTGTAGCTAAATTCAAATATATTATACTAAGATTCTCATAATAAAATTGAAACAACATTCTAGGTTACCGGTCATTGAGTTTGAATAAACATTAAGGGGTTGTTTGGTAGAGTGTATTAGCAAAAACAATATGTATAGTAATCTCTTTTTGGTATACTTTTCTATATATGTTAGTTCTACACTCTATTGTGTATTGATGAGTGTATTACTAATACCATGGATTTCTATGTATTAGTAATGCAAAAGGATTGAATACATGTATTATCATGGTTAAAGATCAAATTACCCCTTAAAAATACTTTTACATCTATTTCACCATAATTATGAAGGATATTTTTGCAAATAAATATTTTTATATAATGAATATTATTTTTCATATACCAAAGCAAACAATGTATAAAAAGTAACCTATGGATAATTAATACAAGCATATTAATATCAATAATACTAATATACTCTATTATGCATTATTTTTATACATTCTACCAAACCTCTCAGATTAATTTCATATTGAATTTGTAAAAAGGAAAAATTAATTATTTTGACTCCTTTTAAAGAAGACTAATATTAGCATAACTTATAAATAATAATGGTCTCCCTTCAGCCTATGAACAGTGAACACTCACAATAGGAGTGTTCATAGTTTGATTTGGATTGGTTATTGTTTAAAATTAAAATTAAATTAATTAAGTGTCACGACCCAAAACCGAGCCGCGACTGGCACCCACATTTGCCCTCCTATGTGAGCGAACCAACCAATCTAAACCTTACCATTTCAATGTATATCAACAGAAAGTAATGCGGAAGACTTAAAACAATTCAAAACTATTATTAATATCCCCAAAATCTGGAAGTCATCATCACAAGAACATCTATAACCAAATTACTAACTAAAAATGTCTAAGAAGCTAAAACAAATGAAAAGCTAGTCCATGCCGGAAGTTCAAGGCATCGAGACTTGAAGAAGAAGATCCAGTCCAAGCTAGACGCATTAACTCACCCTGAATTTCCGATGGAGTGAAGACTGGCTAGATCTACTGTTGAGTTGAAGGTGACGGAATGTTTGCTGCATTCCACAAATAACAAAGAAAGAAACAAACAAGTAGGGGTCAGTACAAAACACGGGTACTGAGTAAGTATCATCGGCCAACTCAAAATAGAAGATAATATATATCAAGTAATATTATAAAATCAACTATAATACTTAACATGCAGCAACGACAAGTACTATTCATTATCAATTACCGTTAAGTTCACACATGAGGACTCAAGCCTCAATACCATACTCATTTGGGAATTGGGTTCATTAGATTGAGTATATTTATCATCTTTCAAGATTTCATTATCTTTCTTCCTCTTGTGTCGGTACGTGACACTCCGCTCCATCTACTATCCTGGTGTCGGAACGTGACACTCCGATCCATATTCTATCCTGGTGCCGGAACGTGGCACTCCGATCCTCATTCTATCCTGGTACCGGAACGTGGCACCCGATCCATCTACTATCCTGGTGTCGGAACGTGACACTCCGATCCATATTCTATCCTTGTTCCGGAACGTGGCACTCCGATCCTCATTCTATCCTGGTACCGGAACGTGGCACCCGATCCATATTCTATCCTGGTGTCGGAACGTGACACTCCGATCCATATTCTATCCTGGTGCCGGAACGTGGCACTCCGATCCTCATTCTATCCTGGTACCGGAACGTGGCACCCGATCCTCTATTTCTATCCTGATACCGGAACGTGGCACCCGATCCCCTAATTCATCAAGCCTTCTTTTATACTAAGGCATCATCAATTTCATTATATAATTTATCAAGCCTTCTTTTACACTAAGGCATCATCAATCTCATTATATAATTAACAAGCCTTCTTTTACACTAAGGCATCATCAATAACAAGTGAATTAGGGTTTCTTTCAAGATTTGGATTCAATAACTTCATCATGCTTATTTTATCACAATCACATAATCATATTCATGCAAGCATACAATTAAGCATATAGAAGGGTTTACAATACTACCAATACATATTATTCGCTATTAAGAGTCTACTACGAATAACGTAAAAATCATAACCTACCTCCACCGAAGATTAGTGATCAACACGAAATCTCCCAAGCTTTGTTTTCTCCTCTTGATCGACTCCTCCCCCTCTCTCTGTTCTTTCTGTTTTCTTTTATTCAAACCTTCTTTCTTTTACCCTAATTAACATATAATTAAGTGTAAAGGATGACAATAATAACCCACTAATTAACTTAAGGTTACCTCTTTTAACCCCCAAGTAATTAGACTTATTAATATTAACCCTCTAACTTTATAACTAAGGAAAGAATAGTCCAAAACGTCCCTTAAAACGTGTAAAGAAATCCGATTCTGCCTGGGATTTGCGCAACCTGCGACGGTCCGTCACGAAGGTCGTCGCAAGGACCAGAACTCCATTTTTCACTAAGGAGTCTGTGACGGTCCGTCACACCCGTGACGGTCCGTCCTGCACTTCCGTCATGACGATCAGAGACTCGTTCCCTGTACCAAATTCTCAAAAGTTGAAGTGTTTTGCAACGGGAGCTCACGACGGTACGTCGTAGCTGTGACAGCCCGTTCTGCAAGTCCGTCACAGATTACAGAGAGTCGATTTTAATGCTCAATTTTCAGAATTCTAAGTGTTCTGGAACGAGACACCCTCGACGGTCCGTCGTGCCCATGACGGTCCGTCGTGGTGTCCGTCGTCTCAGCCGGTTTTTCCAGAATTAAAGTCTGCTACTCAAAACAACTAAACAGGTCGTTACATTTAGTCGATTTTTAAAATTCTGAAATCAAACCAAATCACGTAAAAAAAATTATCGATTTGATTGTTGTCAGTTTAGTTTTTTTTTAAAAAATTTGAAAGTAATAAATTAATTTTTTTGAGGGCATAATACACATCTCGATAGACACAGATCCTCAAGAAAATTATTATGGATTCAACAATACTAGAGTTATTATTATACAAAATAAAATGACTCAATTAAGAGAAGATATGAATATATAATGTGACGTAAGGTAGGTAAAGAGTAAAGTAATAACTTTTGATGGACTTGGTCTTGGGATTTTAATAGTTGCACTAAAATTTAAGAGTTGAGCTTGAGAAAATGATAAAATTAAGACTTAAGTTAATTAAAATTTAACTAAATATTTATATTTTATTTATCAATAATATGTAAATAATTATAAAGATTATATATATAATTTATCGGTTTGATTTTGTTATTTTTGCATTTTTTAAAAGTAAAATCAAAATCAAACTAAACAATATCAATTTTCAAAATTTAAAACCAAATTACACCAAATATAAATTTAATCAATTTAATTAGAATTGCAATTTAATCTAATTTTCCAATCATAACCATGAATAACACTGCTAATAATCTCATACCACAATACATAAATCATTTATGTCCTATAAATTAGGGATAATGCACACAAGTACCCCCTTAATCTATGCCCGAAATCTCAGAGACACACTTATATTATACTAAGGTCCATTACCGCTGAATTTATTTTATTAATAATTTTCTACCCCTTTTCAGCTTACGTGGCACTATCTTGTGGGCCCAATATTGATTGACTTTTTTTTCAAGCTAGTTTCACGTAAGCCGAAAAGGATTAGAAAATTACTTATAAAATAAGTCTAGAAGGGTAATAGAACCTTAGTATAATATAAGTGTATCTCTGAGATTTCGAATATAAATTGAGGGGATACTTGTGCATTTTCCATATAAATTATGCATAAACTTAGACACACCTTTACAAATATGCATAATACTCTCTTGATATTTGATTCCATATTTTACTACTATATTTGAGATAGTTTAATCTTAACTTTTATACACACCTTTACAAATATACATCCTCCTTAAAAATAATTGTTCAAAATGAACTTCAACATGCCAAAATATGTTTGAAACTAACAAATCAATATGTCAAAATTTAATTGAAACTAACAAATGAACATGTTTTATTATAAGTCAATAAGGTGAATATTATATACATTTGGACAAAGCACATGCAATCAAGAAAATGAAATTTACAAATTTAAGCATATTAGCTTATGAATGATTTTAGGACTTTTTAATATTTTATTCTTAAAAAAAGTGGTAATTTATTATTGGATCATTAGTAAGTTCAAGCAAATGATTTGCAACTATTATCATATGTAAAAAAAAAATATTTCTTCCAACCAAAAATTAATATACTAAAATTGGAGTAACGTTCCTCATCACTTGACTATTTTGTAATAATAATTGTATATACACCGTCACTTAAAAGAAAAAAAAACTTGTCTATTTTATAATTATAAGTGACTTATTTTATTTTATGTATTAAATTAAGAGTATATACAGATTGATAATGATCTATGGTTCTACAAGATTAATCAACACGGATGAAATTATTATTTTAATTCAAGATAATGACTTTCATTATCTATGGTCGTCACATTTAATTATTTGACTAGATCCACCCACTTCATTAATTATAAATTAATTTTTTTTGGTGGAAATTATAAACAAGTTATGCAACCTTAAATCAAGTTTATTATATTTTGATAATTATGCTCCATTAATTTATAGCAAAAAAGTATCTCTTGAGATGGCCAAAAATCTATCATTTCCAAAATATCTGAAACATTAATTAATACTAGAAATATAGTGCTGATATTTTCTCCAAATGTTTCCGTTCCTTAAAAAGATTGGACTAGTTTAGTTAGAAATAAGTTATTTTAAAATTAATTATTTTAAAATAAGGTATTCCATCGTATATATGCGAATGTGATAACTTATTCCAACATTAAGGTATAAAATGATAAAATAAATAATCTCAAAATATTGTCTAATATCTCAATAATTTATTCTCTAGCAACTAAATGCTTGTTTGGGTTAACTGATAGTAAATAATTGGTAAGTTTCAAAAATTGATTTTATAAAGAGAAAGTCAAGTATTGGAAAGAAATTTCAAACTAAATATAATTAATTGATGTGTTTGACACATGAATAAATGCTAATAAGTTATGTTTTTTGATAAAATGACCAGAATACCCTTCTATTATGTCAAAAAATGACTAGAGTACCCTTCTTAATTGTAAAAAAGAATCCTTAATTTTTGTGTAAAGAAAAGGAAAAATTATGGATGTAGGGTGAAGAGAAAGTTTAGGATTTTATTTTGGACAAAGTATTTTGAGAATTAGAAAAAATATTAAGGATAAATTATGAAAAATTTGGTCAAAAAAATTAAAAATGCTTACAAATTGAAAAGAGAATGACCAACTTATGACTTTAGATAATGTTTAAACTTATAAATGCTTTAAATATTTATCAAACATATTAATAAGTCAAAATATATATTTATAAACTAATTTGATCAGTTTATAATCTTAGATAAATATTTCTCTAAAAATATTTTTGAATTTATGTTTATTTGAAAAAAATGAAGAAGTTACAAATGTCACCAACTTTTTTTTTTTGAAAAAAAAAAAGCAAATAAGTAAAGAAAACTTCAAAATATAGTGCACTCCAGCATGACTTGAGGTCAAGTCCACCATTTTCTTAACTTCAAATTTATAACACGGTTTGATATATAAAAATAATAATATAGTTTAGGAGTGTGTTTGGTATGAAGGAAAACATTTTCTAGAAAATGTTTTCCAATTTTCTCATGTTTGGTCGAGGCAAAAGTTTTGGAAAATGTTTTCCAAATCAATTCATTTTCCTCAAAATCAAGGAAAATGACTTCCCTTCAATAATTAAGGAAAACATTTTCCAAAGCTCTTCTTCAATTTAAAATTACATTTTTTTGGGGGAAAAACATCAATTTTTTAAAATAAAAATATTTTCAATTTCAAAATTTTATTTTTTCACCCGATCCCTGACCACACTCCCCCAGCCCCCCTACCCCAACCCCACCCCATCCCCAAGAAATTAATTTTGCTTTTTAATAATTTTTTCAACTTCAAATTTTTATTTTTAAACTCCTACCTCTCCCCTGTCCAGCCCCCCTACCCACCCCTACCAGCCCCCCAACCCTCTCCCAAAAAATTAATTTTGCTTTTAAAAATACTATCAACTTCAAATTTTTATTTTTTCACTCCTACCTCCTCCCCCTGCCTCCCCCCACTACCCCCACCCCCACCCCCACCACCCCACCCCAAAAAAAATTTGTTTTTAAAAAATATTTTCATTTCATTAATTATTTTCTACTCTAGTCAAAATAAAAAATGTTTCTCAAAAATATTTTTCATTCATAAATTAAACACTAAAAATCATTTTCAAAAAATATTTTCTACTCACCAACCAAACATGAGAAAATAAGTCCAAAATCTACTTGTTTTCCAGGAAAACATTTTCTAGGAAAACATTTTCCATGGAAAACATTTTCCTTCGTACCAAACACACCCTAGGGTGGACTTATTTTCTTCAAATTTACTTGACTTTGACTTATTTTAAAGGGGTTTTTGTTTACATAAACAAATTAATAGCATGCACAAAATCTTTGTGAAAATTAAAGATACTTCTAGTTTTCTTAACTTCTTTACTCATTAGGCCAACAAGTTTAGATAAGATGCACCTTGATATAATCATCATTTAACTTGAATATTTTCAAAAGATGAAAAATAGTGTATGTAAATTTAAATTTATGTTTATACTATATTCAAATCGAAAAGTTTCAAAGTGAAAGTTGAATTAATATTATGGCTACCAAAATTTTGCGAGATTGTTTTATCCTTTACTCAAATACTATTTAATTTCTTTATCAAAAAAGTAAATTTATTTTTCTAATAAATGATAAAATTGTACTAGATATATCTTCAACAATAGTTGGTAAATATATTTAATGCCAATTGTGTTTGAATTTAATACATGTACGTGGAGACTTTTAAAGAACTTACATATTATAATTTATGTATCCAAACTTATAATATACTATAATTTTTGAGAATAGACCGTTTATATTGATAAAGGAAACGAGACAATACTCGATTACCTACTAAATTTCTATCCTAATTGTTTAACTCTTCGTCCTCCAATCTAGGGTCATGCTCTCAGTAAGCTCCAAGTATGTCTTGTCTAGTCTAATCACATCTCTCCAATATTTTTTCGACCAACCTCTACCTCTCCTCTAATTCACCATAGTCAATCTCTCACACATTTTCATTTGGGCCATATGTTTGTGCATCTTCTCTTTATTCCGATTCATGTTAGTCTCGTCTTCCTCATTTTTTGTCTACCACAAAACCTTGTTCCAAATATTTTGTGTTCACAATTTTATCTCTTCTAGTGTGTCCACACATATACCTCAAGATCCTCATTTTCATTACTCCTATTTTTTAGATGTGCGAGTTCTTGATCAGACATTACTCCATTACTCCATACAACATATACTTAGTCTAATAGTTACTCGATAAAACTTAATTACCTTTAAATTTTGGTGACATATTCTTATGGCACAAGACAAAAATATGACCCATCTCATCCATAAGGCCCCGATGCAACATGAAACATCATCGTTAATCTCCATATTCCTTTGAATTATTGACCCAAACTATTGAAACTTCTTCTCCATATGAATTATGACCTCCATACATATCTGCCTCGTGAATTATGTTACTGAATTTGCACTTCAAGTACAGTGTTTTAGTCTTGCTCAACCTGTATTTTTTACATTTTAGGGTATGTTCCAAATCTCTACTTTATCATTAACTTTGCCTTTATATCTCGTCGATCAATGCTATATCACCTGCATGCAAAAAAAAAAAAAAAACTATAACACCTCCTATTAGATATATTATGTCAGCTTATCCACCATCAAGAGCAATAAAGATGGGTCAAAAACTACTCCCTAGTTTAATCCTATCAGGATTGGAAAATTGTTCTAGTCTCCTCCCATTATAGTTACAATTTCTAGTATAAGTAGCTATTCACATGAAATAATTATCTTTTATTAGTTAAAGACTACGTACGCAAAATTTAGTTCTCCATAAAAATGTCAAGAGCAAACAACTATACACGGTATAAATTATTTTAATGAAAAAGGGCCTAAAATATCTTCAAAGTATTAGAAATGGTACAAAACTACACTCCATCCACCTATTAGCTCCAAATGCCCTTCTCATCCACCTATTGACTCCAAAATTCCCTTCTCATCCACCTTTAGGTTCAATATTGATCACTTATTTAATCATTTCAAATTTAAACTATTTAGATATTTTTTAAAAAAATATTTGGCGTTCAACTATTGATTATAATTTAATTTTTTAATATCATGGAAAATGCACAAGTACCCCCTCAACCTATGTTCGAAATTTCAGAGACACACTTATACTGTACTAAGGTCATATTACCCCCTGAACTTATTTCAAAAGTAATTTTCAACCATTTTTCGGTCTACATGACATTAGCTTGAGAAAAAAGTCAATCAACGTTGGGCCCACAATATAGTGCCACGTAGGTCAAAAAGGGGTAGAAAATGACTAACAAAATAAGTTCACGGGGTATTAGGACCTTAGTATAGATAAGTGTGTCTTTGAAATTTCGGGCTTAGGTTGAGGGGGTACTTGTGCATTATCCCTAATATCATTTATAAACCAACTCATTACCCATCCATTACTAATTAAATCCACCCAATTAATAAACCAATTCTAATATCAAAATCGTCCTAAACACTACTAAGACACAACGAAATCACATATTCTTAAATATAACATCTAAATATTCGAGTCCGAATTGAAGCCCCAATGAAATTTAAGTTTAGCCTCTTATTTAAGGGTACTTTCAATAGGATTGTCTATCAAGGTTGTGTTCAAAATTTATGATCAAAGATAAAGAAGTAATATAACTCGAATTAATTCATACATTTTTTTAATTTAGTTTTATAAATATATGTGATTTATTTTAAATATTAAAACTATAATTATGTTATTTTTAAAAAAAGTTATCAATAAGTAACATCACGTAATGGAGATGAAAGACTAATTAAGATGAACGTAGTCAGACTTTTAAGTTTATCGGTGATTATTATTTAGACACTTGAATTATAATTTGTTTTGATTGAGAACTTGAATGTATGATAATGTACATTTTCCCGTCAAAATTTTATAAACACTCATTGGCATTAGATTTACTATTGTTGCATTAGTAACGGGTCAGGTTTATTAATTGAGGCGGGTTTAATTAGTAATGAGTGAGTAATGGATTGTTTTATAAATTATATTAATAAGTTAAGTTATAAAAAATAGTTGAGGGTCACGTATTTTAAAAAAATATTTAAATAGTTTAAATTTAAAACCGTTAAATAAGTGGTCAATTATAAACCCAAAGGTGGATAACAAGAGTATTTTGGAGCTAATAGATTGGTGAGAAGAGCATTTTGAAGCTAATAGATAGATGGAGGATAATTTTATATTTTATACCATTTCTAATACTTCAAGGATATTTTAGGCCCTTTTCCATTGTTTTAAATAATATAAAATGTAAATTAAACTATTAATGTAGTACTAGGTTAATTAATTTAAATAATATAAAATGTAAATTAAACTACTTAATGTAGTACTATGTTAATTATTTTTAAAGGGAAAAGAGTTAAAAATATCTAAACTATGCTAAAGAAACAAAAATGCTCCAAAGGGACAAAAAAATATTCCGTTTAAAGTTCGATTCAAAAATGCTCTTATCATCAATAATTTGATCCAAAAAATGTCCTTATTGTTGTTTAATAGGTTAAAAATACATAATTTTCAAATAAATATATTTTTATTTTCTTTTTGACGCTTTTTTTCCTAATAATTTTCTTAAAATTAGCAAATGTTTATCTTGCTTTAATTCAGAAAATAAAATAAGAAATATTTTATTTTATTTTTTATCATTATATAAATATAAATTAATGATGGATATATTATGATCTTATATATATGATATCTATAATTTATCGAAAGGATACATGAAGTTATTTATATTTTAATTGATAAAGTGAGATTAAGAAGAACAAAATATTGTTACATTTTTATTTGTTAAGTAATTTTAAAAGAAAGGAACAAGAATATAGTTCTTTAATAATATTTTAATTAATAATAAGATGTTTATATATATATATATATATATATATATATATATATATATATATATATATATATATATATATATATATATATATATATATATTCGGAATGTGACATTTTGACCCATTTAATAATTATAAAGATATTTATGGATCAAAGTATTGTCTGCAAGGACATTTTAAGCTAAAACGTTGACTGTAAAAATATTATTTTTGAACCAAACTATAAATCGATAATATTTTATTCTTTTCACGTAAGTTAATAATATTTTTGACCCTTTTTCCTTTTTTAAATATTAATTATAAATTCAGTCGTGTGAAATGACCAGAACGTGAAAGATTAGTATTTTTGTAGATCAAAGTTACACCTCCACTAGATTCCCCTGCATGAAGCAAGTAGCTAATCAGAAATAGATATTACCTCTATTTTCTAATTCATTCTAAAAATAATATTTATCTCATTTTGTAACTTTTTAACCTTAATTTTATCATCGATCAATTTATAATCATAATTAATATTTTTTAATTTAAGATCATAAAATTTAATAATTTTTTTTTAATTTCATTCAAATTTAAATCAACAAACATATTAAAAAGCAAGGGAAGTACAAATATGGTGTTTTTTTAATGTTTATTTTAGTGCTCAATATTTATATTAGAATTTGATAATTTGAATTCACGCCGCTTTAGATTTCATATCTGGAGGCACACATTATCAAGATTGTTTTTATAATACTCAAAGTTCAGATCTGAAACCTCTTATTAAGTTGTTATAGTAATTTTTCGTCTTCTAAAAATATAAATTGTTAATACATATCTAAACTATCTTTTCTTAGATAAAAATATTCTAATATTTAACTTTCAACTAATATTAATACTTTATTTATTTTTTATTAGAGTGAAATGTTTTATCCATACAAACATGTAACAATATTCTTCACAAAAAGAAAAAGAAAAAAAGAAAGAGGGTTACATACTCTACAAATATAAAATTCACACTTTTGATAACTTAAATACAAAATAATAATTTATATTGGTTTTAATCTTTTTTATATTTCTTCTATTTTTAATTATTTGTTCATTTTTAAATTATTATTTATTAAAAAAAATAAATATTAAAAAATTTATTATTTTATTTTTATTAATAATGAAGTGAAAGTTAAAAACATAAAATTTTTAATTTTACTTTTTTTTAAAAGAAAATTAATTAGAAATATAATACATAAAAAATATTTTAGTCTTTTTTAATTTATCAAATTTATTGACAGCCTTAAAAACACGTTAGATTGTTTTGTATGTATGAGTGTCTGAACTCAAACTGTATTCCATTTCGGCGGCTCCTTTTTGCTTCAATACCAATACCCTTCCCACTTCCTATAACGACCTTTCTTCGTTACTTCCTTTTCCTCTTTTTTTTCTACCGCTCTTTAACCCATATACACTTTACTCTCTCTCTCTGTTGCCTTCGTTTTCCCCCTTTTTCTTGCCAAAATCTTGAACTTGTTTTGACCAAATCCGGTTTTCAGAATCTTTTTCTTTCATTAATCCTAAACCTTTTTGATTAATTTACCAACCCCAAGTTCAATTTTTAACTGGAAGCTCAACTAGTGTTTTAGATCGGAGCTCGGTTAGTTCTTTTTGTATGGTTTTGGAGCTGGGTTCATGGCAGACAGTAGGCGTTATGGTCTGAATGCTCAATTAGGTAACTTCTTTTATTGGGATACATTTAATTGCGCTATCGATTTTACTGGTGTTCATTTCTTGAGTTCTGTTAGGGCTTTGGTTAATAGGAATCAGAGAAGCATACCCTTTGAAGCATTTTAGTGAAAAGACTTAAACTTTGGACTTGTATTGATTTTGTAACTTTCAAAACAGTGAAGATATTATAAATTGATTAGGGAATTAGATGTATAATGGGTTTTAGTTGAGCATGTTTACTATAGTTTTAGTGTCTACTGTAGCTGAAGGATTGATTGGTGTTGGTGCATGTTTGTTGTTGAATGCAGATATTGAGCAGATACTTTTGGAAGCGCAGCATCGATGGCTACGCCCAGCTGAAATTTGTGAAATTCTTAAAAATTACCAGAAGTTTCGAATTGCTCCAGAGCCACCAAACAGGCCTCCAAGTATGATCATCTAGCTGATTCTTTTTTTTTTCTTTTGTTAAATGTGGATGTGGTAGTTGAAATAGGTTTTTTTGCTTCTACATGTGCTTCCTTGATAGTGAATTTTTCAGTCTACTATATGCAGATATTCATACATATGCTATTTAAACCAATGTGTATGTGTCAGGATAAATGCACTTATGTAACATATGCATGTCTGTGTGCATGCCTGAGGGGACATGCTCGGCTTTTCTGTACGTTATATACCCTTCTGCAGTTCTGCTTGTGAAAGCGGGCCAACTTCTTCTTATCTTTTGGAGGAGTGCGCTGTACCATATACCCCAAAACAGTGGAAAAGTTTTTATTGCTAGTCTTATCCTATTTTCAATTTGGTCTGATGATGCTGTTACTTTTCCCCTTTCAATCACTCAATTCACTACCTGTTGTCAACCAGTAAAACTTCTCTAGTTCTCTTTCCCTCCTTCCTCCTATTGTTAAAGTATTTTTATAATAATTATTGACGTCTTTTTTTAGCTCAATTGACTAGCTTTCAATGTAGTCTTTGTATGTGCTGTAAATTTTATTTCACTTTTGTGTTGCCCTCTTCTTAGCCCTCTGCCTAGATCATTTACTGCTTGTTTTATCTAATTTATTTTTTTGAGACCACCCTTGGGAATAAGGACATGTTCCTTTTCCATCAGGCCTATACTCAACGCCCTTCCACCTCCATGTATAGTAATCTCCTAGTTTTTTCAGAAATATATTCTTATTTTTGTTTCCCTGTCAATATAACTCTTGTGGCTGCTCCTTGGCTTAACAATTATTAGTTGTCTCCCTTATGAGAACATATACTTTATGAGTTTTGTTTCACATAGGTCTAAGTACCGCCGTCTTGTGCAATCAACATTATGTTCTGTGTACTCTTTACTTTCTTCATTATATTTGTTTGTAGCGAGGAGAGCTTTCAAGGACATCTAACTCTTCTTGAAACTCAAGCTCTGTTTAATTTAATTGGCTTGTATGGCCCCTCCTTCAGGTGGTTCATTGTTCCTTTTTGATCGGAAGGTTTTACGGTATTTCCGCAAAGATGGTCATAGTTGGAGAAAGAAAAAAGATGGAAAGACTGTGAAGGAGGCTCATGAGAGGCTCAAGGTAAAGCTGATGAGGATCTTATGATTGTGTAGAAGCCTATTAAATTTATATATCCTTGATTTCGATGTTGATTTGGGATTGAGGCGAAATTGTTGTTGTACTCAATTTCAGTGTTCCACGAGTACAATGCCTTAAAAAAGGTAGAATGCTGTTATAGAATCCACTATTTTAGAAATTGGATAAGCTTTTATGTCCTAACCAGGTGACGTGGGGCGATAAGGATGCCTTATCTAAACTAGGCTAGAGAACTTGACTAACTTTGCTACTTTGATAGCATCGCTGAGTGGCAGGTACCGACAACTGTCATTACAAAGGAATACTGAAGCTAGTAGAAATATGCTTTATTAGTGCATTAAAAAAATAGAGGAAATATAAGTTACCATGGGCAAATAGTGGTACAGTACCACTTATTCTTTGGAGACCTTTGTTCTTGTATCAGGGTGCTGATCAGAATTTAATATTCTTGCAGGCTGGAAGCATTGATGTGTTACACTGCTACTATGCCCATGGAGAAGAGAATGAAAATTTCCAAAGACGCAGCTATTGGATGCTTGAAGAGTAAGTTAAAAGAGTATATTATTGTTTTGAGCACTCAGATTTGTTATTATAGGTGTTTCGCTCCAACATAGGAGCAAAAAGTCAATTCAGACTGTTGATATTGGTTTCTTAAGAATTATGATCAAGTAGACATCTTTAGTGGACATTTTCATACTAATTGCATGTTAGGATGGTTCAAGTTCACCTTGCTCATCTTCATAATGATAAGAGTGCTATTCTGGCACTGGTAAAATTATTTGTTGTCATGCTTGATAAGTGTTACTTCTATATGATATTTGGCTTACCTTTTTGCTTCTCATATTCTTCATGATCAAGATAATTAGATGCTCTATAATGCTGAGGGGTCATTATTCCCTTCAAAGGTTGACGCAGGATTGACTAATCTATTGAAGGGCATCTTGTGCACTCTTTGCGTCTAAAATAAATAATATTATTGTTGTTGAATAACATGTACTCCTTATTTGAAACTTTTGAATCGTTAGAGAAGGATACATTTATTTATACATTATAGATCTTTCACAAGCTCCTTCATGTACAAGTCCAAGTTTTTTTCTTATATCAAACACATGAAAATAATATTTGTTAATGAGGGGGTGGTGATCAGAAGTTTTTTGCTTGTTCTAATTGCATGTTTGCTCGAACTCTCCAAAAATGTTGCCATACCAGTGTCGGATTCTCCAAAATGCACTACTTTTGGAGTATCCAAGACATTTTTGAAGAGTCCAAGCAACATAGCAATATTGCATATTTGGATAATAATACCCCTGTAAGTTACAGGCACACCATATTGTTTTGAATCTAGAATAGCATGGACTAAGTTAAGATTTGAAGAGGTAAGTTAAGATTGTCCAAAAGAATCTGCAATTAAGTTTACTGTTGTGCGGAGCACGCGCACACTTCTTTTCCTCTCATTGTTCCTTTTTTAATTGTGTATTTATGTTTCACTCCTATGGAATGTCATCCCCCCTGAGAATTCTTTGGAGATCACAATACAGTAAGTGTCTCACTGTTGGTTCTGTTAACCCAGCATGCGTAAAAGTTTGTTTTGGTTGGCGCATCTCTCACTTTAATATCTAATCATCTTTACCTTCTTCAAGACCAATTTCTAACCATTGCTTAGCATTCTAATTCTGTTTGCTTTTCCAAACACTTATTTAGGGAAATGTCACATATTGTTCTTGTCCACTACCGGGAAGTAAAGGTATATGCTTGCCATCCTCTTATTCTTTCTGATATTGCTTCTTTTTTTTGACCTTTTTGTTTTTTCCTTTAGTTCAGTTGTAACTTGTAACAGTCAACTTACAGCTGAGAAGCGGGTATCTTTCCTTCCCGCAGTTTCTCAAGGCAACATTGTATAGAAGAAATTCACATGATATGATTTATGGGCACAGTTTTAAATGAAATAAAGAGTAGGTATAAAATTGCAGATTTGCATTGTAAGGAGGCCTAGTTATGTACAGGCAATTTGTATGGTAGGTTGGAGGACAACAGGCTCTCTCAGTTCATGATGCTAGTATGGTATCTTAACATCAAAGCTGTGTACTGCTTGTAATTTAAACGTGTTCAGAAGTTCCTAGCCTTTGTTCAAGAATATTCCAGCATTGCATCTTAAGAAAGTGAAACTGATTTCATTTTTCTGTAGTAAATATACTTGGCAGAGTACCTAGTAGTTCATGTTATAATTTTTTTCAAAAATAAAGTTTTTACAGAATGAATGTACTAAAGAATAATGCAAAAATAAGATCTAATTATTAAATTAGGACTAGAAGTCCTAGTCAAGCCTACAATCTGACAAACTAAAACAGCTAATGTGTAAACTGAAAATTATAGAACTTAAGTGTGATCTATGCTTCTCTCTCCACATAATCTGGCTCAAATCCTTGAAATTGATTTCATTATTAAAATAAATTTCCTTATTTTTGTTTTAAGATTTGATTGCCATGTTGTTTTCCTTCTGTAGGGTAACAGGACAAATTTTAGCCGTATCAGAGAACCTCAACAAGTTACTCCTAATTTGCAAGAAACTGATGAAGATGTACACAGCTCTGAGGTGGACAGTTCTGCGTCTACAAAATTTTATCCAAATAATTACCAAGTGAACTCACAAGTCACTGACACAACTAGCTTCAGTAGTGCACAGGCCTCAGAATATGAGGATGCCGAATCAGGTATATCCTTAATCAACTTTTTCTGGGTCAGATATTAAAATAAACTGCTCTGGTACATTGGAAGGCATTTTGGACTTGTAATGTATCAATTGAGATGTCCTTTTTATTTTTAGTTAAAATATTTTTTAATTTTTGTTTGGTAACACAAACTCACCAGTGTATAATCAACATCCAACTTCTGGATTTCACTCATTCCTTGATGCTCAGCCAAGTGCTGGAGATGGACTTGCTGTACCTTATCATCCGATTCCCTTCTCAAGTAATTGATTCTTGTCCTTGTACTATCAGTTGCACTTTAGCCTTTTTTCGCCTCTTTTAAAATGCTCTCCAAATGGTTCAGTGCTTCTATCAATGTTACATGACACATGTGCAAACCTTGTTTGTTTATTCAACAGATGATCAAGTACAGTTTGAAGGAAGTTCTGATACGAGTTTCTCCTCAATCCCACCAGGAAATGGGAACGCAAGCACAGCAAATACCTATGTACCCAGTAGGAATCTCGACTTCGCATCATGGGGGACCATTTCAGTTAATAATCCCGCTGCATATCAGTCTCTCCATTTTCAGCCTTCTGGCCAATCAAGTGCAAATAATATGATGCATGAACAAGGAAACACTACAATGGGACAAATATTCTCGAATGACTTCACGAGGCAGGAACATGAGAACCACATTGATGGCCTGGGGAACTGGCAGGTAAGTAACACTCAAGGAGTTCATCTTGTGCATCATTATTTTACAATGTCCATTTCATGCACATCATAGAGTTATATACTTGAGGGGGAGGAGAAGAGGCTCAGTTTATTAGCCCCTACGCATGTATTCCAAATCTTTCCGTTCAATTTTCATGTCCATAAATACTGTTTTTCTAAACATGGTTAGTGGTATTTCACCAGATGCTGAGGAAATTTAAATCCATGACTCGGAGCCTGTTTGAATTGGCTTAATTTAAGTGCTTTTAAGCCAAAAAACTTTTAAGCACTTTGGTGTATTTGAATAATTTTTAAAATATGCTTATAAACACTTAGTTTAAGCTAACATGTTAAAAATAAGCCAAAAGTTACAAATTCTAACTTGTGGCTTATAAGTTAAAAGCCAAAAGCCAAAAGCCAACAATCAGGCTCTTAGTATAGGACTGAAAAGGCAGGCAGGAGGATAGGAGCATTGTCCACTTATTATCTTTGCGCCTTGTTTCTTTGATGGAATTCAGAGAAAAAGCCTTCTAGCAGTCATATAGAAGTCTAAGTGCCTGTTGGGCATAAATACTATCCCTGGATTTCTTAATACTTGTTTGGCCATGAAATTAGCAAATACAGACAGTGAGACGTCAAATTGCATTTTTTTCTGTTAAAGCCCTTCCTTTTTTCCCAAAAGAGAGCTCACTACCATAACTCCCAACTCCCTCCTCTTCCCCCATAACCAGAATTACAAGTCCCCACTGTTAGTCCTTGACAATCATGCCAATCCATCTACTCTTTGCTTAACGAAACTTACAAAAATTCCCATCTTTTCATCATCATAGCTTCTTTTACGTTTGGGGCCTTCACCAGAACATCACCCATAGGCTGTTCAAGGAGGTTTTAGACACGGGTCTTACGAATTAAAGTGTTTGATAAGTTGTCCACAAAGAAAAGGAGTGTAAAAGGAATTTTTGTGCAAGTTAGTGAGGGAAGTATTTATTAAGCTCTACTTGTTCTTGAAAATGTTGATTTGTTCATGCAAAACTGCAAACTAAGCACTTGAAAGCTTTTTTGCCACTTCATTTTTTTTCTCTTAAGTGCTTTGAGAATGCCCGAGTTGTTTGATGTAATTGTTTTTAGTAAAAGCATTGATATTCGATTGAACCAGCTCCACAATAACTTAGTGATGACTGATATTTAAAATCAACTGGACATTTATTAGCTGTTTGCATGATGTTGATACATTTTTTCTTATTAACTGAAGTTGCCAACTTTGAGATGCAGACTTCTGAAGTTGATTCCTCATTTATATCCAAGTGGTCCATGGATCAGAAGTTGAATCCAGATTTGACATCTGGTCAGACCATTGGGTCTAGTGGTGTATATGGTGTAGAACATCACAATTCCTTGGAGGCTTCTCAGCTACTTCCTGCGCAGCAAGATAAACACCCAATGCAGAATGAACTTCAATCACAGCTATCAAATGCAAATATTGGAGGCTCTCTAAATGCTGATTTAGATCACAATCTAAGCTTAGGAGTCAAAACCGATTATTCAGCTTTAAAACAACCTTTGTTGGATGGCGTCTTGAAAAGAGAAGGTTTGAAGAAGCTTGATAGCTTTGACCGGTGGATAAGCAAGGAACTTGGAGATGTAAGTGAGTCGCATGTGCAATCCAATTCTAGTTCCTACTGGGATAATGTTGGAGATGAAGATGGAGTCGATAATTCCACAATTGCTTCCCAAGTGCAGTTAGACACCTATGTGCTAAGTCCTTCACTCGCGCAGGATCAAATCTTTAGCATTATTGATTTCTCACCAAACTGGGCATTTTCTGGGTCAGAAATTAAGGTAACATTTATGTCTTTCCTGGACATTCTACCTTGTGAACTAGAGTTCTGATTAAACATTTTAATGTCTCACTCTTTTTCTATTGATGATGTACAACTTTCCTCTAGATTAATTAGATGTCTTATTGATGTATGGGTAACAACTCTTTGGTTTTTCCATTAACAGGTCCTCATCACTGGAAGGTTTTTGAAGTCCCAGCAAGAAGTGGAGAACTGTAGTTGGGCATGCATGTTTGGTGAGTTGGAAGTTCCCGCAGAAGTAATAGCTGATGGTGTTCTTCGCTGCCATACTCCGGTTCAAAAGGCTGGAAGAGTTCCATTCTACATAACATGCTCCAATAGGTTGGCATGTAGTGAGGTGAGAGAATTCGAATTTCGGGTCACTGAAGGCCAAGATGTTGATGTTGCAAATCCAAATAGTTGCAGCTCCAGTGAAAGTCTTCTTCATATGAGATTCGGAAAATTATTATCTCTGGAATCCTTTGTTTCCCAAACTTCTCCACCTATCAGTGAGGACGATGTTTCCCATATATCCAGTAAAATTAACTCATTGCTAAGAGACGATGACAATGAGTGGGAGGAAATGTTGCACCTTACTAATGAGAACAACTTTATGGCAGAGAAAGTAAAAGACCAGCTCCTACAAAAGCTTCTAAAAGAGAAGTTGCGTGTTTGGCTCCTTCAAAAGGTTGCTGAGGGTGGGAAAGGCCCTAACATACTGGATGAAGGTGGTCAAGGAGTTCTACATTTTGCAGCTGCTCTTGGTTATGACTGGGCTGTACCACCTACTATAGCTGCAGGCGTAAGCGTCAATTTCCGAGATGTGAATGGATGGACTGCACTCCATTGGGCAGCATCATATGGAAGGTATTATGTTAGATTTTGTCTGTTTTCATCATGCAACATTTTTCGGATTCATTTTCTAATTTTTCTTTTTCATCTCTTTTTGTGGTGTCTTTCTCCAATTTAATTCACACAAGCATATTAGAAACTTGAAAGGAGTTGAATACTGGGTGCTCTTGGAATTTTAGTTGTGTTATGAAGTATTTTTGATAAATAGGGTGTTGATGAAATGGCTTTCATCAACTATGACTTGTTTACTGATTAGCTCCATTTTTCTTTCTTTTCCTTCTCGCCCGTTTGATGTATCTTCGACATTTGCAACATCAGAGAGCGGACAGTGGGTTTCCTCATCTCCTTAGGTGCAGCTGCTGGAGCATTGACCGATCCTACTCCTAAACATCCTTCAGGCAGAACACCTGCTGATCTAGCTTCCAGCAATGGACATAAAGGAATTGCTGGTTACTTAGCAGAGTCTTCCTTGAGCTCCCACCTATCTTCTCTTGAGTTGAAGGAAAAGAAGCAGAGTGAGAATGAACAAGCTTTTGGGGAAGCTGTTCAAACGGTTTCTGAAAGGACTGCTACACCAGCTTGGGATGGTGACTGGTCACATGGAGTCTCATTGAAGGATTCTCTTGCAGCTGTTCGTAATGCTACTCAAGCAGCTGCTCGTATTCATCAGGTCTTCAGGGTGCAGTCATTCCAGAGGAAGCAGCTAAAAGAATATGGTGGCAGTGAATTTGGACTATCAGATGAGCGTGCTCTCTCACTTCTCGCCATGAAGACGAATAGGGCTGGACAGCATGATGAGCCTCACGCTGCTGCTGTCCGTATACAAAATAAATTTCGCAGTTGGAAGGGAAGAAGAGATTTTCTTCTAATCCGCCAACGAATTATTAAAATTCAGGTATTGTATGTGCTTTTGGCCTTCTTTTTTTTGATAGAGTTAAAGTTATTTTTGGCCTTATACATGCATAATCCATTTTTTTGCTAAATAATTAGTCAACTCAACGTTATTTTTTCAGTTTCTTAGCCATTCTTCGTTTTTCCTTTTTTTTTCTTAAAGGCTCATGTGAGAGGACACCAGGTAAGGAACAAATACAAAAACATAATATGGTCTGTGGGGATCTTAGAGAAGGTAATTTTGCGATGGAGGCGGAAAGGAAGTGGATTGCGTGGATTTAAACCAGAAGCACCTACTGAAGGAAGCAACATGCAAGATCAACCAGTGCAGGAGGATGACTATGATTTCTTAAAAGAAGGCAGAAAGCAAACTGAAGAAAGGTTGCAGAAGGCTCTGGAAAGGGTAAAGTCGATGGTTCAATACCCGGAGGCTAGGGACCAGTATAGGAGGCTGCTGAATGTTGTGTCCGACATGCAAGAACCCAATGTAAGCATTGTTCGATTTCTGATGCTAAATGAACTTATATATGTTGATCCTGTAAATGCATTTTATCATTTGGTGCAATGGTTCTTTATTCCAAAAATAATATAATAAATCATAATTTGGTGCTTTTGATAAAGAGACTAGCTATATATGTACAATCTATTCCCCCCTTCCCAGCTTGTCCTCTATTCTTAGAAGCTAGTTTTAGAGCTTTTCAGCAATAATGAAAATTTGCACTTCTCTTCTTTTGAAACTATTTGGTCCATAATGCAGAAGTGAAAATTTCGTTCATACCTCATAAATAATGTATTTTGCTCATTTTTGTCTTAGCATCCAATCATAAGCAAAACTCAGTAACAATATTAAATCAACTAGTCCTGATTTTCATTATCTGCTCACCTTGAATGAGAGAAGCTTTAAAGTTTCGTGGACTGTTGCTTCTTAAAATCACAAACATGGTCATACCCTTGATGGGGTCATGGTTTGTAAATGTTTCATGATTTCCCATCAACCAATTCTAATTTGTCATCCAGCACTGTCAACCTTCACATGGGTTTACCTGGTAGAATTGGCGTTTCACTGGGTAGTTTGATACACTTATTCAGTACCTCAAGTTTCTTTCAGTGTAAAGTTTTGCTATTAGAAGTTGTATCTCTGACTCTGTTTCTTGAATGTGGGGATTTTGAAA